>CM028759.1:33736339-33911245 GCA_016801395.1 Leptodermis oblonga
TTACTAGAAAATCAGCCTCAGTTTATGTTAGCAAATAGCACCAAGTTTGTGTAAGAGATTTTTGGAGGATATCAACCGGTGTTTGAAAGGGAGACAGTCGACGTAACAACAAAAGTTTGACCTGCAAAGCATGGTAAGTAACTATGAAAAGTGAAACCTTTTGCATGCCTATGTTCATGCTTAAAAAATGCTGAAAGAAGTTAGGTCAAACTCATTTGATTGAATCGGTCTGTAGTTGTTATATACAGAAGAGTGTCAAATTTTTTTTTCTATTTTTGGATGTTTTTTAAAGATTCAATTTTTAGTGTTGAAACACATGTATGTATGCAATATAAATGTTGTTATGACAGTTTATACCTTCATTGTGTTGTATTTGTTGTCCAACTCTTTGGTTAGATGTTAGGGTTTTTGTTTCTTTTTTCTTATTTGTCTTATATTTTGTGTTATAGGTTGAAATAAGGTGCTTAGTTTATCTTCTATTATGCTCTGAAAAAGATAATATAATTGTTTCGTTATTGAAGGATTTTTTCGATTTCTGTTTTTCCATGAAAAATTGAAACTGAATGCTTATCATGTTTGTAGGCTACAACTAATAGTGTGTTTAAGATTAAAATTCGATATGGAATTCGGACACATGAATTCATTGATGTCAATCCTGATAGATATTCACACATTGTACTGTTGAGTGATATTACCGAGTGGTTCTTTAATGACCCAAATGGTTGGAAATAAATACAGTTATCTATTAGTTGTGATGTGCCTGGTCAATCGAATAGGATGACTATTGATTCTAAACAAAAAGTTTCTGAAATGTTTGAGTTACATGCTACGTTGAGAGACATCAACATCTATGTAGAAGATCCATCAATGGTCCCACCTTTAAGTTCCAGTCATTTGGGCAATGCCAGTGGCTCTAAGAAGACATGCAGCTATAAAAATAAGCAAAAGATGGAGGCTCATAAGAGCATGAGAAGTAAAAATGTACAGGGTGGTGAGATGCATGCTTGTGGTGCCATTATTTATGATGTGGGAGAGTATAGTGAGGATGAACTGTATACAGTGAGTGTAGATGAGGAACAACTAGTTGCATATGGTGATGATGATGATGATGAGCTCATGAGAAGGTTCTGTATTGAGGGCTTTGAAACCTATGATAATACTGGTAGTGAGATGTCAAATTATGAATTTGGTAATGAAGTGTCAACTGAACATGAATCAGACAGTGAATTTGAGAGAGATTTGATGGGGCATATTTTGAATAGGGATGAATTTCAGCTTCCGGAGGTGAAAAAATTCAAACTGATGCTGGGCATGATTTTTGAAAGTGTAGATGCTTTCAGAAAAGTTCTGTACGAATACTCTATCTTGTGAGGATTCAAGTTAAATAGGAAAAAAAAATGACAAGAGGAGAGTTACTGCTATTTGTAGTGATTTGGACTGTGCTTCGAGAGTACATGCTTCCTTAATGCCTGATGGGTTAACATTTGAAATTAAGACATGTAATCCTGACCATATATGCAAGGCGAGTGACAAAATAAGAGCAACATCTCACTGGATGGCCAAAAAAATTGAAGGAATGATCAGATCTGACCAAAATGTGAAACTGAATGTGGTAAGAGATAAGCTACTGGAATACGGTTTACATCCCTAAAAAATGCAACTGTATAGGGCTAAAACGAAGGCATTAGAAATGGTGGATGGAAATCATGAAGATTCTTATAGAAGGCTACCCAAGTACCGTGAAAGGAGGACCAACCCTGGAAGTGTTGCAAAAATCCATTTCCATATGACATTGGGATCAACCATCCCTAGTGCTAAGAGATTTTTTATTGGATTCGATGTAGTAAAAAAAGGATTTTTAGAGGGATGCAAACCATTCTTAGGTTTGGATAGTTGCCATTTAAAAGGAAAGTTTGGGGTGTGCTATTGAGTGCTATTGGAATGGATGGAAACAATGGTCTTTATCCTATCGCCTTTGCTGTAGTGGAGAGTGAGAACAAAGACAGTTGGTTGTTCTTTTTCGAATGCCTTGATAGATTGCTTGGAGGGTTTTCGAACAAGAAGGAGTGGACATTTATGACCGATAGGTAGAAGGTAAATGTTTTACATGGCTTTTATTATGTATATACATTTAGTATTGATTTAAATATCACTACTACAAAAAGGACTTTTAATGGCGTTTTTTAGGTCTTTTAACGGCAGTTTTTGGCATTTTTGAACCGCCATCTATCTGGCAGCCGTAGAAAGTTTACGGACTTTCTACGGCGGTTGTGAACCGCCATAGAAAGTTCGGACTTTCTACGGCGGTTTTTTTCAAAACCGCCGTAGAAAGTCCGAACTTTCTACGGCGGTTCGCTTAGGAACCGCCGTAGAAAGAAAGTTAACTTTCTACGGCGGTTCCTAAGCGAACCGCCATAGAAAGTTAACTTTCTACGGCGGTTTTGAAGATAACCGCCGTAGAAAGTTAAAAAATTTGTAAAAAAAAAATTAATATTTCATTTTTTTCTCTACATTCAAAAAATATATATCAAAAACAGTAGGAACAACCTTAGAAAGGTTTTGATATATATATATATATAGATATATATATTTCAACTTTATTCAAAATATATATATCAAAAACTTCCATGCTAATAAACCGAACAACCACCAAACTTCAAAAATTTTTGCTTGCATCCATCAAATTCTAATTAATTTAATCATTAACTGTAAGAATAATATAATAATCACCGATAGAACACTAACCCGAATTTAATCATTCATCATCTCACCAAACCCGAATTTAACACTAATAATAAACCCTAGGCCAATCACAATAATCAAGTAACAATAAAATTTGTAAAGCTTAAATAAAGTTGAAACTATTCTATATTACCTTTTTTATGATTTGAAGCCCACAACAAGGACCGATTGTGGTGAAATTATGATGGGGGATTAACTCCAAGTGGTGGGTGATGGCCGATTAAGAAACCATATCCGGAGTTGGGTGATGGCGGATCTTGTTATCAACGCTACTGGAAGAACGACTTCGGGGAAAGACAAGAGAAAAAACCAATGGAAAGAGGATGGGCGTCGACAACGAGAGAATGCTTCGGTTTGCTGGAGATGGTAACAGGGGGAAGCTAGCCGCGGCCGGTTGGAGATGGAACAAAGGAAACCCTTAAATTCAAAAAAAATCAAGTTTCTATGGCGGTTGAAATTACAACCTCCATAGAAAGTTACTTCTATGGCGGTTTCAATTACAACCGCCGTAGAAAGTCCATTTCTACGGCGGTTTTAAAAATCCGCCGTAGAAAGCCCGTAATTGTGAATTCCCGCCCGTTCCTCTATTCCTATTAATTTCTATTTTTGTAAATTAACCCCCAAATTTTTTAAAATTTAATAATAAATATGTATTTTACTATTTATAAATTTTATAGAAAAATTCATCATATTTATTAATTATATAGCGGTTAGAAATACAACCGTCTAGAAAGGGAGTTTCTACGGCGGTTAGAAATAAAACCGCCGTAGAAAGTAACAAAAACCGCCGTAGAAAGTACCCCTTTTTACGGCGGGTTTTGAAAACCGCCGTAAAAAGTACCCCTTTTTACGGCGGTTTTTAAAGGGGTACTTTCTACGGCGGTTTTGTTTCTAACCGCCGTAGAAAGTCCTCTTTTTACGGTGACTTTCTACGGCGGTTATCAAAAACCGCCGTAGAAGTCCCTTTCTACGGCGGTTTTATATAGAATCGCCGTAGAAAGTCCGTACTTTCTTTTTAATGGCGGTTTTGGTCTTTCCGCTGTTAAAGCACCGCCGTAGAAAGTCCATTTTGTAGTAGTGTATATTTCCACTTTTTAATCCTAATCATATTTTTTTTCAGGGTTTGGTAGAGGCTATAGCAGTCAAGGTTTCATATGCGGTGAACCGAAAGTGTGCTAGACATATATTTGCAAACTTTAGATCTGAGGCACCTCCTATTGCCATGAGAAATCTATTATGGGTTGTAGCAAGGGCTTACACTAAGAATGAGTTCAAAAATGCACATATCACCAACAACTTCTCATAAGCGTTCAATGCTTGGATTGATGATTTGAGGGACAAGCCAGTTCTGACCTTTATGGAAACACTTAGGTGCATGCTAATAAGTAGACTGGATACGAGGTCTACTGAGGCTATTGAGTGGAGACACTACATGACACCCATTGTTGAAGAAAAACTATGAAGTGTGTCACATGCTGCAAGGAACCTGACTTACTTTCATGGAAATGGAAACGCATACGAAGTAAAAGAAGGCAGCACTAGTTATATTGTGAAGGTGAAATGTCATGTGACTGCAAGGTTTGGAATCATATAGGAATTCCATGTAAGCATGTAGCTGCAATACTCAGTGATAAAAGGCAAACTTTAGAGGATCACTGTGATTCAATGTTGTTAACATAGAAGTATCTCAAAACCTACAGGCATCTGATCACTCATATTCTAGATTTTACGTTCTGGCCAGATCTTACCAACATTCTAGAACCACAAGAGTGTTTTCCACCTCAATTGAAAAGGCGAGTTGGAAGACCTAAAAAAGCCAGGAGAAGAGAAGTTGGAGAGGAAGCTGGCTTTAAGAGGTCTTCTACTCTTAGGTGTAGCAGGTGCATGAAGTTTGGTCGCAACAAAAGAACGTGTGCAAGAGGGCTTGTGAGTAAAAAAAGAAGCCCTAAAAATGTTGTCAAAAAGTTAATTTCGTTGCTTCAGCTAATAAATATTTTTAGGACTATCTTTCATTGTCAACTAGATAATTCAAATGCTGTTTTTTTTTTTTTTTTTTTTTTTTGTGAAGGTTCAAATGTCGGCTGAAGGTAGCAATGTTGAGTCAAGAGCTGCACTTGAAAGGATCCAAGTAGGTGAAAATCATAACTCTGTCAGTGCTGAAATTTCAGCTAAAGCACCCGTGAAAAAGAAGAAATCATCCAAAAATGTTGGACAAACGGTATAAAGTTATACCGTTATGAATTATGTATTTTCCATTTAGAGTTTGATATCATAGAGTTTCTAAAACTTGCTATGCTTCTTTACAGAGTGCAAGGAACGAGAACACATTACGGGCCTGTTCTTTTTGTTCTGTTTTGAAAATAGTTTTGGTTTCAACAGTAAATTTAATATATTTTAATTATATTTCATCATTCCAATACAACTTTTTACTATTCAGCATCTACTTTTTACATTTTCAATACACTTTTTTACATTATAAAATTATTTTCCAAAACTTGTTTTCAAAATCGTTTTTAAAACAATGAAAAAGAACAGGCCCTACATCAAATATTTGGCAGTTCCAGCGCATCATCTTTGCTTGGGAACAGGGGCGGAACCAAGGTGGAGCTGGCGGGTGCTGAAGCACCCGCCAAGCTCCAAAATCCACCATAGTAGTAGGCTGATTGAGAGGCGGAGCATCACTGGAAAAAATGGAAAAACAGAGTGCAGCTGCCGCTGCGTTTCTGTTTGGCGTTCTGGAGAAGAAGGAGAAAAGAGAAAAGAAAAAGAAAAATAGGCTAAGTGGAACGGCGCCGTTCCACTTAGCCCGTTAAAAAAAAAAAATTAAAAATGAAAGAAAAACTTTTACCCTCATTTTTTTAATTTCACCCCTCTCTCTCAGCGGCTCCCACCATGTCTCCTAAGCTGGTAGGAAGCAAAAAGCAGTAAAGCTTTCTCCTCACTCATTTTTATATTCAAGAACTCACTATTAAACTAATTAATTTTCTTTTGATTTTGTTTGCAGTTTTTCTTTTGGAGTTACTAGCTCTATTATTCTCTTTGACTAATATCCATTAATTCGTTTTTAGTGTGATTGATTTTGCGTTGGTTTTACCAGTTGCTACTGCTTTTGTTGTGAAAGTATTTTTGGCTATAAAAGATTTTCAAGACCGATTTGTGTAACCGAATCGAAGACGAGTAGACGAATGACTGTTTAGTTGTATAATCGAGAATAGTATTTTTCGAACCATAGAAAATTATTAGTTAGTCTAGCACCCGCACAAAAAAATTTCTGGTTCCGCCCCTGCTTGGGAAGGACCTAGCTAGTAGGTTTGGTGTTGAAGGAAGTTCTAGTATCTCTTCCAACAATCCAATTGTGTTGACTGCACAACTAGTACCTACAAGGTTCACTCCAAGCCTCCCAAATGTGCCCAGAAATAGAGATGGTTCCTCCCAGCCATAGTATTTACTGCTATGTGTCTTATGAAGTCTTTTGTGGTTATTTTGTAACGGAATTGTTATTTCTATGAACCAAATTACTATTTACAGGAACATTTTCCTGTGAAAAGTCTATAATGTCCCTTAGTTATAAATATTTAAAAAAAAAAAATCATATTCAAGAAATAAAAATCCCGCCCGGGATAGGCGGGATTTCTTAAAATCCCGCCCATTTTGATTCAAAATCCCGGCCAAGATTGGGCGGGATTTTGGAACCTGGGCGAGATTTTGAAGAAGACAAATCACGCCCACAAGGAGCATGATTTTCTTCCAAAATCCCACCCCGTGGAATATTTTTTTGGCAATGGCGAGATTTCTGGCATAATCTCGTCTATTTTGAGGTTTTTTTTGAAAAAATCTCAGGCCAGACAGGGTTTTTTTTTTTTTAACAAACAAACTTTACGTAAAAAAATGTATAGATTGTTTACTTACCGTGTAATATGGATCATCCTCGTGACTACCGACCATATTTAGATACACGTGTGAGTGAAAAATGAATGAGAGTAAATGGGTTTTATTTTAAATTTTATTTTAGCTAAAGGGCAAAATAGACTATTCACAGAAAAATGTTCATATGAATAGTAAATTTGTTCCTGCAAATAGTATGCCCCTTTTGTAATCATAGACACTTTGATAGTGCTATGGTAGAACTAATTCCTTTCAGTAGTTGGCAGATATTTTGTGCACCTTGCCACTTTGATAGTGCAATGTTAGGTTTAATTTCATGTTGTTTTTGGTTAATTTGTAACCATAGAAACTAAGATAGTGCTGAAGGTATCTTTTGTTCTCTTTTTGCTGCATGGCCTCATGTAAAAACCTTGGAACAACAGATAGTTTATGGATTTTCTACGATGATGCAGCTTATGATTTTGAACAACAAAATCTTTCATTGCTTTTAAATTTTTAAAAAACCTTGTTCTCATTTAATACAGCTTGCAGCAGTTTCATTTTGTATATTTTACACTTCCAATTGTTGTTTGGGATATGTAAACTACTTCTTGTAGCTTCAAATTGTATGGCTGTTGTTTTTACTCTGTTCCAGATTGAGAGTCTAGTAAATTAAATTTTGCAGCAGAACCAAAGTAAAGTCCAATGTCTGATTTTCATTAGTTTTATATCTTCCTCTTCTATGTTTGAAAATTCACCAACTCTGTCCATCCATTCCCTAGCATTACTTAACTACAAACAATCCAATTTCATGCATACAGAAATAAATCATTGCACAAATATCTCACAAAATGAGGTTTCATTAACAACATAATCCAGTTCAGCATTCATTATTCCAAACACAAGAAGCAACTCACTTGATTGACTACCAAACAACATACAATACTACATCAAGCTCTGGCTATTTGGATCAGAACTGCAACCAAATTTGCAGCTAGAATCATTAAATTCACCATAACTAAAAGCTGCACAAGTCCCCTACAACTACAATTACATTTTGTTTCATTTCCATTTTGCAGTTACAGCTTTCATTCTTCATCATTTCTCTATGTATTTTAGATCTGTCTTCTTGCGTTTTGAATATTTCATTTCTGCGTCCGGTTATGTATGGTGTACCAGCTGATTCAATCGGCGATGGCACAACCCAATTCAAAAAGCCATGAATATTGCACCTATGGTACAACCTTCCTGGATTCTTCGCCGAATTCGACACCAAAACTATTGCATTTAGCGTCTACAAGCCAATTGTTCATATCGCAAATTACCTACACTGGTGTTGCAACTGGATGGAGCCATCAACCCAAGAGATGAATTTAAACTTGAAAATATGAGTGTAATTGAAACCCAGCAAAATCAACTACGATCTCAACAAATTCAGCAATTCAGTTCCCAGTACGCATCGACTTTCAGTGGATTTCAAGCCCTAGCTTTAAAGAATCAATTTCAGTTGCTAATCCCCATCCCAGAATCGAACCAAACCCCGAAATTGTTCAAAGTTTCAGTTGCTAAATCACCTTACCTAAATTGTTCGTAGAGTTCTTTCACGTCCCTCCTCCGCGATGCAGGCTTATTTTCACTCTGTACAGTGTTCAGATCTACCTCAAATGCTCCCGAGGCTTTCCTCCCACATCACCATCGTCGCATTTTTTCCTTCTGGCCTGCTTTGAACAGATTTTCTTTTGCCGATTTATGCCCCTACCTGACGATTCTCTTCTGACGATTTTTGTCCTCTCCGTCAATGCAGGCCCCCTTTTTTTTTTTTTTTTAATGGATTTGATGCTTCACAGAAGGAGAATCTCATTTGAAGTTTTTTATTTAAAGAAGGGAATTTATGTTCTCAAAAAAAAAAAAAAAAAGAAAAAAGGGAAGGTTATTTATGTCCAAATCGTTGCCCTTGTAAGGGTATTTTAGTCTACATAATTCCTTTTTTTTATGACATCAGCATGCCACCTCAGCTTTCCTGGCTCAAGAATGTATTGGACTTTAAGTTTAGGTGACGGAGGAATTGAAATATTATTTTTTGAAATTTGAGATACCAATTTGTTATTTAGGCAAATTTTAAAGGGAGGTAAATGTAATTCACCCTCAGAAGTTTAGAACTAGAGGAAATGCCGAAAAGCTACATTCCTCCGTCAGTTTGTTGTAGTGTTGTAGAGAATACGTGGACATGTTCTCTTTCTTGGTTTCGAAAATATGTTTAGAAAATAATTTTTTTAGCGTTAAAACTTAAAAGTATATTAAAAATATATAATTAAATAATAAAAAATATATAAAACATAATAAAAAATAATTATAATATATTAAAATTTTTTACTAAAAATAAAAACAAAACCAATAAAACAGAACGCGCCCATAATTCTCTTGAAATTCTATGAAAGTACTATTATACTATTAAATAAACAGTGTTGTTTGGGCCGGACTAGACACGCCGGCACTCCTGTCGGTTCAAAACATGGAAAAAATCGGACATTTAAAAAACCGGTCAAAATCGCGGGAGGGCGGGGAACCTGGCCGACCCCCCCGAACCGAGTTTTTAAATTTTTTTTTTCAAAATTTGATAACTTTTGCAAAATTTTGCTATCAATGAGAGTTGACCCTTGGTCACTCACATAGAAACATGAGTACTTACCACTATACCATTATTCACTTTTGCTTAATTTATTGTTTAAACTCTTTTAATATATATCATGAACTTTCTAACAATCTATAAATTGGACCATCTAAACAATGTTTAATTTTATTAAATTCATTACTATTTATAAAATTAATACTATCAATATTTTTTTAGTTATTTTCAGTTCAATTAAAATTTGTTTAATTTACTCATGTATTAACTTAAATACGTTTAATTTTTTTACATCAAATTTATCCTTTTTTATGTCTAATAAAAATGTAGTAATATAATTTTTATATATTTTTAATAGAAAATTAGAAACATTTTATAGTTGATTTACTTATTGGGTTTTATCATAATGAATTTTCATGTTTAACTTAGTTGTAAAATTTACAAAAATATATAATTGTTGTGAAAAAAATATTTTAAATGTTACAAATAATAAAATTAGAACATGTTAATCATTAATATATTACATATATCTATACTTATATATAAAGTGGCAATCTCTTAGCTACAGTAATTTGGTGGTTGTCCATTTTTCTTTATTCCCATTTTGCCCTTCCATCTGTCCGAGATTATAATATCACTTCCACGGTTCCGCTTCTACCACTTTCCTTCCTTTCCAGATTCTTCTTCGTTGCTCTTCCCACCTCTTCCCTTGATAACCTTCTTTGCTTTTTCTTTGCTCTTCCCACCTTCTTTGCTCTTCCCACCTCTTCCCTTGATAACCTTCGTTGCTTTTTCTTTGCTCTTCCCACCTCTTCCCTTGACGTTATTAACAAAGTTTCACATTTTTTTTGTAGGTTTTTCTTGGATTGCAGAGCGGAAGAGTCGTTGATCTTCCTTCGTTGTTTATGGGTTGACGGTGAATTTTTCCCCCCAAGTTTCTTGGTTTTGTTTTGATTTTTTTTTCCTTTTTCTCTCTTTTCTCGTCCGCCTTCATTTTGTGTGATTATTAGTTATAAATCATTTTCCCTTCAATGAAGTGCATCATTTGAATTCAAGTTCGGATTTTTATCAATTTTAGGTTTCGGACAGATTTTTTTTCTTTTGTTTCCATTTTTCGTTTTCCCTTTTGCCCCTTTTTTTTTTTTTTTTCCCAAAACCACATTTCCCTCTCCTACGTCTCTACCCATAACACGCGCCCCTCTCCAGATTCTTCTTTGGATCGTACCTTCTCTTTGCTTCTCACTTCTCAGCTTCACGATCACTTCCCTTTCTCAGATTCTTCACCGAAAGTTCCAATCTTCTTCCCTCACAAAATGAAACCCACTTCTTCCCTCGCCGTTTTTCCCAAAAAATTGAAACCCATTTTTGAATAACAATACCTGAACCCCGCTGGCTGAGAAGCATGACTGCCAAGGAAGAAGGAGAACCAGGAGGTGGAAAAGGAGAAGTTACTCGCTGATGAAATGAAGATTCAGCGATAAAAGCTTCGACAGGAGGTGAATACGTTTTGGTTTTATCCTTTCTCATGACGCATTTTTTTGGTGGGTTTTTTGTTCATCGCAGGAAGAATCATTAGGTTCTATCTTACCTCGCCGGTTTTTCCCAAAAATTGAAACCCACTTCTCCCTTTGCCGTTTTCCCAAAAATTGAAACAAAATTTTTGAATCATCTCTGGATTACGATACCTGAACCCGGCGGCTGAGAAGCATGTCCAAGGAAGAGAAACCAAGAGGTGGAAAGGAGAGGTACTCGCTGATGAAATGGAGATTCAACGGGAAAAGCTTCGCTGATGAAGTACTCGGTTTTAGCCCGCGATTTCTTCAATGTTAACCTTAATTAGGATCTTTGGGATTTACCCGGTAAGTTTTGTCGAAACAAAGCGACCTTGATTCTGGTTTTCGACCAAATGCCCCTTTTGGATGAGTATTTAAATTCAGAGCAAATGGGTGAAGCACATGTCGCCAATTTGAGCGAATCTTGGCCGGGCAACCTGGATGGCATGTAAGAGAAGAAGAGGGCAGAGAAAAACAATTTTTTCTTGCCCTCTGTTCCTTGCATGCAACGGTGTTGCAGCTATGTTGCTATTTCCTTTCTGTCTCAGTTGATTGGATGTCTAATGTGAACTAATTGGACTAATTGGATAATAGGATATTGCTGAAAATTTCCGACGCAAGATGGTTTACTTTTCACCTTTGAGGGTGTTTCTTATAATTTGTGAGCATTGTTATACCTTTTTATTTCATTAATTATGTAGGCGTTAGAATCCACGTGGGCATTAGATCAATAGCATATATTGTACCATTTTTTTATGAATTTTGATTTGGAATATCTTCATCTTATAGTTGAACTCTTTGATACGTACTTGATCTGGGTGCATGTTGTTGTGTTAGTTTTTATTTGAACTATATCTGTTCAACAACAATGACCTTCACTTATGCATTCATAAATGTGCTAAAATTAATCTGAAAAAACCTTTGCCTTGATTGGGATGATTAATAAAATTATTAGGTTGGGTGATGTTGTTCAGAGAGTTGATTAATAGTTAGTGCTTTTATGGCTAATTATGTCATTTAACTTCAAGAATGGTTAGCTTTGAAATTTTCAATTGGTGTCTCGGTCACACTTGGCCCTTTATGCATTTTAGTATGTGTCCACAATGGTATTACTAAGATTTGTTTATATATCTTCTACCTCCCTGTATTACATGATTTATGTTTGTTATTTTTCAGATAATTTATGAGATCATGGAGCATCCTGGAGAGAGACTTGTGGAAAAACATTTATTCAAGCCAGAAGTGTAATGTATGATTTGATGTTATCTGTTAAAAGGGTTCTAATGTTTTTTGGGTGAATACATATTTTATGTTGTGATTCATTTATGTCTCAAGCCTACGCTTGCTTTACGCGAGTTCTTGGTTTGCTTTCTCTTGCGACATGGATGTTTACTAAGGGGACATGCTTGTTTTGCTTTATCTTTTTTTTGAAAAACTGTCAGATGTGGCTTTTGCTGGTCATTGTGGCAGATTGTTTTCCCCTGGATTATTTATCTTCCAATTTGGCCCTCTCTCCTCAGCCCTTTTTCCCGTGTTGGGATTACAGATTGTATACCGAAACTCTTGCCATGGTAACTTTATTACTATTCATCTCTTCAATTTATTCTATCCAAACTTTCACTAGAATTTAGTCATGCAGCATATGCTTTCATTTCTGAAAAATTTCTTTGTTATCTACTTTTGCATGTTGCCATTGTCATTGTCTATGACCTTTCTAAAGTACTCTTTTCTACTTCTACATGTTGCCAGCCCATTGTACTTCATTCTGGTCCTGAACAAGCACGGTGGCTGCTTCAGGTTTGTTTTCTTCCTTAATGTTTCTTACTTCATTAAGTTTTATCAATCCAATTCGCCACTTGGCTAATCTTTTTAGTTCAGTTTTCTTTTGCTGTAAAAGTAAATGTTCCTCTCTTTTGTTTCGCTTTCATGAAAATGATTATTTGTTTAAGACTGAATTGTTGTACTTAATTTATCTCATACTATACTCATCTTGGATTTGTTGGCCTGGCCCTATGGCTAATTAAAGGAGTATGTTCTCTCATGCAAATGATGTTATGGTATTTTTAAGTATGAATGACTTTTCTCTAGGATCCTGTATTCAATACAAAAGTGAAGAAATGATTGCATTACAGGTTGTGTTCACTGTAGTCGGGTGTTTTGAATGTGTATTTGATGGTTTAGCGTCATACATGTTATCTAAACGGTTCCCTTAATAATCCCTCCATATTCTCAGTGCTTCCTTCATTTAACAACTTGTGTGTTTTATATATGATGAGAACTTGAGGTTTTTGAATGTCTGGCTTTACCATTTATTTATTTTTTTCATTTCTTTTCTTTTCTTCTTTTAAGAAGATTTTCCTGATAGTTTTGTCTTCACGTTTTCGTCTACATTAAGTGAAAGCTAAATTTTGTCTAAATTTAATGATTAATTAAATATCTTGTGAACTATATCATGGATATCTTTGCTTGACAAACTCTGTTTATATATTTTTTTAATTGCTGTAATAAAATAATTTCTTTTCTGTTTTGACTGACAGGAGGCTGGTTATTCCTGTATGATCCTATAGGATTTGTGGACGGAGGAGATTACGCATGCCCAGTTTTAGGCTCTTCATATTTATGGACAGGTACACATTGGTATCGGTTTTCGATTTACCTGCTCCATTTTATTCAACATTTAGTATCAGGTAGTGTCCTATTGCTTGTGGAGGTGTATTTAGTGAAAGATACAATTACTTCTTTTTTTTTTTTTTTTTTTTTTTTTACAACAACAATTTGTTTTACCTACTCATTCCACAAGTGAGGATACTTTTACAGAGAAAGTAAACTAGATTCGAGAGTCACTATAGAGAAAAGTGCAGAATATTTAAAGGTGGTAAACATGTGAATTCTAGAGTGTTTAGTGCAACAGCTTTGAAACTATTACCAACATGTCAACAGTAAGGCTACTTGATAAGAGAGATACAGTATACACCATAAGCAAATTTTCCTTTGTTTTCTTATTCTGAGCAACGGTGACTGGAGTTTGTGTCTTATCCCGGTTTATTTAACATTCAGAGCTTTGGTCTTCTAGCTGCCCCAAAGGTCTTTTATGCAATCGCTCTTTTTGCACAGGAATTTCCTTACCATTTGAATTCCATTTTGCTACAGGGCGTTACTTTTTCTGGATGCCACTTTTGCTTGCCTTAAATCTCTGATAAGTGATGGACCCTCTTATTTTCAGGATCAGTAAATTTGCCATGTAATCCAAACCTTTTGGTTAATCATTTGCACTTTAAATTCTTGATTCTTTTAAATGCTTTTTGTTTGTCTTCTTAGGCTTCAGTTCTCCTAAATTGTAGTGATTAGATGTGCTCCAATTCTCCTAAATTGTGATTAGTGCAGCCACTTCAAGAGATGTCTCCTAGGTGCTTTTTGAAAGTTCAACCTCTGTCACCACTTACATGTAAGCATGCCAATCTATTATGGCTCGACCCGATACACTGTTTTGAGCCTTTGTTTGCTTGGGATCTTGGCTCACTTTCGTAAGTTTTTACCTTTTTTTGTTTAATTTCTATTGAGCTTGGTACACAGAGTAGAAAGTGATGTGAGCTTGGTCAACACTCTGGACCAAAACTTTTGTTTAAAACAGGGTGTTACTGGTTTATATTAAAATTTTTTATAGAAGCATTTGGATATGCTTGATAAATTGAAATAATTTTTGTGCTTTTAAGGTTACTTGGTAAATAGAGATTAAAACTTTTAATTTAGAAAAGTGGAGTTGTTTGAGAATTGAATGTGTAAATGGTGTTTGAAACTAAGTTTTACATTAACATTTAGGTGCTTTTTGGGATCGGAGTTTCGGTAGAAAGAGCCTTCACCATTTTAAACCAAAATCTTCATTGAATATATTGTTTTTGGTTTTTAAGAGAACTGTCGGTATACAGACTGTTGTTCCTATGGTTAGGTGAATCTTACTGGCTCATATGTTAGATGAGTGGATTAGTGTTATGTACCATGTTTTTTCAAACAGCAATTGAATGGGTATGCTGTTTAGAATATTAGAATTCAAATAGCAATTGAATGAATATACATAAAAATCTCTTTGTGGTTTCTTTTCCAACTTTTTGTTGGATGATTAGCTCATATTAATTCTTGTTCATTATTGTTGATACATATCATCAAATTTGCTGCGGCGTGTTATATATGAACGAGGGCTATGTTTGTCTTAGATGTGTCTAGGGCTGAGGACGTAGAGCTAAAATCTTTTCTCTGGTTCAATATTGTGTTTTTCGTTTGCTGCTCTTTATGTTAGACACAGATGCATATTCAAACATCACTACTTCCACCTTTCCTTCCAAAGACACCTAATCAATCCAGTCTCATTCATAAATGATGTATATGCTGTTCCAACAACTTGAAACGAATGTCAAGACCATTCGAAGGGTACAAATTGCAACGTACATGTGGAGATGCGTACACGAGGGCTTATTGAGCGGATTCAGTTCGTCATGTCGATCAAGAGTTTGAAGACATTATTTGATTCTTTTCTTTATAAACATATTTGATTAGTAATGTAATTTGTGTATATACCAGTATTTTTAGTCTGACTAATAGTTGTATGTAATTTGTTTCATCAGGACGCAGACCGCTCTATCACCACCTCCGTTCGTGGCTTCAGTCTATTTATTTAACAATTTTCTACTTAAAATAAATCAAATTTACAAACAAATTAAGAGCAGCCCACGCTTAGCGTGGGCATGAGAATCCTAGTATATATATATATATATGACGTCATCCGGTTAGACCCCGGCTCAACCGATGGAACCCCCAGTTCGAACGAACCCTTAGTATCACCGGTTCAACGTCCAGTTCGGTCCAGACAACTATGATTATTATTAATGGCCATTCCATTACATTTAGGTGCCCGCAGACAAAATGCCAGGCATTATTTATTGGTTTTACATGGAAAAACGTGCCCAGAAAATAGAGAAAGCTAAAAGGTTCGATCAGCTCGCTTAAATGTCCTCTTCAGCAAACTGCGGTTCATCATCATAATGCGAAACCATGACCTGGCATTCAGTTGGAGTCCTAGTTCCCGGAGCAACCGGACCCTGGTAAGTACTGTCGACGGCGACTCCTTCCGGTAGCCAGAAAACACCCGTACCACCAACTATTGGATATTCCCTGTAACGATCACCGTTCCTTTTGTTCCCCGAAATGCTGAGGGTGCTGCCGTCGTACTCGCCGTCGGTGAACACAAAGTTGAGGGTCAAAAGCAAACCTATCTCCGATTGGGAGGCAAATGTAAACAGCCCCTGACAGCGTCCGATGACACGCGAATAGAGTTCGGGTCCGGCCGTCAACGGACTATCCATAACGTAGACCAAACCGAAACGTGTCGGCGAGGTGGCTGTCATGTTGGCCTGAGCGACGGGCACGGTGGTGGGGTGATCTCCGGTCATGATGTCGTGAATGTAGAAGTGAAGCTTTGTGAGCTTCTGGTTAGCCTGAGGAAGCCGCCCGAACCATCTTTCGACACCTTGGGGAGTCCGATCGGGAACACCATGGCCCGGTGCCGCCATGGTCATCGCCAGTAGCGCCAGAAGCAAAATTGCCGATTTTATCTCCATTCTTGCTTTCCCTTCCCCTAAATTTGAATGTATGGGAAATGAGAATGGGTGCGGAAGATAATATAGAAGTTATCGGAATTTATTCGAATTATTAAACTAGAGTATATAATTTGGTAAAATCATCAAAAAGGAATAGCATTTAATAAAATAACTAAATGGACCATTGACTATTGAATTATAAATAATGATATACACACTACTACAAAAATGACTTTTAATGGCGATTTTAAGGGCTTTTAACGGCGGTTTTCAGCCTTTTTGAATCGTCATCTATCCAGCAGCCGTAGAAAGGTTACGGACTTTCTACGGCGGTTGGCTTAGGAACCGCCGTAGAAAGTTAGGCTTTCTAAGGCGTTTTTTTTTTCCAAAACCGCCGTAGAAAGGACTTTCTACGGCGGTTCCTAAGCGAACAGCCATAGAAAGTTAGGCTTTCTACGGCGGTTCCTAAGCGAACTGCCGTAGAAAGCCTAACTTTTTATGGCGGTTCCCCTACAGCAGTTCCTAAGCGAACCGCCGTAGAAAGTTAGGCTTTCTACGGCGGTTTTTTTAGAGTAAAAAATTTGTAAAAAATTTTAATATTTTATTTTTTTATCTCTGCATTCAAAAAATATATATATATATATATCAAAAACAGCAAGAACAGCCGTAGAAAGTTTTTGATATATATATTTTTTAACTTTATTCAAAAAATATATATGTAAAAAACTTCCATGCTAATAAACCGAACAACCATCAAACTTCACAAAATTTTTGCGTGCATCCATCAAATTCTAATTAATTTAATCATTAACAGCAAGAACAATACAATAACAACATAATCCTGAAGTAAACAGTCAATATATATATATACAAAAATCAAATCTCAACCTAATCAATTTTGAGAATAAATCAAACCAAAATCAGTAGAAAAATTATAAAATGGAACATACAATAAACCACCGATTTAACACTAATCAAACCCGAATTTAAACATTCATCATCTCACCAAACCCGAATTTAACACTAATAATAAACCCTAGGCCAATCGCAATAATCAAGTAACAATAAAATTTGTAAAGCTTAAATAAAGTTGAAACTATTCGATATAACTTTTTTTTTATGATTTGAAGCCTACAACAAGGACCAATTGTGGTGAAATTATGATGGGGGATTAACTCCAAGTGGTGGGTGATGGCCGATTAAGAAACCTCCGGAGTTGGGTGATGGCGGATCTTGTTATCAACGCCGCCGGAAGAACGGCTTCGGGGGAAGACAAGAGAAAAAATCAGCAGCGAGAGGATGAGCGCCGGCGACGAGAGAACGGCTTTGGTTTGCTGGAGATGGAAACAGGGGGAAGCCACGGTTGGCTGGAGATGGAAACAAAGGGAAACCCTTAAAATTCAAACAAAATCAACTTTCTATGGCAGTTTTTATTAAAACCGCCGTAGAAATCTTAAAACCGCCGTAGAAATGGACTTTCTACGGCGGTTGAAATTAAAACCGCCATAGAAACTTGCTTTCTATGGCGGTTATGAAGAATCTATGGCGGTTATTAAGAAACCGCCATAGAAAGTAACTTTCTACGGCGGTTTTAATTACATCCGCCGTAGAAAGCCCGTAATTGTGAATTCCCGCCCATTCCTCTATTCCTATTATTTTCTCATTTTTCTTTTTTTGTAAATAACCCCCAAATTTTTTTAAATTTAATAATAAATATGTAATTTACTATTTATCAATTTTTATAGTAAAATTCATCATATTTATTAATTATACACAAACTCATGTCTTTATATTATGATAAACAATAAATAAATTTCAACTATTGTTACATAATAATTATAAGAAAACTTTTGAAGTATTGTTACATAATAATTATAAGAAAACTTCAAAAATAGCAATTTTCATTGAATTGCTAATAAGATTTTTGAAACACACTTTCTACGGCGGTTAGAAATAAAACCACCGTAGTAAGTAACTTTCTACGGCGATTATTCGAAAACCGCCGTAGAAAGTCAAAAGGGACTTTCTACGGCGGTTGTAAGAAACGCCGTAGAAAGTAGGGGTACTTTCTACGGCGGTTACTTTCTACGGCGACTTTCTTACAACCGCCGTAGAGAAAGTCCCTTTCTACGGCGGTTTTCGAATAACCGCCATAGATAATGTCTTTTTACGGCGGTTATATATAGAACCGCCGTAGAAAGTCTGTACTTTCTTTTTAATGGCGATTTTTTCAAAATTGCCGTTAAAGCACAACCGTTAAAAAGTCCATTCTGTAGTAGTGACATTTCAATAAATTTGTCACAGATTTCATATTAATTGATCCAACATATACTAATATATATTTTTGTAAAATAATTATTAATATTACATTATTGACTAATAAATGAATACCGCATTGATCACTTACTATGACAAATTTGTAATGATTAGTTGAAATGATTTCCATATTCTTAAATTATATACTCTCTTTATCCTTTTAAAATAGTCATGTTGTATATACAGAAAAAACTTGTCTCAACAAAAGAGTTCAACTTCTATTTTCTTACATTGGATGCATATCCTTACTAATATAGTAATATATGTTCAACAATTAATTCTTACTTAGAAAGTAAGGACATAAGTGGAAGAATTAGCATCAAATAATTACTTATTTTATGTCTAGATAGTACCTTATAACTCATAAAAATTATACTTTTGAGAAACTGGACTCTTTATATGAAGCAAAAGGAGTAAAAACTAGAACCCGATATGACAATTTCCATTATCTTAAAGATTTCGTTACATTTTAGTATTCTTTTTGTATACTTTTAATATTTAGAAAACAAGTCAAAAATACATTTTCCTATCATAAATGCAAACGTCACATGATAATAATAGTATTATTAGTTTAATTAGCCTTCGTATAACATATTTTGTTATTACACAACTTGTTAGGTTGTATTATTGTATCATTAGTTAATTTTTTATACCTCATAACCTTACTAATATAATCACGTGTAGTCGACATTAGTTCATACTTAATAATTAAGGATATAAATGGAATTAGTGGTGTAAAATTAGCTATTTTAAGTGTTGTACCTTATCATTCATAATAAATTGTACATTGATTAAAGTAAACTTTTTTAATGGAACGGATGAAGAGTACGACTTTTCCTTTTAGTTTCAAATACTAGTCTTTCAAAATGAAAATCATTACTCTTGATATTTTTATACAAAATATCAAATTAAGATCTTGGTGTTTAATATTAATTTGTATAGCAATTAGCTTTCTCTTAAACTTTTGAAGAAAAAAAGCGAAATTTGTTGGTTTATTTATTTTAAAAAATTAAAAAACCATAAATTATCTCATTGAAATATTAAACATGAAAAGTACAAGTCTTCAACATGAACAAAAATATCATTGTCTTTTGATTGAATGAGGTCAGCGGTAACTGCATGGCTGGTACGTGGCTGACGATATAATTTCGCTAGAGACACGTATAGCCAAATGGCTTTATAAGTTAGGAGGAAAGAAAATCAACTGTGATGAAAAATTGGAAAATATGAGGTAGGTAGTGTTGCCACGAGAAAAACATATGTCAAGATAGTACTGACAAAGTCTTCCGTAAATTAATACTCAGTAAATTAATTATTTCCCTAAAATAATATATTTTTTTGGTCCCGACTTGGACCAGTTCAAAAAATTATAAATTTTAATAAAATAATAAGGATAATAATTTTTATAAATACCTCTAGATAAATGCATAGTCCCACCAATATCATAAACTAATAATTCTCAAAAATCACAAATATAATTAGGATAATTTAGTAAAATATAAATCTACTGTTATTTGTCTTTTCTTGAAATTTAAATATATGTGAAATTAGTCTCCAGCTTTTTTAATTGCATCAAAATCGAAAAGTTTCGATGTCGAATTCATGAATTGCAACTTTATCTGGTACTTTCTCTCTGTTATAATATACAAGGAACTCATTGATACAACTTATTATACACTGTGAATATCTAAATTATACTTATTTTAATGCATGAACCCATTGATAGAATTAACTTGTACGTATGGGGGAGGATGGGAGATCTTTGTAACCATGAGTTCATGGGTTCGAATTGCAATGATGTGAGAGCTAAAAAATAAATAAATAAATAAAATTAACTTGTACGTATTGAATTATTTGAGTTTATAATTACAGAAATTGAAAAAAAAAATTTAATTAATAAATTATTAATTTATCTATTAAATAATATCTCGCTAAATTAATAAAATTTCATGGTCCCAATGTTATTAATTTATAGACGTTTTACTGTATCTAATATCTAATGATATTGTATAACATAAAATTCATTTGGATCATCCGTAAAACAATTGTGTTACATTCTATCAGGCCTATCCCAAAGGGAGGGCAAATATGGGTAACAACCCAGGATTCAATTGCTTCAAGAGTCCAATATTATATAAAGCCCTTTATATATATATATATATATATATATATATTTTAACCAATTATATCTTCTTTCTTTTTTTTTTTTACTAAGAATTAACTTCTTCTTTTTTTCTTTTTTTTTGTAAGTTATATTTATTTTAATTTTTCATTTTACCCAATTTTAATATTGAAATTCATTATTTTTATTTTTTTTATAATGAATTTCAATATTAAAATTCAGTACGATAAAAATGAATATCACTGATAAAAATATTAATGCAAAAATAATATTCATAATGATGGATTAAAACATGTAATTCTACAATAGTGTAAGAGAATCTAAAATCCAAAATACTTTAATATTCCTTTATGATTATAGATTCTATTTTATCTAAATCCATTCCTATATATATATATATATATACACACACATATATATATATATACATATTAAAGTGTGGTAAATCTTGCGATTAAAAGTTCCTCTTCCTTCTTAAAGTACGTCCGTCCATCCATCCACCCATCCAATTTATGTATTTTTTTATTATCATTAACATTCATTTTTATCCTTTCCGATTTTAATATTCCAAAACGTGAACCTTGAATTTGGGTATATTTATTCTGTAACTAAAAATTTACTTTTTGTTGTGTATAATATATTTATTAAATATTTATTTTTCACGTGGATATTTATATATATGCCAATGTTAATGTAAAAATACTTAAACGATGGAAGAATATGAGAAAATATTAAATGTTTAATAATGATGTCATTCTCGTAACATAGTGATTATTAATTCATTTAGAATGTGCGAAATGGAATTTATAACATAAGTCAGCATTTTGTTTGCTTAAGTTCCAAAAGAAAAAAGAAAGTGTCTTTAAAGTTTGTTTTTTTTTTCTTTAAATGATTAATTTTTATTTTAAAAAATCAATAAATAAATATTTATACATTTTATTTTATCTAAAACTTGTATATTAATGAATTTCATTTTTTCATTTTTATAAAAGAATACAATAATTTGGAGAGTGCAATCAGTAAAAAAAAGTATTCAGAAAATGATATGACATCATAGTAAATGTAATTTTCCCTCCATTATTTTATTATGTTCCAGAATGCTCATAATAAAAGGAACTTAAACAAGGTTAACTTCAAAGTTTAAATCTCCCGAGCAAACTGAGGTTCTTCATCATCATCATCGCCATAATGCCACACAAAGACCTGACATTCCGTCGGTGGCAGTGATCCCGGAGCGACAGGACCCGCGTTATAAACATGGTCGACGGCGACACCTTGCGCTAGGCGGAAAACACCAGTGCCACCGACCACCGGATACTCCCTGTAAACGCTGTCCCTCCTCTTGGGTCCCAGAATGCTAAGAGTGCTGCCGCTGAAGTCGCCGTCTGTGAACACCAAATTCAGGGTCAAAAGCGACCAGAATTGTTGCTGGGAGGCGAAAGTAATCATCCCCTGACAACGGCCCACGTGCTTCGAATCCAGGGTCGGACCTTCCGTTAACGGACTATCCATCGCGTAGACTAAACCGAATCGGGTCGGCGAGGTCGCTGTCACGTTGGCCTGAGCGACGGGGACGGTGGAGGGTTGGTCTCCGGTCATGATGTCGTGGATGAAGAAGTGAAGAGTAGTGACCTTTTGCCTTGCGGAAGAAAGCTGCCCGAACCATCGTTCAACCGCTCGGGGACTTTGCTCGACGACACCGTGACCCGGCGGAGCTATGGTGATTATTAGTAGTGCCAGAAGCGGAATCGCCAGTTTCATTTCACTGTTATTTTTCTGGTTTCGTTTTTCTACGTATGAATTGTTTGGAATATATGGAACAACCATTTTTCTCGGACAGAACGATGATGCTGATGCATGCATGACGGGTACGTGGCTACCGTTCTAATCTGGGTAGAGACACGTGGGAGAATGTTTTCTGCCAACACCTCCAGAAATGACTACTACTTCAGTTTCATTAAAATACTGCAACTTAGAAACGTATTTCCTCCAAAATGATTTCCGTTGACAAATTTATAATTTATTATGAAATACAAAAATTATTTAATTTAATTAATATAATTTTTTTTTTTTGAAATAGATTATTTTTATAGAACAGAGGAAGTACCACTTATTGTGAATAGTAACATAAGTACTTCAATATATTTGACATCACACATACTTTCTAAATAAAGATTGTAGATCACATATTATATACATTTTCTGTTCTATTAGATATATCTAATTTATACTACTATTTGTATCAAGTCGTTTGTATCAAGTCGACTCTTATATTTAAACTAAACTATATTGGCATGCTATATGATCAGATAGGAGTATTTTCTAGGCTCAGTTACATTAGAAAAAAGAAAATTCAAGTTTATTAAGTAGAGTAGTAATATTTCAATTAATCATAATAAGTTTTTTTTTTTTTTTTTATATACATAGTTGTAGCATGTATTTATTAATTATATTTTATAAAATAATTACTAATATTACATAATTGGCCAATAAATAAAGAGTGAAATACAGTTTTCTCATTATGATTTCACATGATGGATAGTTCCCCCCATGATTTTAAAACTCTCAATTACCCCTTTAAGATTTTGGACTAAAGTGTCCACTAACAGAAAATTTTAACTTTAACATAAATGATACAAAATTCTAAAAATACCCGTAATGTTTTTATTGTTATTAGTTTTTTTTACTGAATAATGGTGTAAACTGTTGGATACTAGATAAATGCAAAGGTGACCCGGGTTCCGACCTCGGCAGCAGACGACCTGGGCTCTGACCTCAACAGTGGACGACCTGATTCCGACCTCGGCAGCGGACGACCTGGGTGTCGTTCTCATCAGTGGACGACCTGGGTCTGACCTCGGCAGCGGACGACCTGGGTGACAACCTCATCAGTGGACGACCTCGTGGCCGACCTTGTCAGTGGACGACCTGGTGTTGGACGAGGTGAGGTAAAGCTGACCTCGTCCCCATGGACGGGGTGAAGTCAAGCCGACATTTGTCGGTGTCGACCTACAGTCCAGATTTGCAGATGCTCAACAGGTGGCATCAATGACACGTGTTACGAGCCTAGGTTCACAGATGTCCAACAGGTGGCATCATCGACACGTGGTACGAGGTAAATGTGACACCTTGACTTGACAACTGTAGCCACTCACCCTCATTCCTACGATAAGTACTCAACATTTTCCTCATTTGAAGAAGATTGAATTCTTGCTAAAAGACGGAGATACTTAAGATATTTCTCTCTAACTTGATCGTCGGAGTTGCACAGGGAAGTTGATCTCAAAAGCAGGTGGAAGATAACGTCAGCCGGCAGAGGACCGACGTCAACGAGATCGTCTTTTTCGAGGATTCAACAATTGGCGCCCACCGTGGGGCCCAAAGCCCATAAAAATTTATGGAACAAGAAGGAACTTCTGTACCTGTGGTGCCCAGGGCTCCATTAACCGAGGAGCAACAGAAAATAGTGGATGATGTCTTGGCAAATTTGGAGGATTTTAGTCAAATTCATAAGGAACGTCAAGAAAAAACGGTTGAAGAGCGAGCTCGCAAAGGTAAAGCTATGGAAAATCCAGAGGTTGTTCACATGCAATCGCCGGTTCAAAAAGATGCCCGGTAAGGATCACCTCTGCGAAAGGAAGCCCACCAAGTCTCCTCTATTGAAATCACGTCGGATCGCGACGGTCGTCAATCGTCACCGTATGATTATGTTTATCAAGGAAGGTAAAATAGACAACCTCAACGGCCTTTCTCGATGATGCCACTATAGTATGAGTTGCCCCAGGAGCTGACTATTGGGAGGATGTGCCAGAAACTCCATTCCTGCCTGAGATTGAGATGGCGGGGTTTCCCTCAAATTATCGAGGATGGCAAAATATGGAGCAATTTGATGGATATAGTGACCCACGAACTCATTTGTCTCACTGTTGTTCATCAATGTGGGTCTGGAATTTTTCGGAGGCCAACAAATGCATGGCGTTTTTGTTGACGCTTTCCGGTGCTACAAGGTATTGGTACACTACTTTGTCTTCTAATTCAATAAGCTCATGGGATCAGTTTGCTTGCATGTTCCTTGCTAATTTCACAGGTACCCAGTTCATAGCAAAACGGTCGCCCCATCTGATGAATTTATTTCAAGAAAGAGATGAACCTTTGGCAGATTATGTTACTCGGTTCAATCGAGAGTCAGTGACGGTGATGAATAAGTCAGATTCTTTGATGATGACTACTTTTATTAACGGCCTCAGGGCTGGAGGTATGAGTAAGGAAGTGTCTGCTGCCACACCATCGTCTTTCACAGAGTTGATGAGAATTGCCAATCGGCACATTTGGGTTGAGGAGACATAAATGATAAAAAAGGAAAGAGAGTTTGAACAAATGAAGATCCAGGATAGCAGGAATCAAAGAGAAAGATTTAGAAGGATGCAGGCACAAGAGGGTTGGAAAGGGAATCGAATAATGGAGGCATTTACTGGAAAAAAATTATGTTTCACCTTGTCCAAAACAGAACAGGGAGGAGGGCCGATGTCCTGGCTTAGTAGCTGATGCCGCCCAGGCACTTAATCAATCCCCACGGCAACGATTTACTCTCAGTTCAGGAAAATAGTGTGTTCACCACAATTCTGCCGGACACAACATGGAGGATTGCAGGGGGTGAATCGCTTGATGTCGGATAATGGACGGAGTGGAAATCGGAGATCATTCAACTCTCAAGGAACAAATCAAAAGCCTCAAGAGGGCCGACAAACCGGGAGATAGGAGCGAATGAGTCAGCCTTATCAGCCCAAGAGGCCTAGTCAGGGCCCATTGATAGCGGTGGTTGAGCCAAAGAAAGAGTACAGTAATAAAAAAATTGGTTATTTTGGGAACTATTCATTAATTGTAGGTGGTCTAGCTTATGGAGATTCTTTGAACCAGTTCAGGCGTTGCATGAGAGATGATCATGGTCACATCCGAAAAAGGAAAAGTCTGCCGGTGGCACTTCCAATCCAGTTTGGAAATGTGGATCTCCCATTGTAAGGTAACATGGTTGATCCGGTGGTCATAGAAGCCATTATCTCAAACTACCGTGTGTTGAGAATTTTGGTTGATACTGGGAGCTCAGTAAATATTATGGTGATGGAGATCTTTGAAAGATGCAAGCTTAAGAAGGAATTTTTAGAATGTGTACGAACTCCCTTGGTCGGCTTTAGCAATAAAATAGTGTATCCGGTAGGAAAGATTCGATTGCCAGTAACACTGCGAGATGGATACAAGTCCCAAAGAGAAACACTGGAGTTTAAGGTGATTGATGAACCCATGTCGTATAATGTATTTCTTGGAAGGCCAGGGGTGAATCAATTTCAGGCTGTTTGCTTAATTGTGCACCAGATGGTCAAGTTGCCTACGACGTCCGGGGTGGCCGAGCTCTGCAGCAATGTGATTCAGGCACGGGAATGTTACATGACGTCATTGAAGTATATCGAGTCCGCTCCTCAAGTTTACACAGTTGCATATTTGGCGCCAGTATTTGAAGATGGAGCTCCTGCCAAAGAAGTCCAGATAGCTAAATTGAAAGCGGTAAAGGTTGGGCATGATCTTCCACCGCAGTTGGAGATAGAATTGTTGAAGTTGTTAATAGAATTTGTGGATGTGTTTGCCTGGTCCACAGATGACATGCCTGGAATCTCTCGTGAGGTTATTGTTCACTATTTGAATGTTAGTCCAGAGCTGACGCCGGTTAGGCAGAAGAAAAGAAGTTACGCTCTTGATAGGGCCACTCGATGGATGCCGAGGTGGATAAACTATTGGGGGCTAGATTGATCAGGGAGGTATAGTATTCAATTTGGTTATCAAATCCGGTGATGGTGAAGAAACCGGATAATTCATGAAGGTTGTGCGTGGATTTTAAGGATTTGAATAAGGCATACCCTAAAGATTTCTTTCCCATTCCCAGGATAGATATCTTGGTGGATTCGATAGCCGGGTTCCGATTTTTATGTTTCCTAGATGCATACAAGGGATACCATCAGATTTTCATGAAGCTAGAGAATGAGGAGAAAACTTCGTTTATCACCAATAAGGGAACATATTGTTATATCACAATGCCACTTGGGTTGAAGAATGCAGGTGCCACATAGCAGATATTGGTGAACAAGATCTTTAAAGAGCAACTGGGTAGGAACATGGAAGCTTATATTGATGATATGTTGGTCAAAAGTAAAGACGAGCTCAGCTTCTTGGCTAAAGTCAGAGAGGTCTTGCTAGTTTTGAGGAAATATCAGTTGAGGCTTAATCCAAAGAAGTGTGTGTTTGGGGAGTCGTTAGGGAAATTTTTGGGGTATATGGTGTCGGAGGCAGGTATCGCTCCACAACCTGAGAAGGTGCGAGCGGTGATGGAAATGCGTCCGCTAACGTCCGTAAAGGAGGTTCAACGGTTGACTAGTCGAGTAACTGCACTGAACAGGTTTTTGTCTAAAGCTGCTAAAAAGTTGTTGCCATTTTTTAAGATCTTGAAAAAAGCAGATAAGTTCCTATGGACTGAAGAATGTCAAAAGGCCTTTGACGAGCTGAAGGTTTACTTGGCCAATCTGCCCAGATTGAAGATGCTCTGGCCGGCAGAGAGAATTAATGTGTACTTAGCTTTTACCCCATAGGTGGTCAGTTTCATGGCTTTAGTTGAAAGAGAAAAGGTACAGAAACAGGTTTATTTTTTGAGCAGGGTGTTACAGTTTTCGGAGCGTAATTATACTGCAATTGAGAAGTTGGCTCTGGCATTAGTGGCAGCATATAGGCGGTTATGTCCGTATTTCGAGGCTCATCCCATTTCAATTCTTACTGATTCCACCTTGAAGCAGATTATGGAGCACCCAAGAGCATCAGGACGGATAACCAAGTGGGCGGTGGAGCTCAGCTGGTACGGAATTGATTACGAGCCATGGCAGATTTTTAAGCAGAAGGGCTGACGTTGGACTCCTTTCCTCATGACGAAGTCCATGTCGGAGGTAATATATGGACGCTCTTTGTGGATGGAGCTTCTAGTAAACAAGGGGTTGGAGCAGGAATTATGTTAACAGATCCGCAGGGAGAACAATATACATATGCTTTAAGGTTTGAATTTCTTGCCTCTAATACTGAGGCTGAGTACAAAGCTTTGATTGTGGGATTGGAACTGGCTATGAGCATGAGAGTGAAGGAATTGAAAGTGTGCAGTGATTAGCAGTTGATTGTAAATCAAATTAAGGGAGAGTTTGAACCTAGAGACCCGGTCATGAAGAAGTATTTGGAAAAGACCAAGCAAGTCATGAAGGAGATTGCTCAGGTGGAAATAATGCAGGTTCCTCGAAATCAAAACAGCAACGCATATGCTTTGTCTAAACTGGCCTCTTCTGTTTGTTCACACTTGACCAAATCAGTATTGGTGGAACAAGTTGCTATTCGAAGCACAGAAAAGAAGGAAGTGTTTCCAGGTGGTTTGTCTCCAGAAGATTGGCGAACTCAAATTTTGGAGTTTTTGGAAAGTAGTGTACTTCCACCTGGATGAGCTGAAGCAATGAAGAAAAATCAAGCATTGAGGTATGAATTGATAAATGGTGTGTTAAATCGAAAATCTTATTTGGTGCCTCTTCTTATGTGCGTAAGTCCAAAGGCAGAGAAAATTTTGGCCGAAGTACACCAAGAACGATGTGGGAGTCACGTCGGCTATCGTAGCCTAGAAAAGAAAGCTATAATTGCGGGACTTTACTGGCCGACTATGTTCAAAGATTCAGAACAAATCATAAGGAGCTGCAAAAAGTGTCAGGTGCAAGCTCCAGTGATGAGATTCCTGCCTGCTGAGATGACGGAGATCGTCAGTCAATGGCCGTTTGCTACTTGGGGATTGACTTGATGGGGCCATTTCCAAAACCTGATGGTGGAGAAAGGTTCTTGATAGTAGCAATTGATTATTTTACGAAGTGGATAGAGGCTGAACCGTTGGTGGAGATAACGGGGGGTGCAGTGGCTCTATTTGTGTATTTGTCATTTCGGGATCCCCCATAGTATTATTTCTGATAATGGGGCTCAATTCAACAGCCCTAAATTCTTAAAGATATGCCTTGACAATGCAATCCAATCGGGAAGACTTCAGTGGGAAATCCTAGGGCAAGTGGTCAAGTTGAAGCGGCGAATAAGATCATCTTGCATGGGTTGTAAACAAGAATTGGAGCTCGGCGCTCTCTATGGGTAGACGAACTCCCCTCAGTCATGTGGTCATGCAGAACTACCTGACTAAAGCAACTGGACGTACTCCATACAACCTTATATATGGAGCCGAGGCGGTCATCCAGCTAGAAGTGGCTTTTCCATCATTGCGGGTAACATATTTTAGGGAAGAAGACAACTTTGAACGAATGAACTTCGCATTCGATAAAGTAGAATAAGCTAGAATGGCAGTTAGTCTTAGAGAGCTTGAACGGAAGAATGCGGTCAGAAGATATTATGATGCCAAAGTACGACCTCGGGGGTTTGTACCCTGTGATCTTGTGTTAAGGCGGAATGAGGTCAGCAGGGCGATATCTGGAGGAAAGTTGAGTCCCAACTGGGATGGACCGTACGAGGTGGTTCAAGCCCGACCAACAGGGAGTTATAAGCTTGCACATATAGATGGGAGATTATTGCCTAATAGCTGGAATGCTAGCAATCTCAGAAAATTTATCCTTGAGGTATGTCTTTTGTGGTGTTAATTGTACTGCTTTCCTTATCCCTTGAAACATTCTGTATAGTTTATAGGATTTTGACTAGTATTGGAATGCATGTATCTTTGTTCTGCATAATAAGTATATGTGTCTAATAAGCATATGTCTTTCTATGAAATAACATGCGTATTTGCCCATAAAACATGTATGGTTGTTTATAGTAATAAACTTATAACAATTGTAAACCCCTTGGTTTGATTTCACTAAGGTCGTTGACGCCGACATTGTCGTTAAAACGTAAAACCCCTTGGTTTGATCCTGCCAAGGCGCTGACGCCGACATCGTCATTAAAACATAAAACCCCTTAGTTTGATTTCGCCAAGGTCGCTGATGCCGACATCGTTGATAAACATAAAACCCCTTGGTCTGATCCAGCCAAGGTCGCTGACACTGACATCGTTATTAAAACATAAAACCCCTTGGTTTGATTTTGCCAAAGTCGCTGACGCTGATATCGTTGATAAATATAAAACGCCTTGGTCTGATTTCGCCAAGGTCGCTGACGCCAACATCGTCGTTAAAAGTGCTTAACTCCTTAAGTCTGTCGTTACATAGTTTTCAACAATGATCCTTACAAGTCGTCACTTTCCACCGATAAATGCCACTGCAACTTTACCACAGATGACTCGGCGAAAGTTGCGCTAATTAGGGGGCTGCGTGCTCCTGAAAAGTAATGGACTTCATCTTCTTCTTCAACTCCATTACTTTGGGGGGCTATTGTTGGATACTAGATAAATGCAGAGGTGACCCAAGTTCCGATTTCGGTAGTAGACGACCTGGGCTCCGACCTCAACAGTGGACGACCTGATTCCGACCTCGGCAGATGACAAATGGGTGTTGTTCTCATTAGTGGACAACTTCGGTCCGACCTCGGCAGTGGACGACCTGGGTGGCAACCTCATCAGTGGACAACTTCGGTCCGACCTCGGCAGCGGACGACCTAGGTGGCAACCTCATCAGTGGACGACCTGGTGTCTGACCTCGTCAGTGGACGACCTGGTGTTAGACGAGGTGAGGTAAAGCTGACCCCTTCCCCATAGACGAGGTGAAGTCAAGCTGACATCTGTCGGTGTCGACCTGCAGTCCAGATTCGCAGATGCTCAACAGGTGGCATCATGGACACATGGTACGAGGTAAATGTGACACCTTGGCTGGACAACTGTAGCCACTCACCCTCATTCCCACGATATACTCAACATTTTCCTCATTTGAAGGGGATTGAATTCTTGCTAAAAGATGGAGATACTTAAGATATTTATATCTGCAACTTGATCGTCGGAGTTGCACATGGGAGTTGATCCCAAAAGCAAGTGGAAGACGACTTCAGCTGGCGGAGGACCGACGAGATCGTCTTTTTCGAGGATTCAACATAAACCATCATGAAGGGTTTCTCTCTGAGTCTCCTCTTCCAGAAATAGGTCTATGGCCTCCACCAAACACAACTCTAATTTCTACAGGACCCCACGGCTAAGAAATTGTTGTTTCAACTCGCACATGTGACCTACAAATAACAAAAGCAAACAAAGAAAATAAAACGAGATAATTCGTTAGTGAAGCTAATGTAGAAGGGTTGAGGAGCGTAGTCGCTATCTTTGAGTGATTCAAGCCCTTTTGCAAAGAATTATCTTTGGTGCAACAGAATTGTCGAAACCTGTCACCCTTGGAATACAATAGCCCAGCACACTCACTATGATTTCCTAACAATCTGCACAATTGCTAGGAAACTAAACTAACTCTTCTAACACCTTTTCCTTCCTCGCCAAAGCTATATTTTGTTTAAGGGATTTGTATGAAACACAGAAAGATTGCACACACAATTCTTTGCTCATACGACTCATACATATACACAAAGAATTAAAATTGGCTTTAATTCAAATTAGCAAAACCGAAGGCATCATTTAATAATTGATTCCGTTATTATTCACAAATATGAATGGAAACTTTAGTATGCCAAACGGAAATTGTTAATGCATTGATTCTCTTTGAAACTCATGCTACTTATAATAAAATATTAATTTAATATTAATTCATACAATTGTTTGGAAAACTGAAGAATCGATTTACAATAATGTTTTATTAAAATAATTACTTCAATTGCATTTTCAAAACTTCAGTTACAAAAAATTAAGCATTCTCACAAATGCTAAAGATTTTTGCTCAATTCATTTTTGTAACTTCTCAAACTTGTAACTTCATTTTTAACACAAAAGTTAAAGCTACAATTTGATCAATAAAAATGAAATTTTATTAAATTGTTCCAACAGAAATCACTGCGGGAGGACAACTATTCTGTCTATTCTCTTCTAGCTGGACAACAATCACTGCTATCATTCAAAATTTACTTGCTAAACATTAAATTCATGATGTCTCTTCGGTTGAAGAACGAGTTGGATCAAAATTGAAGTTTAATGGGAAAAGAGTTCCTAGAACCAAAAGATATAAGTTTACATCCGATAATAAAAAAGAAAAAAAAAATCATATTCGAACTGAGGAAAAAAAAAAAAAAAAAAAACTCTGATTCAGATGCTGAAAAAAGTTAGTTTTAAACCAATATTGAACACCCAAACGAGGTAGGATGCCCGAGATTACAAACAAAATTTAGGACCATATAAACTTGGCTGAGCAAAATTTAGAAAAAATAATTCGAGTATGTCAAAGGACTGAAAATTTTAAACCATTCTCGATCAGAAGTAAACCCATTCGATGAGAAGTTAATCCTTTCAAACAATGCAGGTCCCTCTAAAATCTACCAGAAGTAACCCCCAATTTTCCCCACTTCAATTTTCTTCTTCCAGCAAGAGATCAAGAAAAAGAAGGGATTGTTGGAAAAATTATTGTTTAGTATTTCAAAAGATGTAATTAACTTTTTACTGAGAAGTATAATTGGTTTATACTAAGTCAACAAATGACTCCTTCAAACCTGGTCAGTTAATTAATTACTTAACATGGATAGATTTAGGCAGAATATAAAGAATCAAACTCTCTGAACGTTAGTGGAGAACTGATCGTAGGATTTTTCTGATTAAAACAATAATCTCCATCTATAAATATCTCACATATTTTCTACCATCGAGGCAACTAAGTTTTTTTGAAAACCAATTTTCAGTGCTTTGTACGACTCGAGTTATCTATGGATTAATTGGTTAGGCCTACTCATCCCAACAATCTCAAGAAATTACATATGGCCTCCAATGCAAATGCCACCTCAGAGGTGTTGTTTCACTGCAGACCCAAAATCCATCGCAGATCCAAACTGTAATTTCTAGCATCAAATTATAGCAATTTGCCAACAAGTTTTGTCGCCTTTACAAGTAACGGTTGATGTCAGTCAGTATATTTGGTTATAAGTACTCAATGGTTTTGGATTTATAAAATTTTGAAAATATTCTGAAAACATTTTTTGTATTCTCAAATAATCTAACCTTTTCAAAATTGAGAGCTTTGGAATTAATTGTCACAGAAAGATTTTACCCATATGGTGTGATGGGATGATGAGCACCGGTTGCTATCAATGGTCCATGCACCATTGTTGTGCTATTGTAAAAAGTTATTTTTTTTTCAACTGCTGTTAATTGAGTTGAATGTATTAACTCATACAAAGGGTTTTACAAGCGTTGATAAATGGTGACAACGCCAAGATGAACAACTTCAAAATGTGCAAGAATGTATGAAAATAAAATGTCTAAACTTTATGAGAAATTTAATGTACTGTATGGTTTATCAAAATTTATGTAGCTTTGCTAAATTATGAGATTTAAAGATTACAGTGAATATGGCAATCCTCCTAAAGCTAATTTGGTTGAAAGAGACGAATTATTGTTGCGTGAATCTCGCAACGCATGTTGGATGGTTGACTGTGGGCTACTCAGTTAGCTGTTTCCTCCTACCTTCAGTAAGGAATGTGATGAGAAAGTTTGAGAAGTACTCCTGAAACCTTCAAGAATACTTAGCTCTTGGTGGGCTACATAATAATTAGATTAATTGTGATTTTAATCGTGTTTTGTAATAGATTGAAATAATGTAGTTATCTAAAATGATTATTGTAACCAGAAATTTTTTTTTACTGAATGAATGCATCATTTATGCTTACATAGTTGATATATTTCTTTTTAGTGTACTGATTATGTTTTAATAAGCTATGGTTTTATCTTTCAACTATAAAAAATGAAGATCTGTCTTATCTGGCATTTGTAGTAACAACCTATTGATTTTAGATGTATCAATTATGCCTCTATATAATGTATACAGAATATGTAACTAGTTAAGGCATTTATGTTGAATTTGGTTTTATAACGAATATGACATGTTGGCTGAAAATTATACTGAATATGTCATTTTGGTTGAAAATTATTTGTGTGTTACCCATACTAATTATATAAGAAATGTGGGGAGGCACCACATAATCAATGTTGCATGAATCAAAAATATTTATTTTATTTATTTCTTTACGTGAGGCTTATGAGTAAACTTGATCATGTTAACACCTAGTGAAATGTGGTGATTTATTTATGAGGAGTTGTCTACGTTGATCAGACTAATGAAATATCTGAGAACTATCATGAAATTATGATATCTTAAACAATGAATTTTCCATTGTACGAAAGAGGTACAGTGATGCATGTTGGTATCCCTTTTAAACAAAAAATGATTATCTATTGTGTAGAAACGGTAATTGTTAAACAACAATTGCTATTATCAAAATAATGTCGTAAAGCAGCTGTTAGAAGATGGAATAACTTCTTTGGCCAAAAATCTGACTAATCTTACAGGAAGAAAATTAATTCGAAGAAAATTAATTCTTCACATCTAAAATGAAGTGAGGCTTAATCCAATATGATGTTAATATAGATGAAAACCCAACCTATGTGATTGGCAATCCCATGAAGTAGGTTCATATGGGTAACAACAAAATCTATATTGGCACTGATGCACTACGAGTGGTGAGTGCTTGACTACAATATTTGTGAGGTTGAGATTTTTGAGATAAAAAATCTTTTAATGAATTCATGTTCCTTATGGATGGTGTATTTAAGCAGTATACACTTGATGAATTCACCTATATGAGCGTGGAGTGGGGCCGTTCCTATAAGATTTTGGCTAAATCTTTAAAGCTCTCATGAAAAACCAGGCATACGCATGGCCTATTTGCGCAAAAACGCGTTGAACAACAAATTTGGAGTGTACAACTGATGGGTAAAATCTCTTACATACAATAAGATTTATTGGTTCATAAAAATATTACATTTCACCAATAATTATGTGAGTCAAAGTTTTATGGGTCTAAGTTTGGTTCATAGTCCAAAAGACACCAAACTGATTGTTCTTGTACCTTTACAAATCCAAAATTGTTTTTGTACTTGAATTTTATTTCATTCAAATCTTTTGAAATATGTGGGGAACCGTTGAAAAATTATTGTTTAGTATTTCAAAAGATGTAATTAACTTTTTACTGAGAATTAAGTTAACAGATGACTCCTTCAAACCTGGTGACTTAAATAATTACTTAACATAGAGAGATTTAGGCAGAAGAGAAAGAGTCAAACTCTGTTAATGGAGAACTGATCGCAGGATTTTTCTGATTAAACCAATAATCTCCATCTATAAATACCTCACATATTTTTAGGGGAAAAACTGTCCATCATGTGAAATCATGGAGGGAAACTGTATTTCACCCATAAATAAATGCAGCATTAGTTCCTATGAAAAAGTTAACATTTATGTTCTATTAGAAAAGTCTATTTTGTAATACTAAAAATAATAATACAAAATAGACAGTTTTAATGGAACAGAGAGAATATCTACTATTACTCTATTAGAACTTTTTTCATTTCACAAAATTTTCAATGTCTCTTTAAATAACGGAATTGATTTCCAAACCTCGCGGTTTATTATATATATATTTTCTAAAACCATTGGGTTGTTTCTGAACAAAGTAATTAATTGATGTGTCAAAATTTGGAGAATATGACAATTCTTTGTAATTTTCAATTAATATTGCTCCAATCGATATGTGTTCTATTGATGGTTAATTGATTTAGATTAACTGGACCATGTTTGCTGCATTTTTGTTATCCTGGACGATTTTTGTTAAATGTGGATGGTTTCTCCCAAGGAAACCCGAGGCTTTTGGGAGTAGGCATTGTTCTACGAGATTCATATGGTAGGGTGGTTTTTGCCATCGGTGCATCCCTTGGTATGCTCATGAGTTTTCATGTGGAAGCACGTACTCTTCTTTTTGGGCTTTGTATATGTGACAGGCTTGGCCTGCAACATTTATATGTGGAGACTGATTCTAATGTATTATTGATGGCAGTCTAGAGAGGCGACTGTCCTTGGCGGTTGGCCTCCACGTTGTCAGAAATCTCCGCATTAAGGTATACTTATGGATCCATTACCCACCTTTATCACGAAGGAAATTCTGTGTCAGATAGTTTGACTCAAACTGCCAGTTTGACTGGTCACATAGAGTTCTTTGTGCACTCCACGAGGGGTTAGGGGTCCGGTTATCCTAGATGCTAGGGGCTTCTCCTATCTAAGGGGATAATGTTTCTTAAAATAATTTTCATACATGTATAGGTTTCATCTGCATTCTTGCATCTTTGTTACTCGAAGGTAAAAGGTCCGCCTAACCAGTTAATCTACTGTAACCCAAAAAATATAATAAAATAAAATAAATAATAAAATCTTTTTTAAAAAACTACCATGCATACGGGCTTAGCAGAGCTTTGAACATTAATTAATTGGTGTGAAGAACATGCAGGACACCAGCACGCACATGCTCCTTTAGAATAATTTCTTTTTCTATTTTTATTTTTATTAACAAACAGTATTTAAAATTTTTTTTTTTGAGTCTTTTAATTAAAAAAAACCTTCTACCTCATAGGTCTCAATAGAATATACTCGATCTCTCTATCGCACTCAAAAAGTTCATTTTTTTTTTTATAAAAAAAACACACTCAAAGAGTTCACTTTGCATTACTCTTTTTAGTAATACAAAGTTGACTATTTGGCTGAGATGAATGGGGTATAATTTTATTATATATATATATATTTTTCCCTTTTGCCTCGTTAGTAATATCCTTTTTTTTTTTTTTTGACAAATGGTTAGTAATATCCTTAGTCTCAATAGAATAATTTTATTTTTATTTTTTCCCCTTTTCCCTTATCAGGAATATCAACATAGTACAAAGCTCAAAATATACTAAAAAATAATGTAAGATTTTCGTTCCATAAGAAAATTTTACTTGGGAATCGTATATTTGTGATTTATAAACAATTGTATCACTAAACGTTTTTAGTAAAATATATGGAGTATATAAGTTTAAAAAATGCAAGAAATATTTATTTGCTTTAAATGTACAATAACTGAGTTTTACTATTTTTCGTTGGTATTTTTTACATTTTTATTGAATTACATTCAAGTATTTTAGTTTAGAAAACTATAAAATCATTCATTGGGCGTAATAAAGCATAACATGTATGTCCTCATCAATGTTTTAATCAAATTACATTTTGATCCCTCTACTTAACAAAACTACAAAACAATCATGACCGCAGTAAAGTATAACAATAAAGTCCCCCACATTTTAGTCAAATACAGTCTTTGACTGTAAAAAAAAAAATTACAACCCAGTTCCTCTAATTGGAGTTAGTTAATTGGCTTATGTTGGAAAAAATATTTGTTGCGCGCGGTGACTTTCCACATCGGTCACATTCACGACGGTTAGTCAACGACATGGAACAAACGTGTTAAGGGTATATAGTACTTCTATAAGTGCAACTGATCGATGGTAGACACAAAACACAAATGAAAATTAGAAGTAAAGAGAAAAAACCAAGGAAAGAAACAGAAAGCAAAAAATCCGATTGAAATCCAAGGAAATCGTTGTTTATTACATTAATTTTCAATCCTAGGTACAAAGAGAATGGCCAATGCCCATAGAATCGAAATTTATTAGTTTTGCATGGAAACAAAAGAAAAACATGCATGAACGCCTTGGGAAAATTAGAGCAAACACTATTGCGGAGAAAACAATTAGGTCAACTTAAATATCTTCGGCAGCCGGAGGTTCAGCATAATGCAACACAATGATCTGGCATTCCGTCGGCGCTTTAGCTCCCGGAGCGACCGGACCCTGGTAAGTACCGTCGACGGCGACTCCTTCTGCTAGCCGGAAAACACCCGTACCACCAACAATTGGGTATTCCCTGTAACGATTAGCGTTCTTTTTGGGTCCCAGAATGCTGAGGGTGCTGCCGGCGTAATCGCCGTCGGTGAACACAAAGTTAAGGGTCAAAAGCAAACCTATCTCCTCTTGGGAGGCAAATGTGAAAATCCCCTGGCAGTGTCCGATGACACGCGAATCGAGTTCGGGTCCGGCTGTCAACGGACTATCCATCACGTAGACTAAACCGAAACGGGTTGGCGAGGTGGCCGTCAAGTTGGCCTGAGCGATGGGCACGGTGGTGGGGTGGTCTCCGGTCATGATGTCGTGAATGTAGAAGCGAAGCTTTGTGAGCTTCTGGTTAGCCTGAGGAAGCCGCCGGAACCATCTTTCGACCGCTCGGAGAGTCTGATCAGGAACACCATGGCTTGGTGACGCCATGGTGATCATGAGAAGAGCCAGAAGCACAATCGCCAAGTTCTTCGCCATGGTTTGAATTCGAGAACCTAAGAGGTTTTGGGAGAGGAAATTTATTGATGTACGGGAATGAGCCTGTGAGTGAGTAATCGATGATCAAGTCAGAGATATGTACGTTTATATAGGGATGATGCAAAGCCAACCTCGTATTTCAATTTGTTGTTAATTAATACGATCATGTTTTATTAGAAGAGTCCAATTTAAATAAATATACAATTTATTTTATAGGTAATAGAGTGCGTACAACGTACGCCTGAAATAAGTAATATGTCATCCATTTGTTTCCCACTAATGTTCTTATCTTTAAAAGGTGAATTAATTGGGAACCACACATGATAGTAAGGGTAAAGAAATCAATACTTCACTCTTCTAATAAAACAAAAAAGTATTTTGAAATTTTGACTTTTTAATGGAAAGAGGGGTAATCAAAGGTATTAGCAACTAAATTTAATATGCAATACATGTACATCATAAGCTAAATTCAATGTGTGCTTTCATAACTGCAATACACTCGTTACGTTCACCATTAGGCAATCAGAGGAGTTGAGTGTAAGTTTTTGCAAAGAAATTTTAGACTATCAATAAATGGACAGTAAAAATTTCGTTCATGAATAGACTCGATAAAAATTTAGTTATATAATATAAAAATAATAATTGGGTTGTTAGATACATTTATATATGATTCATACCATAGGAGGTTGAATTAAGTAATCATACCATTGTGTATTAGTTAAAGACGAGTGACACGAATAGACTAAATTATTGTCTTTGTCTTATATAAGAAAAAACCTTAATTAAATTATCGATCACATTAAATTATTGTCTCATGCTATTGGTGTGGTACGTGTGTACATAACTTTTCTTGATGTTCCAGCTTTCATGTTCGATTTTTAATAGAAAAGTGGAAAGTCTCTGGCATGAATATATTTTTTTTAATTACAAAGCAGCCATGACTGTTTGAAGATAATGTTGAAAGTCCACCCTTATGTGGGCAAATTGGCCCCCATACTTTCAAATTGTGTTAAATTAGGGAAAATGGCTTAGTTCCTTATGTTTAAGTTTGGCATTTTTAGTCCCCTTGTTTGTCTGTGGTGATTTTACTCTCTTTTATTATCACTGTGGCAATTTTAGTCATTTTGACCTGTAATTGAAGGTTGAACAAATCACTTGAGTCATTTTTACTAAATTTATAAATTATGGGTTAAAACATGAGCTGTAAAACTAAAAAATACACTTTTGATATCTTACCTTTGTCCATTTGTCTCAAATGAACAAAGATTAAAACTTTAACATGGTCAAATACAGAGTACTAAAAGTGCAATTTTTTTTAATTTTACAGTTCATGTCTTAACCTAAAATTTATAAATTTTGTAGAAAAAAGCCCCAAGTGACCTGTTCAACCTTGAATTACAGGTAAAATGGACTAAAACTGTCCTAATGACAAACAAAATGGACTAAAACCGCCACAGACAAACAGAATGGACTAAAATTGCCACAGACTCAAACGTAAGGGACTAAAAAAGCCATTTTTCATGTTAAATTAATCCAATCATAATTTTTTGGGGGTCAAAATTGGGTTTCTCATTCAAAATTGACCAAGGGCAAAATTGTCAAATATTCAGTGTTATATGTGTTGAAGTAATTTTGTTGTACATTAATTAACGAAAAATCTGTTTAATCCTTCTTTATTGAAAACTTCTACACCCCTAAACTAGATTTATCACTTTTCAAGTTTCTTATTTTTATAAGAGGATTTTTCTCTTGAACAGCTTTCAAGTAGATTCCCCATTTTTAACCATGTAACCTGATTTTAATCAAACTTGTCAACTCGTAACTGATTTAAAAAATTTTAAAAAACTGGTGTGCATAAAAATAAGTCTTTATTGGGCCTGACTCAATCAGCAAAAGAATATATAAACAGTAAGAAAGAAAAGATGTATAAAAGGTCCAAATCCAAACTTAGGTCGGAAAGCTCTCTAAAACCGAGCCAAAGAAACATGCTTATGTCGGTTATTAGCTTAGGTCGGTCCTACAAGATTTTCCTATTGAAATCATAACAGTCACCATAACCGAGTCTGGGAAAGTTAGGTCGGAATAACGATAACATTTACATTATAGCTAGAAATCATTATAGGACCAGGAACCTATTTTGAATACATGCAGGAATTATGCATAGCAATAATGGAAAAGAAGCCCAAAATCAGGCCATGATGACAAGAGCGTAAAAGTCATCGTAAAAAGGGGGAGAGTAGTTGGAAGTACAGATCATCATAGCGTAACGGACATGTCAAAGTATGGCTATAAATACTAAGGTCATCAGGCTAACTGAGGTACGCAATCTTCTTTACACTTAAGCTCTCGGTCAATACTGTTTATCTCTTTCGTTTTGTTGACTTGATCGTCGGAGTTGAACAGGGGGATAGCCCCACTTGTTTTACGGTTTATCTCTAGTAACATAATACTCTTCAGCCAGATCCGACCCATACACTCTCATTCACGTTGATCCGAGCTAAAGAAACTCATATCCAAGCTTTGCCATCACTCGTTTCAGCCGTCAATCTCTACATTGGGCCTGAACGTTCAAGACCTCCACTCGAACAACCCATCCTACACCGGACATTTTGCGTCACATCAAAAACAAATAAATAAATCATCTGAACTATAAGAAATACTTATTCGAAAAGTTATTCCATACATCAAATGCATAAACAAGAGCGTGCAAGGTAAAAAATTTTACTTTGTTTAATTACGAAAGTGCCTACAAAATGTATAAATAAAAAAAAAAAAACTTATTCTATTCTATTTTACTATTGTGGTTGGATTAGTGCAACTAAAAAGTGGGTGCATGCAATTTGCTTGCACCTTATTGTCCAGTTGCTCTCACAGCCGCCCCTCTCACATCCTTTCTCTCTCAAATCCTAAAGTTCATCATATTTTTCTCAAGTAAATTATCTAAGAGGCCACTAAACTATTTTTAGCTCATTTTTAGCCACTCAATTAATAAAAATGGCCACATATAACCATCGTGTTAAACAAGGCTGTTAACATTGACGGAAGTCAATAAATTGGGGGGCAAAAAAGAAAAATGCAGAAACATATGTCAATTAGATCTGTGAAGCTCAATGACGGTGGAGCGGTCAGAGGAGCAAGTAACGCCAGTCCATGAACCTATGTTGTTTGGATCTGAGATGTTCCATAAATTTGAGCAGCCACCAATGGTGGATTGCGGCACCAAAAGGGCTTCGGAATCAGAGGTGATGTCGGAGAAAGTAGCAGCGAGGAGAAGGATAAAGCAAATGGTGGCGATATAAGTGAAAGCCACCATTGAATTTTGTAGTAGGAGGAAAGTCAGGAAAAAAAAAAAAAAAAAAAAGAGCAGGAAAAAAAAAAACAAAGCCTCGGAAAATAAAAGTTTAGAAGTTTGGGGAAATCTAAAGAGTGGGTTTCATGATGTTTTTGGTGTTGTTGTAAATGCTATTGGCATATCCATTTCCATTTTTCTTCTGCAAATCTCTGGTTTACTACAGGGAAGGTGAATGAGTTGTACAATGCCACTAAATGGGGGCCAATATTTGAATATGGAAAATGAATTACAGTATGTTCTGATGCTTCTTCATCAAGTAGAACAGGAAGAAGAAAAATATGCACTGCAACTGCAATTTTCCCCCCAATTTATTGATTTCCGTCAATGTTAACAGCAGTATTTAACAGAATGGTCATATGTTGTCACTTTTATTAGTTGAGTGGCTGAAAGTGAACTAAAAATAGTTTAGTGGATAAAAGTGACCGATGGTAATAGTTTAGTGGCCTCTTGGATAATTGGATAATTTGCCCTATTTTTCCCTCATTCTTTTGTGGAGGAGAACGAGGGAAGCAATACTATTCTCGTTCTTATTATTCTTTATTTAATTTTCTCCTGATTGAAATTTTTCCCTTCAAAAAATCGAAATTGTTATTTGCAGTAACTATTTTATTATTTACAGTAACATTTTTTTGTGAAAAGTCTATTTTACCTTTTAGCTAAAAAAAAAAAATACCGCACAACATTTGATTTTATAGTCACGAGTATGATCCATATTACACGGTATGTAAATAACCTATACATTTTTCGGATAAAGGTGATTTTTTCGGCCTATGAACGGGATTCTGAGAAAAATCCCTCCCGGGTGAGGTTTTGGGAAAATACAGCCCACTGTGGGCGGTATTTCTGAGATACCACCCAGCAGTGAAAATACCGCCCATCTTCTGGGCGGTATTTTGCCAATGTTCCTGTAAATAATATGAGATTTTATGGGAATTGTTTTTTAATACCTAAGGGCAAAATAGACTTTTCATAAGAAAATGTTACTGCAAATAGTAAAATGGTTACTGCAATTAGTATGCCCCCAAATAATTAATTTTTCGATATTTATAATGTTTTATCCCTATTTATGATGTTTTCTTCCTTGGCTATAAGAATTTTTTCTTTGGCTGTAGTGATTTTCTCTCTAACTATGTTGATTACATTCATGACTATGGTGTATGAGTCTCTGGTTATAATTCTATTCATGGCCATGGTATATGAGGATTTAGTCGAAAATTTAGTCTCGAAATTTCATTAGTAGTAGCAGATCCTTAATCGTCGGAACGAGATTTGCAGCGCAATTGCGAGTTTTATATTTCTACTATGTTTATATCTATACTAGGTATAAATTTACAGTTTAATAGATTAGATAAACTGTTGTGGTGGATCATGTCTGATAAAAATCAAATCAAATTTTTTGTAATCAATTGTATTGATTGTTTCTTGTTCTTCTGATATCAATCATTGTTGGACGATTTTCAACACCATTAATAAAATTTTTATTTTATTTGGGTGCATGCATGTAATTATTACTTATTCTATTTTACTACTCTGATTGTAATATACACTGAATAATTAGTTTTATGTTCACACGTCGATTTTCAAGGTTAACTATTCAACTCTCACTCGAGCTCTGCAAAGACTTAATTTTAATAGACATATTAATGCCAGAGCGAGAGTGGTAAGTGGAATTTCAGACTCGAGATTGTTTCTATTCAAAAATCAACATGGAAGAAATGAGTCAGTGTTCTAGCGGTTGTAACGCATAGAGAGCCATCTATAGTTTGGAGGTTCGATTCTTACCTCTGTTAGTTCTACATATTTAGAACGCAGACTGATAGAATTTTGCAGTGGCTCCTCAACTTCGTTCTTCCTCTCTCTATAGCCTACCCCCTTCCCTCACTCTAATAGATGATAGGACAATGAAATAGTATTGAATTAAAAAAAAAAAAAATTGAAAAATCAAACATTGGACAACTTGTACACACGTAAAACACCCATAGCATGAGACGATAATTTAATTAAGGATTTTTTAATATAAGACAGGACAATAATTTAGTCTGCTCGATGATTTTATCAAATTTCTTCAGTACTTGTGTTTTATAAACGCCATAGGACAATAATTCAGTACTTTAATTGATTATTTTATCAAATCGTCAAAAGTGGACCGAGTCAAGCTCAAATTGAGGTTTTAATATAACCAAATCAAGGCCCCACTTGAGTGTGTCACTCGTCAATAGCAACTTTTATATGATTTAATTAATTTGATATATTATGTCAGTTTCCTAACTAGTTCAAGTTTAATCCAACCTCATATATGAGCTGTATATTTATATAGAGATGTATATAAAAATACAATTATTTTTATTATTTATTAGTTTGATTTAGAATATTTATATTATATAAGTAATATTTTAGTCCGGTTTGTGCATAAATGATTTTTACTGTTCATTTATATTTTGTCTAAAATTTCAAAAAAATTATTTTACCCATCTGATAATTTGAGGGTTTGCTGAATGAATTTAGTACTCTGATGAAAAGTCGCATATCAGGTGTATCGCAGTTAATTATGTTATTAAAATACTCTAATCGAGTTTACTCCGTGATATATTGTATATTAAGTTTAATATTTAATGTATCGAGTTTATATATTACGAACTTACGATGTATCGCGTTTAAAATTAACATCTTGTATATCGTATATTGAATTTAGTATATGATATATAAGCATTATGTGAAAATAACAAATATCATAGTTACGAAAAAACTTCCTCAAATTTCATTGGTATTCATTAATTTATTAAATAAACTAACTCAGCTAATCCACAGTGGTCTTGTTCGTACTTATCCTCATGGATGCAATTAAAAACAAATTAAAGGACGAGGTTGGCTTTGCATCATCTCTATATAAACGTACATATCTCTCAGGCTCAGTTCTATACATAAATTTCTATCCCAAACTCTCTTAGGTTCTTGAATTCAAACCATGGCGAAGAACTTGGCGATTGTGCTTCTGGCTCTTGTCATGATCACCATAGCACCACCGAGCCATGGCGTTCCAGATCAGACTCCCCAAGGCGTCGAAAGATGGTTCCGGCGGCTTCCACAGGCTAACCAGAAGCTCACAAAGCTTCACTTCTACATTCACGACATCATGACCGGAGATCACCCCACCACCATTCCCGTCGCTCAGGCCAACATAACGGCCACCTCGCTGACCCGTTTCGGTTTGGTCTACGTGATGGATAGTCCGTTGACGGCCGGACCTGAACTCGATTCTCGTGTCATCGGACGCTGTCAGGGGCTGTTCACATTTGCCTCCCAAGAGGAGATAGGTTTGCTTTTGACCCTCAACTTTGTGTTCACCGACGGCGAGTACGCCGGCAGCACCCTCAGCATTCTGGGACCCAAAAAGAACGCTAACCGTTACAGGGAATACCCGATTGTTGGTGGTACGGGTCTTTTCCGGCTAGCAGAAGGAGTCGCCGTCGACGGTACTTACCAGGGTCCGGTTGCTCCGGGAGCTAAAGCACCGACGGACTGCCAGGTCATTGTGTCGCATTATGCTGAACCTCCTGCTGCCGAAGATATTTAAGTTGACCTTGTTTTCACCGGAATAATATTTGTTCTAATTTTCCCACGGCATTCGCTCATGTTTTTCTTATGTTTTCAGTTTTCATGCAAAACTCATAAATTTCGATTCTATGAGCATTCTCTTTGTACCTAGGATTGAAAATTAATGTAATAAACGACGGTTTCCTTGAATTTCAATCGGATTATTGGTTTTTTTCCTTTCTTTGTTTCTCATTCATTTGTGTTTTATAAAACTCTATCATCGATTGGTCGCACTAGTAGAAGTGACCGGCGTAGAAAGTCAACGCGCACAACAAATATTTTTTCTAACAGAAGCGAATTAACTAACACCAGTTGGCTAGTTAGAGGAACTGGGATGTAACGTTTTATTACAGTCAAAGAGTGTATTTGACTAAAATATGGGGGACCTCATAGTTATACTTTACAAAGACCAGTGAGTGTTTTTGTAGTTTTTTTAAGTAGAGGGATCAGAATGTAATTTGATCAAAACATTGATGAGGACTTGATATATATATATATATATATATTATGCTTTATTACGCTCTATGAATGATTTTTGTAAATAAATATTTCTTAATTACATTTCTTAAACTTAAAAAATTGAAGGCATAAAGATACGCTTTGTCTTAAACTTTGAAGATGAGAAAGGAGACAAAGTGGGATTGGTAACTTTCCAATAAATTGGTCGACGACTTCAGTCAACGTTCAAGATCTATGGTGCATTATATAAACCAAGTTGGGCAGCAAGGTATTTACATGGGTTTTTCTTCAGCTATTGGTGAGATTGGTTATAAGTGAAATGTTTATTGAATAGAGAAAATTGATGGTGAGTGGAGGACAAATGAAGAAGAGAATGTGCATTGATGGCTATTTAAAACTGTTTATTTAATTGTTTTTATGCTCTTTCTTTTTCCTGTGAATTTCAAACCTTTATTTTGTTTAAATTAAAATTTACACTTACAAAAACCTTCCCTACCGTTGGGGAAGGGGATAGCGGCCGTGGCGTGGGCGTGGAGGTGGTGACAAGTGCTGGGTGAGGGAAGGCGGATGTGGAGGTGGTGGCCGTGGAAGAAGGCGGTGAAGAGAAAGTGGATTTTGCAAGAGGTGGTAATGGTACTTGGTGAAGAAATGAGAGATTTGTCAGATGGGAGATGAAGAATCAAGGAGGTGGAGTTGGAATTCAGAAGGAGAAGAAATCTTAGAATTAAAATCTGATTAGAACTACTAAGTAATAAAAAAAGGTATGTACACTATTACAAAAATGACTTTTAATGGCGGTTTTTAAGGGCTTTTAACGGTAGTTTTCGGCCTTTTTGAACCGCCATCTATCCGGCAGCCGTAGGAAGGCTACGGACTTTCTACGGCGGTTGGGAACCGCGATAGAAAGTTTGGACTTTCTATGTCGGTTCGCTTAGGAACCGCCGTAGAAGATAGGCTTTCTATGGCGTTTTTTTTTCAAAACCGCCGTAGAAAGGACTTTCTACGGCGGTTCCTAAGTGAACCACCATAGAAAGTTAGGCTTTCTACGGCGATTTTGAAAAAAATCGCCGTAGAAAGTTAGGCTTTCTACGGCGTTTTTGAAAAAAACCGCCGTAGAAAGTAAAAAATTTGTAAAAATTTTTTTTAATATTTCATTTTTTGATCTCTGCATTCAAAATATATATATATATCCAAAAATAGCAAGAACAGCCGTAGAAAGTTTTTGATATATATATTTCAACTTCATTCAAAAAATATATATATCAAAAACTTCCATGCTAATAAACCGAACAACCACCAAACTTCACAAAATTTTTGCGTGCATCCATCAAATTCTAATTAATTTAATCATTAATAGCAAGAACAATACAATAACAACATAATCCTGAAGTAAACAGCCAATATATATATATACAAAAATCCAATCTCAACCTAATCAATTTTGAGAATAAATCAAACCAAATCAGTAGGAAAATTATAAAATGGAACATACAATAAACCACCGATTTAACACTAATCAAACCTGAATTTAATCATTCATCATCTCACCAAACCCGAATTTAACACTAATAATAACCCTAGGCCAATCGCAAAAATCAAGTAACAATAAAATTTGTAAAGCTTAAATAAAATTGAAACTATTCGATATAACCTTTTTTATGATTTGAAGCCCACAACAAGGACCGATTGTGGTGAAATTATGATGGGGGATTACTCCAGGTGGTGGGTGATGGCCGATTAAGAAACCATCTCCGAAGTTGGGTGACGGCGGATCTTGTTATCAACGCCGCCTGAAGAACGGCTTCGGGGGAAGACAAGAGAAAAAACCAACGGTGAGAGAATGGGCGCCGACGACGAGAGAACGGTTTCGGTTTGCTGGAGATGGAAACAGGGGGAAGCCGCGGTTGGCTGGAGATTGAAACAAAGGGAAACCCTTAAAATTCAAACAAAATCAAGTTTCTATGGCGGTTTTAATAAAAACCGCTGTAGAAATAGACTTTCTACGGCGGTTGAAATTAAAACCGCCATAGAAACTTGCTTTCTATGGCGGTTATGAAGAAACCGCCATAGAAAGTAACTTTCTATGGTGGTTTTAATTACATCCGCCGTAGAAAGCCCGTAATCGTGAATTCCCGCTCGTTCTCTATTCCTATTAATTTCTAGTTTTTCTTTTTTTGTAAATAACCCCCAAATTTTTTTAAATTTAATAATAAATATGTAATTTACTATTTATCAATTTTTATAGTAAAATTCATCATATTTATTAATTATATACAAACTCATGCCTTTATGTTATGATAAACAATAAATAAATTTCAACTATTGTTACATAATAATTATAAGAAAACTTCAAAAATAGCAATTTTTATTGAATTACTAATAAGATTTTTGAAACACACTTTCTACGGCGGTTGTAAGAAATCGCTGTAGAAAGTAGGGGACTTTCTATGGCTGTTTTCTTACAACCACCGTAGAAAGTCCCTTTCTACGGCGGTTTTCGAATAACCGCCGTAGAAAGTCCCTTTCTACGGCGGTTATCAAATAAACGCCGTAGATAATGTCTTTCTCCGGCGGTTCTATATAGAACCGCCGTAGAAAGTCCGTACTTTCTTTCTAATGGCGGTTTTGTCAAAAATGCAATTAAAATACAGCCGTTAAAAGTCCATTCTGTAGTAATGGTAGTTGACATTATAGGTGAAGTCATATATATCATGATTATTAACCACCTATTATTTTCTCAAATGCTATGATTTTACATAGAAAGTGTAACAAAGCGTAAAACTTAAAAGTCAAAGAGTTTCAGTTTCAACCAATAATAATTAAAATTAAAGCCGTAGTTTTTCATGTGTGTGTCTGTGATTAAAATTAAAGCAAAATTTCATTATTTTGAAAAAATATATATATATATCCAAAAATAGCAAGAACAGCCGTAGAAGTTTTTGATATATATATTTCAACTTCATTCAAAAAATATATATATCAAAAACTTCCATGCTATAAACCGAACAACCACCAAACTTCACAAAATTTTTGCGTGCATCCATCAAATTCTAATTAATTTAATCATTAATAGCAAGAACAATACAATAACAACATAATCCTGAAGTAAACAGCCAATATATATATATACAAAAATCCAATCTCAACCTAATCAATTTTGAGAATAAATCAAACCAAAATCAGTAGGAAAATTATAAAATGGAACATACAATAAACCACCGATTTAACACTAATCAAACCTGAATTTAATCATTCATCATCTCACCAAACCCGAATTTAACACTAATAATAAACCCTAGGCCAATCGCAAAAATCAAGTAACAATAAAATTTGTAAAGCTTAAATAAAATTGAAACTATTCGATATAACCTTTTTTATGATTTGAAGCCCACAACAAGGACCGATTGTGGTGAAATTATGATGGGGGATTAACTCCAGGTGGTGGGTGATGGCCGATTAAGAAACCATCTCCGAAGTTGGGTGACGGCGGATCTTGTTATCAACGCCGCCTGAAGAACGGCTTCGGGGGAAGACAAGAGAAAAAACCAACGTGAGAGAATGGGCGCCGACGACGAGAGAACGGTTTCGGTTTGCTGGAGATGGAAACAGGGGGAAGCCGCGGTTGGCTGGAGATTGAAACAAAGGGAAACCCTTAAATTCAAAAAATCAAGTTTCTATGGCGGTTTTAATAAAAAAACTGTGTACGGACGAAATAGATTGCTTTCTACGGCGGTTGAAAGAAACCGCCATAGAAAATTGCTTTCTATGGCGGTTATGAAGAAACCGCCATAGAAAGTAACTTTCTATGTGGTTTTTTTAATTACATCCGCCGTAGAAAGCCCGTAATCGTGAATTCCGCTCGTTCTCTATTCCTATTAATTTCTAGTTTTTCTTTTTTTGTAAATAACCCCAAATTTTTTTAATTTAATAATAAATATGTAATTTACTATTTATCAATTTTTATAGTAAAATTCATCATATTTATTAATTATATACAACTCATGCCTTTATGTTATGATAAACAATAAATAAATTTCAACTATTGTTACATAATAATTATAAGAAAACTTCAAAAATAGCAATTTTTATTGAATTACTAATAAGATTTTTGAAACACACTTTCTACGGCGGTTGTAAGAAACCGCCGTAGAAAGTAGGAGACTTTATATAGCAGTTTTCTTACAACCACCGTAGAAAGTTCCTTTCTACGGCGGTTTTCGAATAACCGCATAGAAAGTCTTTTTCTACGGCGGTTATCAAATAAACGCCGTAGATAATGTCTTTCTCCGGCGGTTCTATATGAAAGTCCGTACTTTCTTTCTAATGGTCGTGTTTTCAAAACCGCAATTAAAATACAGCCGTTAAAAGTCCATTCTGTAGTAGTGGTAGTTAACATTATAGGTGAAGTCATATATATCGTGATTATTAACCACCAATTATTTTCTCAAATGCTATGATTTTACATAAAAAGTGTAACAAAGCGTAAAACTTAAAAGTCAAAGAGTTTCAGTTTCAACCAAATAATTAAAATTAAAGCCGTAGTTTTTCATGTGTGTGTGTCTGTGATTAAAATTAAAGCAAAATTTCATTATTTTGAAAAAAAGTATATATATATTGGAAACCACATTGCATTGGGATTGAGCATACATATATATATATAGTCATCCAAACATTACTTTTATTATATCCACGAGAATTTATATTTGATGTGGTTTGTGATTTAACTGTGCGCAGATTGAATTTAGTTTTTTTTATGGCATTGCAGTTATATAGTATCTTTTCAAAATACTTTTACTTTTTTAGGGCTTAATTATTGAGTTTAGCTTATAAAGTATCATGTGTATGTTAAAATAACAAGCATCATATATTTTAAAAACACGCATACAATTTTTAGGTGCTGAATATTGAGTTTAACTTTTGATATACCCTATATCAAATTTAATTGTTAAAATATTGCGTATATCGAACCATCAAATGTTAAGAACTTAAAGACATACTCTCTCTGTCCTCAAAAGAGTGTTGCTAGGGAGGAAGCTCACAAATTAAGAAAATAAAAAAGTTTACCTACTTACCATTATTAAATGGTAATAAACACAATTGACAAATTAAAATTTACTAATTTGTGTCATTAATTACTCCCCTAAATTCTCACTATCGTCTTCTTTACCCTGCCCAGCCATTACAACCACCATCTGCATTATCTCACTATCACCGCCACTTTAAACAATACAACCACAAACAGCACTGATACACCATAACAAATTCACCCAGTATCACTTTCAAATTTCAACAGAAAAAATTAACAAAGAAAAGAATTAATCTTCCTTAACAAAATTAAATGAAAATTTCATTCATAATCATAAGTCCCACTGGATAAAAATCAAATTTGTTCTCCGATTAAAAATGGTAGTGTGACAGCCCAGTTTCACCACCCTACATATAAGGGGTTGGCTAATCGTATGCCTGCTTAGTTCGCACCAGGACTCAGATGTAGGATAGAACATAAAGAAATCTAAAATTTCAAAATATTATTATTATAGAAATCCTTACAAGTATTACCCTTAAGTAGGGTTGATCACAAAGAGAGACAATTCCAACTTCTACTCCCTTGCCAGCTATGATAGTGGTTCAGGCCGTCCTAATTCCGATGCTGAGCACAGCAGCCCACGTACAACCTATTTGTAACAATTTCATTGAAAACAAAAAACAAAACAAGAAAAAGGAATGAGCCCATGTTTAGTGAGGCCACACCATTTTCGCAAATATTTACAAGGTTTCATAATTACCCATGCATGTATGTTCAGGTAATTCTAACAGAGAAAAGTCATGACACAAATGCACAACACATAAAAAGGATACAATATAGTTGAACATTGATACAGTTCTAAATGAACTATGAACAACTTTTAATCAATTCCAGATTCGGAGTAATAACATCATCAACAACGCCCATGCAGGATAATGGCCCAGGTATAAAAGCAGCTGGAGACTACTAACCAATGAGAATGACCCAACGACCAGGCCCAAGCAGACTTGCGAATCATTCCGTAGATTGTGAATTCACAACTCAACTCAGAATAGAACAGATATACAGATAATCCAGTGTGCGAAGTAGGCACACCTGGACATTCACAGATATAACATAATCAAGTGCATAGAATCATTAAACATGATATTTCGTATATCATATAAGGATGAACTCGTAACATATGGCATATGCATGATGCAATCCGACATTTCATTAATTACAGATTTAAATGATTCTTCCTTTTCAGTGAGTTAACTCACCTTAGTCCGTAGACACTAGCTCATGATCTAACTATCTGACCTGCATATATTTCATGATCTGAAAATTTAGTATTTATTTCTAATTAATAGAATTCTAAGATTCTTTAAACTTCTTATGGATTTTAGGAATTAACAGAATAAGGGCATAAAACTAAGGGTAAATACACAATTACCCCCCTGTGGTTTAGGAAAGTTACGCATCACCCCCTTAAGGTTTAAAAGCTACCATGCACCCCCCTATACTTTTGTGAACTCTGTAAAGTGGAAAAAAAGATCAAAATACCCCCGCTTCTAAACTGACCAAAAAATGGCAAAAATTACAAAAACAACTTGCGAGATGGCCTTTTCGAGACTATTTATTTTGCGCCTCTAGTTCGATTCAGTCAGTTCCAAAAATACCAATTTGCAGACATGCATCAATACTAATAATCCAACTAATTTTTACAGAATTATAACCATTCTAATGACCTTTTACGAAGCATCAAACATGGCATGTCACACTATTTTTTAAGAAAACTCTTGCGAGTAGTCATCTTGAGGAGCCACTGCCTTCACCTTCAATTGATAGTCCTGCATCCCCTCAACACATTCGTGGTAATCTAAGGACCTAGGTTAGTACGGATCTTTTATGGTAATTCTTGAAAGTAGGAATAGCATCTTATAGTTTTGGAAAGAATAGAACAAATGGGTTGTTGAAAATGAACCAAAGATCTCATATGCATGAGTTGTTTTTGTGTTCTATTGATGTTTTTAATCATCGAGGGTCGATTGCATCTTGTGAAAATGGTTAAAAACTAGATATGGAATTTATGTGAAAATCAAGAACAAGAAAAATGAAACTTGAAAAAACAGTGGTCCGAGCCTAGTTCAGAGCAAGTTTTAATTATGTTAGAGTAATCCGTTAAGCAAAGTAAAAGCATAGATTGAAATTCTAGCATACAGGCAATACGTAGAAGCTTTTACTTTGCATAACGGATTACTCTAACATAGTTAAAACTTGCTCTAAACTAGGCTCGGACCACTGTTTTTTCGAGTCTCATTTTTCTTGTTCTTGATTTTCACATAAATTCCATATGTTGTTTTTAACCATTTCCACTGGATGCAATCGATCCTAGATGATTAAAACATCCATAGAACACAAAAACAACTCATGCATACGAGATCCATGGTTTATTTTTAACAACCCATTTGTTCTATTCTTTCCAAAACTATAAGCTGTTATGCCTACTTTCAAGAATTACCCTAAAAGATCCGTACTAACCTAGGTCCTTAGATTACCATGAACGTGTTGAGAGGATGTAGGACTATCGATTGAAGGTGAAGTCGGTGGTTATCCAGCGACGACGACGGCTCCTCAAGATGACTACTCGCAAGAATTTTCTGTAAAAACAGTGACATGCCATGTTTGATGCTTCGTAAAAGGTCATTAGAATGGTTAGAATTCTATAAAAATTAGTTGGATTATTAGTATTGATGCATGTCTACAAATTGGTATTTTTGGAACGGACTGAATCGGACTAGAGACGCAAAATAAATGGTCCCGAAAAGGCCATCTCGCAAACCGTTTGGGTCAATTTTGCCATTTTTTGATCAGTTTAGAAGTGGGGGTATTTTGGTCATTTTTTCCACTTTACAGAGTTCACAAAAGTATAGGGGGGTGCATGGTAGATTTTAAACCTTAAGGGGGTGATGCGTAACTTTCCTAAACCACAGGGGGATATTTATGTATTTACCCTAAAACTAACTTAGCTAATTTTTATTAAGAAAAAAGCGTAAAATAATAATAAGAATTTAAAATTATATAATTTGAAAATAATTAACTTAATAAGGAAACATATTAATTATAACCCTAAAGAAAATATAAGTTTCATGCTGCAAAACTAATTTACTTATTTTCTTATTTGGAAAGAGTTTATAACATTTTAATTTTTTTTTCTAATTTATTTCAGAAATAGTCAATAATTAAACAAAAACTTATAAGACTTACTAACTTAAGAAAATAGGGATTAGAACCTTTAAAATAATTTTAACAAAGAGTTATAAAAGGAATTATAAAGAAATAAACAAAAGAATTAAAATTATTCAAAAGTGCAGATTTTCAATTTCGGATTGGTTTTACCCGATTAGGGTTTGGTTAAAACCGCTCCAAATATTTGCAGAAAATCCCTCGGATCGATTTTACCCTTTTCCGAATTGGTTAAAACCGCTCCGATTTTTCCAATAAAATTTTCAATCGATTTTACCCGCTCCAAAGTCGGTAAAAATTGCTCGGAACTGCTTTACCCATTTTAGCAATTGGTTTTACCGAATTTCTTGAGCATGGATGATCAATTTTACTCGCTCTTCAATCGGTTAAAACCGATCCATGCCCAGAAAATTGGTTTTCAACATTTTGCTTCGGGTTTGGCTAAAACCATACATAAAAACTCGGTTTTCTTTGATTCATTTTGCTAAAAATCATTTCTACAATACTCCTATAACACTTCTAATATTTCAAAGCATATTTTCATCCTTCAAAAATCAAAGATTCATCATAATTTTAAGAAAGTTTCAAAACTTCAGAAATTCTTGATTTTTGCATTACAACGTTAAAATTTAACTTTATAGTAACTAGAATTTGCTTACCTTTTGATTCTTGAGACTTCCAGGATTACAACCTCCGTATCGACAAGCCAACTTCATGCTCAAATTCCTTCCTTTCTCCATTTTCTTCTACTTTTCTAACTTTTATTCTAACTTGAGTTTTCTATAATTTTTGGCTTTGATTTCGGAAAGGTATTGTTTGGTAACGATCCGGAGATATTTGTAGACCCTTGAGATCGTGTAGGACAAAACATAGGGGTGCCTAGACCCCCTAGATTTTTAGCTCGACCTAAAAAATTGAGAAAGATAAATTTTTTTCATCTCTGGCACCCGATCGGTTTTACCCGATCAGGCAATCGATTTTACCCACTTATAGATTGGATAAAACCGATCAAGAAATTTTGTCCTTATTATCCAATCGGTTTTACCCGATTGGAGGACTGGGTACCCATTCTTTGATCAGGTAAAACCGATTGTAGGCTGTTAGAACCTTCCATTTTTAGCGGTGCAATCAGATTTACCCGATCCGGGACTTGGTAAAACCGATTGACCCCTAATTTTACTAATTTTCATTTATTTTCTAATTTTCTTATTTTCTCTTTCCTATTTTTCAAAATTGATTAATTTCCTAAATAATAGCATACTTAAATTAACAACATATCATGAAATTAAGAATCAAATTTACTAGATCTAAACACATAGATTAAAGTTAAAATCATAAAATGAGAAAATTCTTTAAAAGAAAATATTTTATAACTTTTATAAAATTTTCTAAGAAAATCATTTCAGATAAAATTATTTTTAAATAAGTTCTATAATTTAATAAATACTTGTAAGAAAATATTTTCATAAATACCGCTAAATATTCTAGAAGTGATTTTATAAGTTAAAAATTTACGAGGTCTCCATAGGTAGGCTTTGAGTAAGTGGAAGAGTTAATTTGGGAAAGTTTTGCTGAAGGGTAAAAATGAAACTTTATTTGTTTTCTGTATTAAAAATTGTGATGTGACACTCTTTAAAGGAAATTTTTTTGAAGCTACAAAGACACTCTTTTAGCATACGGGGAGTAAAATTTTTCTATATTTTATATCTGCCACTCATGTTTTTTGTGTATGTGGACTCCGGATTTTTTCCCCCAATATTTAATTTGGGGAGTAAAATTACAGAAATACTCCCTTTTTTTCTTTTTTTTTTCATTCCCAGTGTACATAAAACAAAGACGGGGGATTCGTTTCTCAAAGAAACAAATCTTCCATCTTCGTTTCTATTAAATAATTTTAATAAAAAATATATATATTAATTTTCTGTAGAGAAACGAGTCCATGGAATTCGTTTTTCTACAGCTCATTGGATTCAGTTCTATTTATACGAGTTTTTAAAAAAAATTAAAATATTGAGAAAACGAATTCCGTGGTTTCGTTTTCAATGGAAATTATGAAAAAAAAAAAAGAAGGTAGAAATTGTGGTAGTCCTCAAGTTTGAAGTTTGAACCCAAAAAAATAAATAAATAAATAAAACGGGAATTGAAAAATTCAGAGAAGCACAGCCTGCGACCGATTCTCCGATTTCTAGCCGCCCCACCTGGGCCCTAAACCTTGAATTCCGAAGCCTAGACGCGCCGCGCCGAACCTCCAGTTGACCATCAATATTCTCCGTCAAATGAAGTCTCTATTGGGAACCCTAGTTCCCAAAAAACGCGAGTGCCTTGATTATCTGATTTCCGGCGATTTCCCCTACAATTCCGACGGTATCTTTGACGTTGGTCACAGTATACTTTCAAGGGAGGAGGTTTGGTGGCGCTTGCGTCCGATTTTCCGTAGTAACGCCGCCCCACCGGCCCTAAACAGTGAATTCAGAAGTCGCGCCTGCCGGACCCTCCACCGCCGCTATTTTACGTCAATTGAAGCATCTCCAGACGGAACCCTAGTTCCCAATATAGGCGAGTGACCTAATTTTCGACGATTTCTCCTACAATTCCGACGGCCTATTTAACAGTAGGTTTCTTCCCCCCCCCCCCCCCCCCCCCCCCCCCATTTTTAACAAACTAAGAAAGAGGTTTTTTATGTGCCGATGAAACTTTTACGAATTGCTAAAATAGTAGAAATTATGCTGTTGTAGAACTTCATTTAAAATTCTAAATGCATTCATGAATATATTGAACTTATGGAAAATATGATGAAGGGGAAAACAATAGCAGTAGAGCCCACATGTGGGCAATTCACTTGAATTCAATGGAGATGAGGATTAAAAGGCTAAATTAATTAGATTAGTGGGAAGTTATTTTGCACTATAGAAAAAAGAGGGTCAGGAGTTGTTAATGGAATTCCAGGTAGATTAGATAGAGTTAGTTGCAGAATTATAGTAGTAGTAGTAACTAGTGGAGCTTTAATTTATGAATGTTGTTATTGGGTTATTATGAAGAACTGGGTATGCCTTCTGATGCTTAGAGATGGTTATATTCTGCTATCATCCTTTTGTGGACTGTTTTTGAATTGGAATTCTTGCATTTGATTTTTTTTTTTTTTTGTTTTCTATACTGTTTATGAACTGGAATTCTTACATTTGGTCTGTTTTTATGTTTTTAGGACTGTTTTTGAACTTGACATTTTTTTCTGTGCTGTTTTTTATTTTTTCTGGAATGTTTTTTGAACTGAAATTTTTTTTTGGACAGTTTTTTATGTTTTCTGGACTGTTTCTGAACTGGAATTTTTACATTTGGTCTGTTTTTTTGTTTTCTAGACTTTTTAGCTAGAATTCTTAAATTTAGTTTGTTTCTTTGTTTTGTGGACTGTTTTTTAACTAGAATTCTTACATTTGGTCTGAAATATTTCGATCTGAATTGGTCATGTAAACATCTGAACAAGTGTTTGTGCTAGTTTAATCAAGGAGAAATTGGTGGTACAGTTCTATAGCATTGCAATTTGTGTTTCAACCTTGATTAATTCCAATTCTGATTTTTCCGAATACCGACATGCTAAGAATAAAGCAGAGAAAATGGAAAACGACAAAGAGTTGTAGAGCTTCCTTCTTTTATTGACGCTTTTAGATTGAAGTTCAAATTTTCCCCTCTTTATGGTGTTTTTTTGATGAATTATTTGAGTTTGTTTTTTCACGGAACCTCTTGCAGGATGATATTGATGCAGAACACGATTTGCAGGATGATATTGACGCCGAATTTTTTTCCCTCTAATAAAGTGCATTACAAATTGAAGAAAGAGGACATGGTGGAGATGATATGTGCTGCAGAATCTGAATTCTTTGTCCATAAGAAGGCTTGCATGGTCTCTCAGACCATCTGCAGCATGCTCTCCTCTCTAGGTTTAGGTTCCCCCTCTCTCACTCCGTCCAAACTTTTTCTGCAGTTATGTGGTTTTGTTTCTTCTTTAATACTTTTAGGAAATTGAAAAGCTGAATTTCAAATTCCTTTGTGGGATTATTTATTGCTTTTTTTTGTCGATGTTATGTAATATAGGGAGTTTTGCTGGGATGGAACATGGAGAAGTGGCATTTTAGAAGATTAGCACTACTACTATGGAGAAATCTGCCAGCATTTTTACTGGTCTCTTCAATACCAAGTTCTTTGCACTTTTCTCTTTAGTTTCCTTATTATCCTTTAGGTTAAATTACCTTTGTGGTCCCAGTCCTCAATTCTGTCCACGATTTAACAGACCTTCAACAGTCGTTCATCCCACGTCAATTTGCCAAGGGCAATTAATGCGTATATCTTGATTCTCTATTTCCAGTAAACAAGAATGAAGAGCATGATGACCAACTGTCACTGTGGAATCCCAGTCAAAATTACATGGAAGCCTGCAAATCCTAGCTCTTCTTCTCTTCTCTCAAGTTACTGCATGGAATTATTTGATTGAGGAGGCTGGTTTTCGAAGAAGTTGATTTACTGCATGGGATTATCTCTTCTCTCATGCTATAAAATTCATGGATGAGTATCCTTATGAGATTCCTCAGCATTACCTTGATTGGAAATTCATAATCTATCAAAGGAAAGGTTTTCGTGCAACAAGGCTAGACTTGATTGGAAACAAGGCTAGACTTGATTGGAAAATTTTTAGTTAATCTTCCAACTCTGCTTAGTTGATGTGCAGAGTGTATATTATAGCAAGGTACTAAATTTGTCTTCCAAAGGAGAAAGAGAAAAAAATAAAAAGTAAAAACAAGTATTACTACTTGGGCACAGCCTGCAGTGCGGTATTTTATCAACTAGTCATTATCTAGAAACGAAGTTTCGTTTCTATCTAGAAACAAATTCACTAACTTCGTTTCTAATTAAATTAAATTTTTTTTAAAAAAAATTTCCGTTGGTATTCTATGACTATTGAATTCATTTTCACTGAAAATTATTTTTAAATTAACAAATAAAAACTTGAAAACAAATTTGGTGAATTCGTTTTTAGGAGAAAACGAATTCATCGAATTCGTTTTCAACTAAAATTATTTTTATAGTTAAAATAAGTTAGAACGAATTCAGTGAATTCGTTTTCTACTAACTAAAAATTATTTTATTTTTTTAAAAAATATATTTTTGTAGAAATTCGTTTTCAGATGAAAACGAATCTCTCCAATTCGTTTTCTATAGTTTGAGAATTTCAATTTTTTTGATTATTTTGGTATTTATATGTCCCCAAAATGAATATTAGGGGAAATAAATCGGTGGACTCCATAAGTTTGTGTGGCGAAGTAACATGTGAATGTGATAAAATTCAGATGTGATTCCTTGACAGATGAAGGCATGCCAAATGCGTAGCAAGATTCATTTAAAAGACAGTAAATTTGGTGATCTGATCGATAATTATTTTAAGACACTTCGAAATTTGAAAATTTAAGTTAGTTTCCTTTTTCCATTTTTTTTACGGGTTTCTTACATTTAACTCCATTCATTTTTAGAAAAAATTATTAATACTTGCCTACATTTTTTTTAATACAGTGCTATTTTAATACTTTTTTCTTAATTTGGTCAATATTATTAATATCTCCCATTAAATTACACCTATTAGAAAATAAAAATTAAAAAAATTGTATCTCATGTGAGCTAGCTGTCCAATAATTTGATCGAATTTAGCCTCAAATGTATTGCGTGAATGTTATGAAATCACCTGTATCGATTTTAATCTATGATATATTGAGTATTAAGTTTAATTTCTGATGTATCAATTTAATTGCAACTGTATCGAGATTTTGAGTTAGCTACTTAAAATATTGCATATTTAGTTTAGGCTATGATATTTCACGTATTAAATATAGTATCTGATACGTCGCATAATAAGTTCAACCTCTAATATTGTGGTGTATTAACAAAAACATGCGAACGCATTGAAATTATATATTTCTGATTTAATTCACACAAGTAATTAATACAAAAAAGATAAATCAGAAGATCTTATTCATTGAAACATTGCCAACATTTTATTCATAGTTAAGCGGATCGAAAAGACATTCAAAGCCATTAATGGATGCATCAATTAATAATGCACCAATTTGAACCGACATATGCATCAATTAATAATGCAGCAATTTGAACCGACACTGAACAGCCACATTTCCTTGCTCATCCGGCGGGTGTACGAGCGTGTCTGCGATTCCCTGTGCGAGCTGGAAATAACCGGTACCCCAGAAACCGCGAACTAAGTGGAGACATTGCTGCTCGCGACGCGGCCCAAAACACTCAGAGAACTCCCATTGTACTTCCCCTCCGTGAACACAAAGCTACCGCAAAAAATCACACTTCTTCTCCAATTCGATTCCCTCTGTTAATGGATCATCCACCGCTGCAAGTAAACCGAACTGGGTCGGCGACAATGAGGTAACGTTAGCCTGAGCGATCGGCACAACGCTTGGGTCGTCGCCGCCGAGAATGTCATGAATGTAGATGTCGAGCGTCGTGAACTTGGGCTTCCCGTTCGGAAGCTTTCCCAATCGTCGGCAGGCACTTGAGCACCGACCACCATGCGCAGGTGATCGTCGGCGGCACAGGGCACTACAAGAAAAACGGGCTTTAGTGACGACAAAAAGTCGTCATTAAAGTCCAAAAGTCCTCACTATACCCTTTAGTGACGACAAACAGGTTATCAAGTGATCGCGATAATAGGTCCGTAGCTAAAGGGTCCAGTGACGACTTTTTTGCACCGTCGTCACTAAAGGCTACCATTTACTGGCGACCATTTGGCGTCACTGATATTAGTGACGAAGAAAGTCGTCACTAAATGTGCGACAGTAAAAATGTCAAGTCATCACTAAAGGGTGTATTATTAGTGACGAGAAAGATAGCGACGAAAAAAATCATCAATGATAAACAAATGGTCTAAGTCTTTAGTGACGAACTTCAGTGACAAGTAATGGTCGTCAATTTAAAAGTCAACCGTTTTAGTGATAAAAATTAGTGATAATAGATGTTCGTTAGTAAAAAAAATTTTAAAAAATAATTGAATATATATTCCAATATTAAAACCAATAATCTATTTGTTTTAGTGACGACAATGTCGTCATTAGAAACTAAATATTCAATAATGTTAGTGACTACAATTAATTGTCAATAGAAATGTAATACAATTAATAAGTTAATCATCGAATAATTCTTAATCATAAGCACAAACATCAACTAATTCTAAAATTATATACTAACAATAATATCCAAAAAACATTACAACTACCATAATCAATCTATTGACTTCCACCACCCTAAGTGGAACAAATTATTCAACCAGAAAATCAAGTCTGATTGGTCAGCAAAAGAATGACAAGAACCTTGACATCCATTCAACAAGAGCAGAAGGTAAATTCATCGATGTTGGACCTGCATGAACAATCTAGCTGAAAAAAAGTAGCAATAGACTTGCACATCAGCAATATAAAAACCCAACTGCCAAAGCTAATTATAGTTTTAACTAAGAAATTGTCCAACTAAGCAAATGCAAGATAACATGACACAAAAAAATGCATAACAAACTAATCCTTTAAACTATAATGCATACATCTAAGGAAAAAGTTTCAAACTTGGTATAAGGAGCTGAAGTGAAAAAGGTTCTAAATATGCTTACATAACATTTTAACCAACATTGCTAAGCTAAGATAAAATTTAGAGGAAGAAACTGTAGAGTGGGTTAATAAAGCAGACCTTGTTCATGCCATTCCACCCCATTCCTTGTATAACTCTTCCAGAAATTCCTCCTTAAACTTGAGCATGTTGCATCCCTTCTCTATTCAGCTAGGCATTTACATTGCAGTTCTTAGCTCTCAAAATTCCAAACTTCATGGTAAAAAGATCCATGAAACTAGAGATAGAAAACAAGAAATAAACTAAATGTCATGTCCACTATTGTAGTTTAAGAAGACTCAAGACCATAAAGCACATTACTAGTGTTAAGCCTGAATTTTTTTTTTCTTTTTTTGCAAAGAAAAGCTGCTGTTCAAATTTGAAGCTTAAGTTCCACTATTCAGGTCCTATAAGCCCCTAATACCAAGAGGAAAACTATTATCATATAAATCCCAAACACTATATTATGTCAATCAGCCATAAAACAATTTCCAATAAATTCAAGACACCTTTTAACCAAGATTTGCAAAATTGTGACTGACACACATAAACATGACTCGGACTACACACTAAATTCAGCACCCAAAAAAAAAAAAAAAGAGGATCCAAGGGATCCTACACCCTCACACTTAAACTCATGCTTACCCTCAAGCATGCACAAAGAATAGAGTAGGGGAACACAGGGACTGACTCAAGAACAAAAAAACGAAAACAGTCAGAGCAACAAAACTATACACAGGGGAAAGGAGTGTTACCATCACCGCACAAGGTCCCCTTAGCCAAGCAGAGCCCATACATCTGGAGTTTTCACTCCCTTTTATACAGCAAGACCATTAGATAGAGCAATGATCACACTCATCTTCTTCAATTTACTATTATTAGGGAACAAAGAATGACGCAACAATGAGGTTTATGAAGTCTCATCGCCATCTCAACATGTTTAAGCATGTCCCTATCAGAGAAAGCACATCAAAGCAAAGGTGGGAGGTAGACTGCCCATCACGATTAGTTCCAAGGCACACAATATAGCATACATACCCATATAGCAATTTAGCTAAGAAAAAGAACCATTGGTAGAACCAAAAACACAACTATAAGTAGTCGTCAAAGACATTCCAGCAGTGACGAGTGTCATATCAGCAAAAAAAAGAGCATAATCTCACTAGCAAAAAAACTCATATCTTCACCATGCTCAAATAACAATCCAACAAGTCATAGCCAGTATGCATTAAAGCTCAACAATGATACAAGAGAATTTAGTCCAGACCAAAAATAGGCTATCACAAGCTTACAAAATATTTTCCACACATTGAGCACAAGGTAAGCAGAACACCAAGAACAAACTCAGCATTTTTTTTTTTCTTCAAATCAATACTCTAGTCATGAACTTTAGGTGTTAAATACCCCAAGCATATCACAACTAATATTTCTCTCCAGCACAATCATCTTAAATCAGTTCATTAATGGAGCCAAAGATGCAAAATCCAAGTGCTTTTATCATGCATGTTTGCACAACAATGTCAACATGCAGCTTAATTAACAACAGAATCATAATAATTGGCCTCAAGCACCACACTAGTTAACCACAAAGGGTTTTCAGAAGTTAAAGAACATGGTTAGACAACTGCAGGACTATCAGACATAAGGGCTGCACTTTAGGAAATTGAGCTACCATATTATCAAAAGAAAATTAAAGCACTAGCAGCCAAGACTTGACCCACAGAATGCAGCATTTATTTATCTTATAACCCACAAATTGTTCATGTTAGCATCAAAATTCAGCAGGGAGCTGATAATCAATTATGAGATTGAACAACATGCTGGGGCGGACCCACGAGTAGAAAATTCAAATCTGTAATTCAATCCAATCTCAAAACCATTAAAATTGAGTGGAGATGATGGGTTCTTGCCTGGGAACTTCTTACAAAAGAAACCGAAGAAGGCGCAGTCCTCTTGCTAACTTGGGCATCATGAACCCTGAGCCCATCGTCTATGCTAATGCGAAGTTGGAACAGCTGGGAGCCACTTGCAGCGCTGCGGCAACAAAGTTCGTGAACATAAGAGCAGATCTTGCAATCTATAATAATAAAAAATACAGAGAGGAAATAGAGAAAAATAATTAAATAAAATAGAATTGCACAAACAAATTCAGAAAGGAATACGGTAAAGAAATTAGAGGGGGGAAAGGATGGGGGAAGTGTGAAACGGTCGCCGGTGGGTTGCGATCTGAAATCGCTGGGGCGGTTGGATGTAGTAATCCATCGTGCAGAAACGTTTAGGCGGTGGTGATGGGTTTTCGTGAACACCCTCGCTGCACCTTGGTGAATATGGAGGACGGTGGAATTTCCATAGGCAGCTAAGAAAAAGGGACGCAGCCCTAAGATTCAAGCATCAGCCGCATAAGCACCTTGGATTTGAATTTGGATTTGATCAAATCACATAAGGATTGGAATTTAGGTTTTGGGCTGCATCTTCATTAATTCATTTGGCCTTGCATTCCTTGATTAGAATTAATCCAATCTTGTTGGCTTATCTTTACTTTCATGATTAAGTCCAACTTTGGGCATAATTATATTATCCCAATAAACTACGCTTTTCTAGCCCAACTCAAGGCCCACTTAATCTTTAATATTCAGCCCACTGTATTCTGAATTTGGCTATTGTTCATGAGCACCCGTTCGGGCCAATGGACCCTTATTCTGCTCGTTTTGTAACTCTTCTCTCCTTCTGCCTTACTTCCTAAAACATGTGCTTATCATAGAAAAACACTACAAATATCCCATGAGATCGGTCAAGAAAACACTAAAAATAAACAACATAAAGACACACATCAATTATGATTTTTCTCTAGTTAAAATTTGTTGTCCTAATACTATTTCTTTAAATACTTTTTTTATAAAGAATATAAATTTTCTTTTGTAAGTTTATTAATGCAAATTCTTCATGTCATTAAATATTATAGTTCAAAAATATTAAACTTAAATATTCTTCATGTAATTCTTCCCCTGAAATTAGTCTAAATAAATTTTCCCTTGATTAAATTAGTATGGGAATGCAATGTACAAATTTAAAATATACTATTTATTGGGAAATAAATTTTGTTGAAAGTTGATATAGAATTATTTCTCAAATATATATTAAGAGATATGGACTAAAAGATAAATAGTAGGGTATTTTATTAACATTATTAGAAGTTATGAGCTAAAAGAGAAATACAAGGGTGCCATAAATCACATTATCAAAAGTTATGGGCTAAAATATAAATACAAGGGAGCCTTAGTGATATTGTTAAAAGTTATGAACTGGAAGAAAAATATAAGGGTGTCTTAGTGGCATTGTTAAAAGTTATGGACTAAAGAAAATATAAGAGTGTCTTAGTGACATTGTAGAAGTTATAGGCTAAAAGAGAAATACAAGGGTGCCATAAGGACATTGTTAAAAGTTATGGACTATTACAAAAATGTGAGGGTGTCTTAGTGGTATTGTTAAAAGTTATGGACTAAAGAAAAATATAACGGTATTTTAGTGACATTGTTAAAAGTTATGGGCTAAAAGAGAAATACAAGAGTGCCATAATGACATTGTTAAAAGTTATGAATTCAAAGAAAATATAAGGGTGTCTTAGAGGCATTGTTAAAAGTTATGAACTAAAAAGATAAATACAAAGATATCTTAGTGACATTGTTAAAAGTTGTAGATTAGAAGGAAAATATAGGGGTCTCTTAGTGGCATTGTTGAAAGTTATGAACTAAAAAGATAAATATAAGGGTGTCTTAGTGGCATTGTTAAAAGTTATGGATTATAAGGAAACTATAAGTGTGCTAAAATTATGGATTAAAAGAAAAATACAAATGTGCTTAGTGTATCTTAGTGACATTGTTGAAAGTTATATACTAAGAAAAACAAAAAAGTTTCTTAGTGACATTGTTAAATGTTATGAACTAAAATAAAATTATTTGTCATTTTAGTAGATACAATTAGTTTTGTTTTTCACATGGAATTATTTCTCAATTATACATATCAAAGAGATATATACTGAAAGATAAATGTCAGGGTGTCTTAGTGGCAGTACTAAACCTTTTGGACTAGAACAAATATAAAGCTATTTTAATGATAATGTTAAAAGTTATGGGCAAAAAGAAAAATACATAGTGCCTTAGTGACTGTGTTAAAAGTTTTGAACTAATAGAAAAATATAAGTGTTTTAGTGATATTGTTAAAAGTTATGTGCTAAAAGAAAAATATAAGGGTGTCTTAGTGACATTATTAAAAGTTATGGACTATAAGAAAAAATAGAGTGTCTTAGTGACATTGTTAAAAGTTACGAGTTACAAGATAAATATAAGGGCGTCTTAGTAAGAATTGGTGTAAAAATTATGGGCTAATAGAAAATTTTAAGGTGTTTTTGTGATATTGTTAAAAGTTATGAGCTAAATGAAGGGTGCCTTAGTGGTATTTTTAAAAGTTCTAAACTAAAAGGAAAAAAATAAGAGTGCATTAGTGACATTGTTAAAACATATGGGCACAAAGAAATATTTAAGGGTGCCTTAGTGACATTATCATAATTATGAACTAAAAAAATTATGAACTAAAAAAGATAAGGATGTTTTACTGATAATGTTAAAAGTTATGAGCTAAAAGAAAAATATAAGGGTGCCTTAGTGGTATTGTTAAAAATTATGGACTAAAAAAAATAGTGTAGATATTTATCATATATAAATAGTTTAAATGAGTTTACGACATCATAAAATGGTTGGTTGTCTTAGTTAGTCATTATGTTGATTACTATGAGAACTCAGTTTTGAGTCTCACCAAATGCTAATTTTTTTAATTTTTTTTATTTGATTAAATCAAAATGAAGACTTAAAAGTAGCTCAAATGTTGAAACAATTAAAAAGGCTGGTGGTATGGTGGTAAGTCAATGTGTATTGTTTTGTGACTACACGGTTTTGAATCTTACCACATGCAATTTAATGGACTTATTTTTTACCGACGACAACTTTAATATCGTCACTAACAAGAACACAATATATATTTACTGACAATCATTTAGTCGTCACTATAAGTAAGTGTTTTAGTGACGACAAATTTGTTTCACAACATTGCTAACTAGATGCTTTTACTGACAAAAATAAATGTCGTCACTAAATTTCCTCACTAAATGTCCTCAAACTACTGACGAAACTCATTTTCGTCACTAGTTTTGTCACTAAATGTCATGAAATAGGCGGGAAGGGTTGGCGCCAACCCTTTACTGACGACTTAGTGACGACTTTTATATCTCGTCACTAAAACTCCTTATTTTGACGAAATTCTACTGACGACTTTGATTTCCGTCACTAATAGGGGTCTTTACTAACGACTTCCATTGACGAAAAAAAAAAAATTCGCCACTAATGCCCATTTTTCTTGTAGTAGGGTGATGCCATGGTCATCATCACCGTGGAAAAATGCACTGCTATTACTACTAGTGCTACTTTTGATATCATCATAATTGATTAATACTCTTCGGTATGATATTAGCTTTGGAGCTCATGTGAGAATTTATAGAAATGAATTAATGCTCGGTTCTTTTTGTGATAGAATTGGAAAAATTTTGTTTTAGGGAATAAATACTTTTAGGGTAATTTCTTTTGAGTATTTGTGTAAGAAAGATAAGAAAAAATGTAATAATTATGTTTTTTTTTTGAATTTATGTGAGTAAAGATTTAGACAAAAGTTTAAATTTTGAATTTTAAAACTTTGGTAGAAAATGAAGTTGTTTTTTCATGTAAAATTTTAGAGGAAAAAAGTGATAATTTTCCTAAAATAGAACAAAACTTAGCCTAAGCTTAGGCAAGTGGCTCGGAGACGGAGGAATTGGAGAATTTGAAGGCCATAATTAATTGACGCAAAAGGTTGGTATTTGATGAGTTTGACAATTTAATCTAACAATGTGCAAATGGAGATTATAATTTCTAAAGTATTGTCGGTTATATTATGAAAACATCCGTATCGAGTAGACATGACCACTGTTCCGGAACAACCAGTTTGGTTCCATGAAAAATGGAACCGGAACCTTAACCTTGGGGAACGGTTCCAAAACTGCCGCTTCTGGTTCTATCACGGTTCCGATTCTGATTCCGTTCAAATTGAAGTAATTTTAATTCAATAATTAGTTTATATTTGTATATACTTCAATTTAATTTAATATTTACTTATATTAATAATATATTTAATGTAAATTATACCACGAGTTTATATATTATTATAATATATGTAGTATAAAATAATTATATTAAATAATTACGTATTTTATAGAAAAATAAACATATATTATAATATTAATAATAAGAAAAATATAACAGATGAGAAAGTAGTTGGAGAGGTTATTTAACTCTTCTTAAGTTTCATTGTAAGTTGAGGGCATGGGTTCAAAACCTTCCTTCAACATGTAAGGGCCTGGCTGGTTCATGAAAAGGAATCGAAATCGGAATAGGTATGATGGTAATATGGAATCACTATGGGTATCATAACTTCATTTATGATGCTTGGTTCATTGTCAGGAATGGATATTGTTTGGATTGGTAACATGTTAAAATTTCATTTTTACCCCTATTTTGATTAATCAGCCTTATTGCACCAGACTAATTTCATCAACCTTCTTCCCACATCCAAATAATATTTTCAAAATTTTTTATTTTCCATTTGCCATTTTGCATTTTTTTTTTCATCCCTTAAATCCTTTTCTTTCTTGAGAACCAAATAAATGCAAAAGAAATTACAAATGGGTTCTTTAACATAATTATTTTCTCATATTTACCAAGAAAATAAAACTTTATTCTTTAACACACAAAATAAATAAAAGCTATAAAAAAGATTTGAGTGGGAAGAGTAGTTACCGATTAGATGACAAATAAAAATGAAAAAAAAAAAAAAGAAAAACAGAAGAAAATAAGGGGAGAGGTTGAGAAGGTGGGTGGCGAGAGAAGGGGGAGGAACAAAAATGATGGCCAAATAAAAAAAGAACGGAGAGGGAGAAGAATGATAAAAGAGTGATTAGATGGGTGATGACGGGGGAGACTAAGAGGTAGATGAGAAAAATAGAGAGGATAAGGAAATGGACAAAGGTGGGTAGAAGGAGCAGTAGCGAAGCTAGGCCCCGAAGGTCTGGTGGAGCAAAATTATTTATTATAGATATTTACCTCTATTATTTTAATTTTTGGTGAAGCAAAATACAAATTTTTTAAAATTTTATACTGAAAAAAAAAATCTGAGTGCTCCCACCAGCCTTGGCTGTGGCTCCGCCACTGAGAGGGTGGGAGGAGAGGAGGGCGGTGGCGGCGATAATCAGAGGAAAGAAGATGGGCTAGGTCTTGGAAGTGGGTTTCGGGTGGGAGGAAGATGAAGATGTGTGGTGAGATGATAAGGATAAAAGAGTCCAAGAAAATAACTTTTTCATTCCAAATGGTCAAACCCACCAAATTCATTTGGAATGGGGATTCTCAAAAAAGTCAGATATGAAAGTACCATACATAAAGTCATAGATATGTACCAAGCATATTATATTGGAATGAAAGTCATAGATTAAAACCCATTCCCCTCAACCAAGCAGGCTCTAAGTGTTATACATTTTTAGCACTTTAAGTAGGGAACCGCCGGTTCCCTCTTTTTTCAAAGGTGGAACCGGAATCGGAACCTCCTTAGACGGGTCCAGTTCCGGTTCTGGAACCGTGGGCCACTGTTCCGGTTCCAAGTCAGAAACCGCAGGTCAATTTTGGGTAGGTTCCGGTTCGATTTGAACTGCAACCGTGGTCATCCCTAGTATCGAGTTAGCTAGTAGAATATTAAGGATCCAATTTAATTACTCTCTCCATTTCACAATATAAATTATTATCAACTTATTGAAATATGAGATAATGTTTGCAAACACGCGATGAACAAAACTCCCAAAATATTGAAATATGAGATAATATTATACGTGGTCATACTAAGTTGTAGAAAATTTTGACAGATTAAAAATCTCAATCAACATTGGGTTGGTTTTGTTTGAAGTTTTGGCAATGAATTACAAGAAGATGAAATTTGGAAACGAAAGAGAAAGAGATTCAAATTTCGACTTGAAGTTGAAAGTGCAACATGGCCTACAAATTTTTTTATCTCTTAAATCTTTTATTTATTAGAGCATCTCCAATGGTTATACCTCCAAATGAGTTTTTCACATTAGGTCCCACCTCACTTAATACCTGCAGACATATTTCTCACCAACAATCATACCCAAAAAGTAACTATTCTTGGTCTCACTATCAATTATCATCTATATTATATTTATATTTACTCATTTATTTATTATTTTTAATTCTATACAATTAAACATTATTAATAATATTTAAAAAATACATATTTTATTTTTAAATTATATATTAATTAAAGTTAATACAAACATAAATTAATTAAAAGAAATTCCAACACAAAAAAATTGAATAATAATTAAAATTTACCACACAAAATTAATTAATTAATTAACATATATAAAAGAAAAAAAAAACAAGCAACCGTTGCTTGATTAAATACAAAAGAAGAAAAAAAAAACATAAAAATTTTTTTTTTTAAAAGTCAAAAGCAAAAGTAAAAAAGCGTTACCTCTAACCTAACCATGGTTGTCTAGGCCGGACCAGGGGTTCGACCGGTTATATATATATATATATATATATTAATGATTAACATGCTTTAATTTTATTATTTGTAACATTTAAAATATTTTTTTCCCAGCAATTATATATTTTTGCAAACTTTACCACTAAGTTAAACATGAAAATTCATTATTATAAAACCCAATAAGTAAATCAACTATAAAATATTTATAAAATTATATTACTACATTTTTATTAGACAAAAAAAAAGGATAAAATTTAATGTAAAAAAAATTAAACGTATTTTAAGTTAATACATGAATAAATTAAACAAATTTTAATTGAACTGAAAACACTAATAAAATTAATAGTATTAATTATATAATATTTAATTTTAAATAGTAAAATTATAATAAAATTAACATTAGTTTGGATGGTCCAATTTATAGATTGTTAGAGAGTTCATGATTCATATAAAAATGAATTACAACAATAAGTTAAACAAAAGTGAACAATTGTATAATAGTAAGTACTCATGTTTCTAAAAGACAGTGACCAAGGTTCAACTCCCAGTGATAGCAAAATTTTGCAAAAGTTGTCAAATTTTGAAAAAAAAATTAAAAAACCCAGTTCGGGCGGGTTGGCCCGGTTGCCGCCGGCCCACCCGCGATTTTGACCAGTTTTTTACATGTCCGATTTTTTTTCATATTTTGACCGTAAAGAAAAGAAAAACAAAGTGACGTAATTATACCGTAATTACCCTGTCGAGTCCTAATGAAAATTTTGAATTTCCCTTTCAACTCTTATCTTCAGTCAATGATTGTGTGGCCCCTAGTAATATTGTAGTGTACTAACTAGGGAAATTATATTTTACTCTCTCCGTCTACCTTGAAATGTGTACAATTTATTATGAGTTGTGAGTTACAACATTTAAAATAAGTAATTTATCATCATAATTTTCACTTATATCTTTACTTTAGAAATAATGGTTAATTGTGAACTACACATTGTTATATTAGTAAGGATATGTAATGTAAATAAATTTAAAGCGGACTCTTCAAATGGGATAAAAAAAATTTTGAAAATGAACTCTTTAAGTGGGAAGATAAAGTATATAATATATATATATTTTGACTGCCACCTCATCTCATGTTTTCTAAATTGACTAACTGTATGGTATATTTATCTTATAAAAATTAAATTTTACATTTACTAACATAAATATAATTATATGGGATATTCCTAACTCTTGTATTTTATTATAATTTTATTTTTTAATATAAAATAGATCAAAAAATTAAAATAATTATACTTTATACACAAATAAGTGAACCCTTGGTTATAATTAATAACTATTTTTATAAGCTAAAAGTTCACTTTTTTTCTTTTTTTTTTTTTTTTTTGAGTAAACAGTTGAATCTGGCGGCCGAACCTTATTCCATTATGTAAAATCAGATAGTGTAACAATCAGAAGATAAAAGTTTACTTATTTATGTGTAGAGTATAGTTATTTTAATTTTTTGTAACCACTATTTCATATATGATATTTGTTATGTTTTTTTGTGTACGTGGTGGACTCCATGTTTGTGCGGTAAAGGAAAAGGCGACCTTTCTTTATCATTTTCAATTTCAAAAACTTGTGATAATATTCAGATGAATGCATGCCAAATACGTGGCTAGATTCATTTACTGAAATTTGGTGATCAATAATTATTTTAAGACACTTGATTCATAATTATTTCTTCTTCCATTTTCTTTTACAGATTATTACTGATATGACGCAAAAAGTCCGGATCTAAATGCTTCGGTCAGCTAGATGAAGATTTGAAGATATAGTTTGGATCTGCAAATTGGTAGCTCGGATGGGTGAGAGCAGAGGATGAGTGATTGCAGAGCTCGGATCTGGGAAGCGGGAGCTCAGCTCAGTAGCCTTCTTGAGGAACCGATTAACGGGGGCAAGAAGCAAGAAACAAGCAGGGCTATCCCCCCTGCTCCACTCCAACGTTCAAGTTAGTAGAGTATCTGAGTAAACTAAAATGACCAAGAGCTTTAAGTCCGTAAAGAATGGCGTACCTAAAATGAGTCTGAATACTGAATATATATAGTCTCACATTGGTGTCATAATAAGTTGGCGCATTGATTGCACTCCTTAATTGCCTCCTCATTTATGGTGACTTGAATGCCTTCCTTTTCTCTTGCTGGTGTTATGGCCCGGCCTTGAATGCCTTTATAACTCCTTTGCTATTTATGGCTCGGATATGGCTTTATTGAATCCCAACTTAATGCTGAGCTCGCGTGATGTCGTCCCGGACGAGGTTAGCTCCCCAAGTCGTCCTTTGTAATTATTGCGGTAAGTAACTCTTGCATGAAATCAGTCCCGGATTCCCGCCCCATAATAACGCCTAGCTATCATGCCAATGTTACCGTTATTCTGACCTAAGCTTCCCGAGACCGGCTATCTTGATTGTTACCGATCTAAGCTATTTCCTTAGCTAGGCTGGACTATGCTACTGGCTGCCCTAAGCTTGACTATGGGCTTTACATGCTTAAATTCATTTTGTTTTTATTGCGTCAGACCCAATGACCTTAGCTATTTTTATGCACACCAATTACTCCCTTCGTTTTATTAGAACAATCCACTTTGATCAATATTTAAAATAATTAATTTGACACCTAACTTTTCTATTCAAACAAAAAATATTTTTCAAAATGAAGTCTTCTGTAACTGGAACGGAAACATTTAACTCCATTCATATTTAGGAAAATTATTAATACTCCACATTTCCTTTCTTTACTTGCGTTTAGAAATTCTTTCAACCAATTTATATGGCTTTTAAAGTTGGTTAGTTGGTTGAAGAAAGAAAACGAACCACATTTTCATTTTGCTTCCTTTGATAGCCGAATTTCACGCATTTGCAATTTCGTCCGTTCCGGCGACTCTGTGCTTCCGTCGCACCTCTCAAATTGGGACCCTCACAACTAAATTTTTACACACGTGTCTTCTTAATTTCTTTGAATAAATACTATTTTTACACACGTGTACTTTTTAAAATTTTGAAATGATTATCTTAGTCTCTTATATTTTCAGAATAATTTTTTCGCTTTTTGAATTAAAATTTTTTTTTTTCCTTTGCATTTATAGAATGAACTTTAGGGTTTCTTGGCTAATTTTTTTTTATTTGGGATTTGTAAGTGAATTTAAGACATGCAACTCAAATAACGTGAGAAAATTATAAAAAAATGAAGATTTTTGTCAGTTAAATAGAAATTCATTTTCAAACTTTATTAGCATGTAATCCGTAATTATTTTAGGCAGAAGTGATATTCACAAATAAAATCTATAAACGAAAGATAGTATGCTTTAAAACTTATAATAAAATTGCATTTTATTTTTTACAAAAATTGACTCTTGCGATGAGACAGAGACGATATTTTGAAAATAAATTGTGTCAAATTATAAATTATAGAGCTGACAATAAATTAGTTCATCCCTTGATAATGAAATTTGGGGAGTAGATTTTATCCCATTCATATTCATCTTTACATCTAAAAAGGAAAAGAAAAAAAAAAAAAAAACAGTGGGCGCGCCTATGGGATGCAAAAATTCGATGACATAAGACATTGGTGATTTAAAACGATAATTTGGTCCCATTTTAGCATGAAATTTAATGGGAAAAAGAACGCAAAAAAGAAAAGGAATTTTTGCGTCAAAATATGACAGAAATCAACATAAATAAAAATTAAACTCTTATTCTCTTTGACATCTATTTGTTATGTGTCACAACCATTGCCACAAGCTCAGAGTAGGCATGACAGCTCCGATTTCTCAAAAAGTTCTTATAAAATTTTGTTAATATGATAGTAGTAGAATTCAAACCTACGTGAGTTTGTGTTCGTATAAAAGATGCTAATAATATATAAACTAATTACATTGCGTATGATTTTTAATTAAATTACAAAAAATAAAAATAAAATTTAAAAAAGCAATCTTTATTTACTAAAATTGGTAGAAAATTTGATGTTGTGACGGAACCAATCTAGAACCGTCCTCAAGGTTTCGGTTTGGGTTCCGATTCCGATTATGATTTCACTCGTTATAGAATCGTTGTCACGTCAAACTCCATACTGGCATTGATGGTCTCAGCCATATTTTACACACCATCTCGGAGTGTACCAAATTAATCTGAGGATTGACCAAGTGTACTTATTGACATATGAAATATTTTCTCGTTTTACTTAAATAGTTAATTTTTTTTAAAAAAAATTGTCTCACTTATAGGGTTCATTTTGAATTTATATTATATAGTTAATTTTTTTTAAATAGTTAATTTTTTATATTATATAGTTACTTAATTTTTTATATTATATATATAAAAAATTATATAGTTAATTTTTTATATTATATAGTTAATTGATTTATATTATATAGTTACTTAAATAGTTAATTTTTTTAAAAAAAATTGTCTCACTTATAGGGTTCATTTTGAATTGATTTATATTATATATCATTACTAATATTATAATATATAATTCACAATAAATTTTTACTTCACAAACTATAATAAATTATATATTTTTTAAAATAAACTTTTTGAGTGAGAAGTAATAATTCTCATATTATTTTGATGCTTTTCTACATCACGTGTTTTTTTTTTTCTGACAGGAAGATAGAGAGAAATTGACAACTCTTATCTTGTTTCCTGTGTCCACTGTCCAGTGTCCCTACCCCATAAATTTATATGTAATGCAATTTTTGGTTTTTTTTTTTAATAAAAAAATGCAATTTGATAATCCCTTGTCCTGAAAAAAATAGGGAAAAAAAAAATTCATGGTTGTAATTGCCTTGACCTCATGATATCTTCTCATAATATGACAAACATAACAATTTTTTTAAAAAACTTTTTTTTTTTACACAGCGGTGTTGCCAAAACTTAACTAATTAGATTCATCAATTTACACCTATTCTTCAATATTTAGTCAAATTACAAAAACCACATAATCTTTTTGTTACTAGACTCAGAAATATTATTTGAGTAGAGTTTTTGTAGTTCTGAAAAACCCATAAAACCTACGCACGAGTATTTGTATTTGTCGAAATTCCGATTTAGGGAATTTGTAGTTGTCAAAATTCCAAGGGTTCAATTTGTAATTTGTTCAAAGTTCAAGGATATATGAAATTGTCAGAAACCTAAAAAAGCAATTGGTAATTTGTCGCCCTTAATTAAACTTTCCTGTTATATTGACTCGGTTTCCGGGTAGAGTATCAAACCCGGATCCTAAGTGACCCGAACCGATTCCACAAACTTTCAAAGGTCTCCGCCGAAGCCATCATTCCCCGGCCAGGGAACTAGATCCGCGACCCGTACGTAAATTATTAATGATGACATTATAACTACGGAACAAGAAAGATGAGAAAGAGGAAAAAGCAAAAAAGAAGCAGCCATTTTCACCGTACATTAATTATTTAAATGAAAAGCTAAAACCCACTCCACATCATCATCGACCGCTGCCAAAAACAGCTTATTTGAAGAAACAAACTACGACAGATTCATGGCCGCCGGCGCCGGCGCCACCATAAAACTTAAAACAACGACGCTAGAAAGTTACATGTCGCTCACAGACTGACCCCCAACGCTCTCATAATGCTGCACAAAGACGGTGAACTCCACGATGCCGTCCTGGGTGGTGGCGTTAGCCCAGTAAGTGGAGGCGACGGCGATTCCCTTCGCCAGCCGGAAAACGCCTGTCCCGCCGACGATGGACAATTCCCTGTACTTCGCCGCCAGCGGGTTGCGTCCTTGTAAGCTGAGAGTGCTGCCGTCGTAAATGCCGTCGGTGAAGTAAAAGTTGAGAGTGAAGAGAAGACTCACGTCGCTCTGTGACGCGCCGGCGTAGATCCCTTGGCCGTAGCCGACCGTCCGGGAAGAAGGGTCACCTCTCACGGTGAGGGGGTCGTCGTAAACACGGACAAGGCCGAAGAATGTCGGCGATGAGTTAGTGAATGGGGACCGGGCAACTTCCACGGCAGTCGGATGTTTCCCGGAGACGACGTCTTGGAAGAAGAAGTGGAGCCTGGTCAGCTTTTGGTTCAGGCTCGGAAGATTTCCGAACCATCTTTCCACCGCTTGGGGACTCGAGTCGACGGCGGCGTTAGTGAACGGCGCCGTCAGGGTGATGGCAATTGCCAGATAAGCCACCGCTAGTTTCATCGCCATTTTTTATGCCAACTCACTCTTTCTTTTCTACTCAATTCTACTAGAAAATTGTTTTTGGGATGTGAACTTACTACGGATGGAACACGTATATTTATAGGAGTTTTGAGTGACAAAATGACCTCATCTTTGAAGGTATTTTCTAATTTGACAATGGTTTATGTAATGACTCATTCCGTCTCAATAAAAGAGTATACTATCAAAAATATATAATTTATTATGGATGATAAAATAGAACATTAAAAATACATAATTTAGCATTATATTTTTTTACTTATACCTTATTTTATAAATAAAGATTAATTGTGTATTATATATTATTTAAGTAATAAATATATATGAGGTAAATAAATTTAAAATTTTAATAAGACAAATATATATATATATTTTAAAAAAAGTGAGACGGAAAAAGTATAATTTATTATTATTATTATTAAAAATAAATAAAACTTCTAGTGCTGCTACTACAAACAGGAGAGTTGGTGGCAGTAATGATATCATGCCCACAATTTCCAAACAAACTCTTAACATTGACTGCTTGGAGACAAATACTCATGCAACCACCAGAAAAGTTCTAGAGTAAATTACAAAATTCATAAACGAACCCTATAATTTGAGGAAACTCTCAAGTGAATCTCTTAGTTTAATTTGATAAAATTATTAACCCATTATTTGATCAAATAATCACATAATAATTAAAACTATTTATAATTACCATATTCTAGACAGAAAATGCTTGCGAAGTATTAAAAAAACAACACTTTACAATCTTGTTACCATGGTTGACACGTAAATGTGTTGTAGTTTGGTTTAAACCCCATTTTACATTTTATAATAATTTTCATTATTTTCAATAAGTGCTTTTACATTTATATATTTTTAAATTTTTTTTACATTTTTAATATAATTTTATTATTTTGTAAATGACAATGCAAACCAGGGTTTGACCAAACTTTGATGTCAAACCGGCCTTATACTTCCTCTATCGCATATAAAGAGTTTAGTTTAAAATTGATATACAAAAATGTATATTTTTTTATGAAAAATAGTTTACAATACTTGAAATAAGTAACCTAATATACAATTTTTTTTTTATCAAACTAATAGAAAGGATTAATATGAAAGATTTCATCTTATAATATATGACTTTATATATATTTATTTATTTATTTGAACATGGGTTCCCCAGACATGTTACAACACAAAAACTCTCTTCAAGAAATCACGTCTACGTGTTGATCCCTCAACTAATATCATTGAACTCGTTTCCATGACTTTCTTTTCTAGGACAAAGGGTACATACTTTACAAGTTCATATTTATACATTGTGTTTGATAAATGAGAATAAGGAGATATTATTTGGTGTATTTGTCGCATCACATATGATGATGCAACTAGATATATTTAGGGTAGATAGTGTTACTTGGGAGAAAATAAATATATATGTAAGGGGCTCATGAATAAATAAAAATCTGAATTGTTGATTTATAATAGGCTTGTCGCATTATTTTTTAATGTACAGTGAATGCATCTAACAATTTTTTGAAAATAAGGGTGTCTTTGGTTCATGAAAGAAAATCAGATAGAATTGAGAACGATAATAGAAGTAATTATTACAATTGTCTTTGGTTTGTAGCGAGAAATGATTATCACATTATTGATGGTGTTTGATTTATTAATTATATTTGGAATTTAATTTAAGGAATGTTCTTTGCACTGTTTTGAAAAGAAAAAAAGGGGAGTGGTAGTATAACTGTTTACAGGCTACAAGATTTAATTTTAAATAGCTCTTTCAAGGTTTGTGAAAATTATCAAATAAACTCTAAGATTTTTTGATATTATGGTCACCCCCCTTGACCATATATAATATAACAATCACCCCTCTTTTAGTACAAAAAAATGTCATTCTTCCGTAAGTTCCGTTTCATGAATTGTTCACTTAAGCAAGTACACATAATTAATAATCTTAGTTAATACGTTGATATCTAGCTGTTAATATGATTATGATGTATAGCTATTTGAAAATTTAAAAATCACACACTTTGTTCATGGTGGCTGCGCTATGAGCTAGTGGGGCAATTCTTTAATTTAACTTCTATTTTTTTTTTTTTACTATATGAAATTTGAAAAATATTTGTATTTTGCCTCACTAAAAATTAAAATAATCAGGGTAAATATTAATAACTAATAATTTTGCCCCTTCCGACGACCTTAAAGGCCTGATTCAGTCACGGCTTTGTCTTCAAAATTGGGAGAAACTTCAATAATTTTTAAACTTGGCCTTATATCACACTTCCATTTCTAAATTTAAAATTATTCTTTTGATTCTCATGCTATCCATCGCTCATACTTTAACAAACACCAGCTCAACGTTTGCAAACACGCGATGAACAAAACTTCAAAATATTGAAATATGAGATAATATTGTACGAGGTGTACGAAGTTGTAGGAAAATTTCGACAGATAAAAAATTCCAAATTTATCGGTATTAGGCTTAGTTTTGTTTGAAATTTGGACAATGAATACATGAAGATGGAAAATCTAAATTTAAAAACTAAAGTGAAATATATTAAAATTTGGAGATGAAAGTGCAGCATAACCTCCAAATTTATTATCTCTAAAATTTTTGGTTATTATGAAATCAACTATTTCAAACGTGAAACACGAACGAATTGATGTACCTGTTTTGTTTAGTTTGTAATTTTTTGTGGACACAAAAGTTTTGACATTTTTCCTTTTCTTGAAAAAAAAAAAATTTTGGACCTATTCTTTTAGGGAGGTTTGAGTTTTGGTTTTAAAAAAATAATTTTATAATATAGAAGTGTATTACAAATGTAAAAACGTATAGCTAAATAATAAAAAATTATATTGAAAATAAAAAAATAATTATAATATAATAAATTTGGCTGCTGATATTGTCAGAGCAAAAAACAGCATCCAGAGCAATAATTTTTTCCTTTTCCTAAAATGCCCTTTTTTCATTTAACCCCCTATCTTTATCTTCTTTTTTTTTTTTTCCTTCTCATAATCGCCCTAAATCTCTCCCTGCTTCTTCTCCTTCCTTTTTCTGTCATTTCTTTTCAGGGATGGCCTCTGTATTTTTTTCTTTTCACACCAGCAGTGCACAGCTGAATCATCTTCTTAGCCTTTGTTTGTGTTCTCGGTCAATAGGCAATTAATTTGCATCTTTGATCAATTTTTCTGTTTGATTCTAGTGGGTTGTTTCAGTGGACATATCAAGAAAGCTTCGTTTTGATCCCTAATTTATGAGGAATTAATTTCTATACTCATAAATTGGTTTAATATGATTTATCCGGCTGTTGTGTTTGTTTCTTACTATGTTTGTTACTTTAATTTGTTTATTCCGGTGGCTTTGTTCATATAGACAATGAGGGAGTTTTCATGAACAGGATGCTGGCTAGCAAGAAACTAATGGAAGACATTGCCTCTCATCCTTCAATTGCCCAGAAAGATTTCCTTCTTCTACTCAACAAATAGATTGCCCAGAAAGAATCCAACAGTGTAGATGAGGCTTTAAAATGCAGTTGGGAAATCCTCAAGTGGGAAGAAAAGAAACCCAGAATCTGTGAAATCATTGTTCTTCTACCTCAAGCAGGGAACTCCACCTCTATTGTTAATAATGAATTATGTGTTTTCATTTGGTTTTCCAAAAAGATTGGCAGCGTTGCATAGGCTGCCGGTGAAAAAAGAATGATGGGTTAAAGGACGACAAAAAGAAAGAGGGATTTAAAAGCGATTAAGTGGAGAAAATAAAGATAAGTGGGTAAGGGCATTTTAGTAAGGAAAATAAAATATTGCTCTGAATGCTATTTTCTGCTCTAGCAATAATATTTGTCATTAAATTTATTGTTAAAATCAAGACTGAAACCAAAATCAAAACTTAAACCAAAATAGTTAGCTTTTCTTGTACATTTTTCAGATTCTATTGGCTATATGTGATTAGTTGTTGAGTTAAAGATAAAGCTCACTATTTTCTGATAGCTTAGAATTTGTAGGAGTTTAAATTGTTTAATGATTATTTGATCACTTTGTAAGATCTTTTGAGTTTTGATTCATTTAATTTATTATAAATATAATATACTTATTTTTAAGAAAATTAATAGAGCTAATTCTTAAGGGAAAAGGGTATTTGAACTTTCTTCAACTTGAAAATTTTCATACACGTGCGTTTTTCTATGAACAAAGAAAAGAAAAACAAAGTGACGTAATTATACCAACTACCCTGTCGAGTCCTAATGAAAGTTTTGAATTTCCCTTTCAACTCTTATCTTCTGTCAATTATTGTGTGGCCCCTAGTAATATTATAGTGCACCAAGTAGGGAACTATATTATATATATATATATATATATGGGCTGCCACCTCATGTTTTTAAAATGACTACCTGTATGGTATATTTATTGTTGGATATTTTATAAATGCCGAGGTCAGAAATAGTTGACCTCAGCCAAGGTCCTTGATTCGAGCCAACGTCGGACGCAATTATATGACAAGTGTGAGGATTTAAAGGATGTGACACGTGTAAGGATCTAAGGATGCCAACAAGCCACAAGTAATGACTCAACCCCATTTTCCTCAATATGTATAGTCAATTCACTTCCACTTAGAAAGGTATTGGATTCTTGTTTATTGACACATATCATTTATATACTCTGTTCTGACTTAAGCATCGGAGTAAAACAGGGGAGATATTCCCAAAAGTAGGAGAGAAAGAAGGTAGACGACGAGAAAAGGAGATCATCACTAAGCAAGGATGCAACAATTGGCGCCCACCGTGGGGTTCGATTGAAGGAAAATCCATGGAGCAAGAAGGAGAGCAAGTTCAGGGAGGAACTAAAGCCCCATTGACAGAGGAACAACAAAAGGTATTAGATAATGTACTTGCGAATTTGGAATCGTATAGTCAAATTCATCGTGAAAGACAGGAGAAAGCTGCTACGGAGAGCTAGTAAAGGCAAAGCTCCAGAAAATCCTGAAAATACTCATGCGCAATCTCCAGCGCGAAAGGAGATTCGATCAGCATCGCCCATTGAGATTACGTCTGAAGGGGGGACATCAACCCTATCCGCATGATCATGTGTCTGGAAGAAGGTCTAATCCCCAACCTCAACAGCCATATTTGGTAACTCCTTTACAAAATGAATTGCCTCCAGGACTTGATTATTAGGATGATGTTCCAAAAACTCCTTTCGTACCTGAGATTGAGGCGGCTTGTTTCCCTCGAATTATCGAGGGTGGCAAAATATGGAGCAATTTGATGGATATAGTGACCCCCGGGCTCATTTATCACATTGTTGTTTCAGTATAAAAGTGTGGAGTTTCTCCAATGCGAACAAGTGCATGGAGTTCCCTTGAACTTTTACTGGTGCAGCCAGATAATGGGTTACACAACTTTGCCATCTAACTCGGTAAGTTCGTGGGATCAATTTGCTCGAATGTTTCTTGCTAATTTTACAGGTTACCAGTTCATAGCAAAGGGACCTTCACACTTGATGAACCTGTTTCAAGAGAGAGACGAGCCTCTGGCAGATTATGTTACCAGGTTCAATAGGGAGTCAATAGCAGTGATGAACAAATCAGATAGTCTGATGACAACCACATTTATCAACGGTTTGAGAGCTGGAGATATGAGTAAGGAAGTGTCTGCCACCACTCCATCTTCTTTTACAGAGTTGATGAGAGTGGCCAATAAGCATATTCGGATCAAAGAGATGCAGTTGATAAAGAAAGAAAGAGAGTTTGAACAAATGAGGATTCAAAATAACTGGTGTCAACGGGAAAATTTTATGAGATTGATAGCGCAAGACGGATGGAAAGGTAATTGAGTCATTGATGTATTTCCTGATAAGAATTATATTCCCCCTCAACCAAATCAAGGTGGAAGAGACGGTAGAAAGCCAGGTTTTGTAGCAGATGCTTCTCATACCAGGAATCAACCTCCTGAACCGCGTTTTTATCTTAGCTCAGAAAAGTGGTGTATCCATCACAAGTCAGCTGAACATAATACGGAGGACTGTAGAGGAGTGAATCGTCCATGGCCAAATGCTGGCCGAGGTGGAGATCGGAGGCAGTTCAACCAACGCGGAGAGAATAGAAAGTTTTTCACAAATCTCTATGGAAATATGCATGATCGTCGAAATCAACCTAATCAGCAGAAGAAACTGGCTCCAGCGCCGTTGGCAGCAATAGTGAAGCCTAAAAAAGAAGATGATGAAAAAGGTATGGTAATTTCATGAACTATTCATGTGATTGTAGGAGGACCTGCTTATGGAGACTCGTTGAATCAGAGAAGAAGGTGTATGAGAGATGCACATGTTCTTTTGCGAAAGAGAAAAAGTTTGCCGACCACAGTCCCAATCCACTTCGGAGATATGGATTTGTCATTATATGGAGACATGGATGATCCAGTGGTTATAGAAGCCATAATTGCTAACTACAGGGTGTTGAGAATACTAGTTGATACTGGTAGTTTTGTATACATCATGTCAATGGAAGTTTTTTACAGGGTGTAAGTTGAAGAAGGAGTCTCTAGAGCGAGTTTGAACTCCCTTAATTGGTTTTAGTAAAAAAAAAAAAAAAAAACCGTGTTATCCTGCTAGCAAGATTAGATTGCTAATGACGCTTCAAGATGGACACATGGCTCGAACTGAGACATTGGAGTTTATGGTGGTGGATGAGCTCATAGAGTATAATGTATTATTGGGGAGACCAGGCTTAAACCAATTGCAAGCCATTTGTTCAACTGTTCATCAGATGTTGAAGTTACCGATGTCAGGGGGCGTGGCTGAGCTGAGAAGCAATGCTCGTGAATGCTTTATGGCATCATTGAGGTACATTGAATCTGCTCCTAATGTTTGTAGTGTTTTAGATTTAGAACCTCCAGTTGGTAGTTCTAAACCTATGATGGAGGCTGAAACTCCTACCAAATAAGTATTAATCGATGAGAAGAAAACTATGATGGTAAGGCAGGATTTGCCATTAAGCTTAGAAATATCTCTTATTAATTTGTTGGTAGAATTTATTGATGTTTTTGCATGGTTACCTGTGGATATGCCTGATATTCCTAGAGAGGTGATTGAACATAGGTTGAACGTAATTCCTGACATCGTACCTATAAGACAGAAGAAGAGAAGCTATGCTCCTGATAAAGCAGCTGCTATGGATACGAAGTGGACAAGTTGTTGTAGGCAGATCTGATCAAGGAGGTTGAATATCCAGAGTGGTTGTCTAACCTGGTTATGGTAACAAAGCCTGATTCCTCATGGAGAATGTATGTAGATTTTAAAGACCTAAATAAAACATGTCCTAAGGATTTCTTTCCAGTTCCAAGGATAGATATCTTGGTAGACTCTATTGCAGGTTTTAGGTTCTTGTGCTTCTTGGATGCTTATAAAGAATATCATCAAATATTCATGAATAAGAAGGATGAGGAGAAAACACCATTCATAACTAACAAGGGCACTTAGTGTTATATAATAATGCCTTTTGGTTTAAAGAATGTCGGAGCAACATATCAGAGGTTGGTTAACAAAATTTTTAAGCTGTAGCTCGGTCGAAATATGGAAGCATACCTTGATGACATGCTGGTAAAAAGTAAAGACGAGGAGAGCTTCTTAGCGATGTCAAAGAAACAGTGATGGTCCTGAGAAAATATCAATTGAGGCTGAACCCCAAAAAGTGCGTGTTTGGAGCGTCCTCAGGAAAATTCCTGGGATACATGGTATCTGAACAAGGAATTGTGCCTCAGCCGGAAAAGGTAAAGGCCGTGATAGAAATGCAGCCGCCGAGGTCAGTCAAAGAGGTACAAAGATTATCAGGGTGATTGACAGCTTTGAACAGGTTTTTGTCTCGATCTGCTAAAAGATCTTTACCTTTCTTTAAAATTCTCAAGAAACCTAACAAGTTTTTGTGGACTGATCAATGTCAAAGAGCATTTGATGAGTTGAAAGAGTATTTGGCAAAACTGCCATGCCTTGTTATGCCAATGTAGGAAGAAAGACTCTACGTTTATTTGGCTTTTACACCAATGGATGTAAATATTGTGGCACTTATGGAAAGAGAAAAGGTGCAAAACTGCTATATTTCGTCAATAGAGTGTTGCAGTCTGCTGAACGGAACTATACTTCAATTGAAAAACTAGCTTTGGCGTTGGTTGAAATTACAGGAGCAGTTGTCGCAAAATTTGTGTGGAAACAAATTATTTGCCGATTTGGAACTCCACACTATATTATTTTAGATAATGGAGCTCAATTCAACAGTCTTGAATTTTTGAAGACATACGCAGATAATGGCATTCAAGCTAGGAAAACTTCTGTAGGAAATCCAAAAGCCAATAGACTGGTAGAAGCAGCTAATAAAATAATTTTGCATGGTTTGAAAACAAGGATCGGAAGTCGCCGCTCTTTGTGGGTAGATGAATTGCCTTCAGTAATTTGGTCTTGTCGAACGACCCCGACCACGGCTACTGGCCAAACTCTGTACAGTCTAATTTATGGAGTGGAGGCTGTCATTCCTCCAGAGGTTGCCTTTCCTTCAGCTCGTGTTGCATACTTTGACGAGGAGGAAAATGAAGTTCATATGAAAGTTGCATTGGATGAAGTTGATGAAGCAAGAGCTATTGCAACTGTTAAACATGCTGAGCGGAAAAATGCTGTTAGGAGATATTACAATGCCAAAGTTCGTCCTCGATCTTTTGTTCCCGCAGATCTTGTTCTAAGAAGAAATGAGGTCAGCCGAGCTGTCCCAGGCGGAAAGCTTAGCCCAAATTGGGAAGGACCTTATTCTATGATCGAAGCTCGACCCATGAGAAGTTACAGGTTGGCGTACATGGATGGAGGCATGTTGGGAAATAGTTGGAATGCCATAAATTTAAGGAAGTTTTATCAATAGAACTACTTGTTGTACTTGAGTCCCATGATTCTTCTTTTTCCAATGATCAAATGAAAGTTAGCATTTCCTTTTCTTAATTCTTTTAACATATTTATTTTGTCAGTCGACGACTTCGTTAAAATTTCAAACCCCTTTGTCTGTTTGTCAAAACAGAACTTTTAAGGTCGGTGACGTCGACATCGTCGTTAAAATTTCAAACCCCTTAGTCTGTTTGTTAAATAGAACTTCTAAGGTCGGTGACATCGACATCATCATTAAAATTTCAAACCTCTTGACTCTGTTTGATAAACAGAACTTCTAAGGTCGGTGATGTCGACATCATTGTTAAAATATAAGGTAATAAGCAAAAGCAATGTCGCAAAACAATTGTTCTATCGAAATCCTAAGTCATATTACAGAGCATCGGGAGTTTGTTCACTTTCATTTAAGGGAATAGAGCCTTCGGTTGAAGTTGTAGCATTTGCGTCACCGGATGTTCCTGGTTCGGCATCATGGACGTCAGGCGTAGTGGTTTGAATTACCACTTCAGGAATTATTGTCGACGAAGGAATTAGCTCTTCAGGAACCTCAGGGTTGAGCTCGGATACTTCAGTAGAGTCTGTTATAACCAGCTCGTTTAAGCATTCCTCTGCTGAGGGGAAAGGATCTGAACCTTCAATAGAAGGATCCTGTAGGGGCTCATCCTCAGAGCAGATCGGAGTTCCAGAGATCCAGAGGTTTGCTGATCTGGATTTAGCTTTGAAGATCTCCCACAATTGTTCTGATGTATAATTACGATCTAGCAGAGGTTTTCGAGATTCAGGTATTGTATCTGGCCCAAGTTTGTTGTCCAATTTTTCTTTGTCTGAGATTCCGTCGTTATAGCTAGCTTTGACCGCCATCCTTAGTAAACTACTAAAAATCTTACCAAGGCTTAAAGACTTATGATAAAAGTCTCGAGCCTTTCGATGACGGCGCTGCACAAGTCATGCGCCAGTTGCCGTTTAGTACAGACTTAGCACCTTTGCTAAAGTACACTGGTGCAGCTTTAGCTAAACATGAAGCCCAACCCCGTCGGAAAACTTCTGGAAGCCGACTTTGAAGTTCCTGCATTTCCCGTCGATCCTGTACATTCTCTTGTTCAGCTCGGCTTAGTTCACCCATTAAACGAGTTACTTCAGACTTCAACGCAAACATCTCTTTCTCGTGGCTCGCATGAACATTTTGTAATTTTTCCAGCTCAACCCACAGTTTTTCGCGGGATGACACGACTCGATCCCTGCTCGTTTCGACCTTTTTAATCTCTTCACTTAGAGAACTAATCACAACTTCAAGTTCTTCTCGTTAAAGCCTGTTTGCGTCAGCCTTGTGTTGAATTTGGTCAAGCTTGGACCTCATGATCCCCAACGAAAGTTGGGTTTCCTCAAGTTCTTCACGGAGATTGCGCAGCTCATTAGATTCGGTCGAGTTGGAAGGAAGAGCTTGAAGTCAATGAATCTCGGCTTCACATTCTTGGGCATATTCTTCCAAGGAAATAATACACCTTAAAGAAGCCGACATAAGGTCAGTTTCCTGTTTATTAAGATAAGAAGTTAAATATAAAGTTTACCATTCTATTTCAAAATGAAAGGAATGAAACAGAATGGATGAACCTATTCCAAAAATCTGGCAACCACATTCAGATGGTTGTTTATGGCTTGGCCCAGTTCAGTTTCTGTGTAATTGTCCTCGGGGACGACTTCACTATCTGTGATAAGTTTACTCTGAAGAGTAACCAACGCCACACCTGGAAATGGGCATGATGATTCTCCCCAAAGGGTGAAGGGACGGGCCGTATAGGAAGGCCTTACCTCGGTCGACTATGGCCCGGTGGACGAGCTCGGACCTCTGCGAATACGACGCAAGGGTTCATCACGCCTTAAGGATTCCTCGGGGGTCGGGTCACGACAATCCAGCAGAGTGAATTTCTCATTTCATCACGAATCTTTGGCCATGTTACCCGATTCGACACAAACATTCAAAAATTAGTTTTTTCAACACAAACCTTTCGAAAACGTAACAAAACATGACATTCCGTCCACTCCCTCCGCTAACCCACTAACGACAACTACTTTTTGAGGGTAAAATTGTCAAATTATCAATTTTTATGTCTTATCTTTCCCCTTATTTTACTTTTATTACAGAAAACCCCCAAAACTTTCATTTTTCTCCTTTAGGCCTCTTAAATAATAGAGCTGTCTTCTTTATTTTTCAGTCGACCCCTTCCTTTCTCCCTCAACCCGTGACTCATCTTCCCCATCTTTCTCTAATCCTCACTTCGATTGAGATCGATCTGGGCAGGCACATAGGTTGCTGGAAATAGGCAGTCGCTTGGTACTGATAAGCAAAGAAGGAGGTTGCGTTACTGGCATCGATGGCGGACGCGGCTGGGCAACCTAGTTGTTGGGTTTCTGTTGGCTCTTCTTCGTCGGACCTCTACCATCTTGAAGTTCACAGGACTAAGAAGAGAATCGCCGCTCACAATCCCTTATGATTAAAAACTCCGGCGTGAACTTCAACGTAGGATTTAGTGCTACCAAGATGGAAGAAAGCAAGAAGTTTTTTATTTTATTTTAAAATTTTCTCTCTTTTTTAGCCTCGAATTTGGGGGTTTTTGACTGAAATTGGGGTTTTCAAGTTTCTATTGTAAGGTGAAGAAGAAGAAGAGAACGAAAAGATTGAAGAGGAAGCGCTGAAACGCATTCTTAGGCGCAGAAACGATGAAACAAAGAAAGAAAGAAAGAAAAAAATATATAAAAAAAGAGATAGAGGTAGGGGAAGACGATCTGACACTGTTCATCAAATTTACAAAATGGCCCTTATTGTTTGTTTTTTTTTAAATTGTGATCCCAACTTATTTTTGGGAAAGAAGAACATTGTTAATACTTTAGTCCCAAGTAAGAACTTTAAATATTATTAATTAAGATTAAAAAAGTCAAATTATTTTTATGAAAAATAAATATGGAAATTTTGAAATTTGAAAATTTTAAAAGTATTTGAAACACTACAAAAAATTTAGAAAATGAAATGGTAAACTAAATTTAAATTTATAAAAAAATGAAAAGAAAAAAAAAACATATAGTTTGATAAATAGGTATAAAATTAATTGTACTGGACGAAAATGTAAAAAAAATGAAAGTTTTGGGGTTTTTCAGTAATAAAAGTAAAATAAGGGGAAAGGTAAGAGATAAAAATTAATAATTTGACAATTTTACCCTCAAAAAACAGCTGCCGTTAGTGGGTTAACAGAGGGAGTGGACGGAATGTCATGTTTTGTTACGTTTTTGAAAGGTTTGTGCTGAAAAAACTAATCTTGGAAGGTTTGTGTCGAATCGGATAACATGGCCAAATGTTCGTGATGAAATGAGAAATCCACTCTTTCCAGCACCCTCACCAGAATGTCATGATGAGCGTCGGGGGGAACCTTGACCCCTTGGTTCTTTTGCAGGACGATCCTCTGCTCCCGCTGTTGATTGATGAGATTGTTTGCGGGAGTCTTGAGGAGACTGATCCTAAAGGCAACAACAGAAAGATTCAGCTCTAATGAAGTTGGTAAAAGACATAAGGAAGTTTAAATAGTAACACATACCTGTGGAGGATCGATCCCAAGGATTAGAACCTGAACCTCCGATAACTACTCCGGGCATCGCTTTTGACCTCGGTGGAGGCCGAGGTAAGTCCTTGGTTTTCAAAATAGGACTAGTTGGCCTTTGCCCTTATCTGTAGGACGGGATGAACAAGACCTCCTCCCTGTTGCTATTGTAGCCGGATTAAAACTGACAGGAGAAGGAGGGGGAGGTGGAAGAGAGGAAACAGGGGCTTGGGGAGATGCTTCAGGAGTTCCTTCTGTTTCCAAATTCACTATAGCAGAAACAGGGTTTGGCTGTTGATTGGCCAAATTTGTTAAAGCTTCAACTGTTGTTATGGGGCTGGGACTAGAACTAACTACGTTAATAGTGTTCTCTGTTGGGTGTGGCATCGGAACCTGTTGTAGAGGTTCTTTGTCAAGAACTGCCTCTGGATTGGAGGAAGTAGTTTCCTCTCTAACAGGAATAGTAACGGGGATGTTGACTGAAATCCCAATTATAAATAGCAACCTAAGATGAATCTAAGAGGGGGAGGGGGTGAATTATGTTCTTGACCCTTGTAAAAGTATTTCTTCTACAAAGAAGATCAACTTTGAAAATTAATTTTGAAAGACAAGTTTTAAAATCAATTTAAAACTAGATTTCTAAGTGAGGTGTATGATTAGTGATTTACAAAACATAAAAGCAAATAAATAAACAAGGCAAGAACACACCAAATTTATAGTGGTTCGGATTCCCCTTGAATCCTACTCCACTCCCCAAGTTCTACAACTGAGATTTCTAATACACTCGGAAACACTTAAAGGAGTGTTTCAATCCCTTACACTTGCTCAAGATTAATCTCTTAATCTCAAGACTTTTCCCTTGCCTAAGGCTAGCAATGGATCTTTTGCCCTATCCTTCCTCAATGATTTTAGGTCATACTCAAGACTCCATTTGCTTGGATCCAAAGACTATTGCTTAATCAACCTCTTAATCAAGATTTTGACAAATGCCTAACTTAGCTCTAAGCTAGAACTTTTTCCTTTTGCCTAATCCAAACTCTTGGATAGGACTTTAACCCCAATTGTCCAACTTACCTCAAGTTAGGACTTGCACAAATGCCCAAACTCAACGTCTTAAGTTGGGTCTCTCCTTCTCTTCTTGCTCCCCCTTTCTTCTTGCCTAACTCTTAAACAAGCGTTTAGGACTTTGCCTCACTTACAATGGGCCTACAACACTTCACAAGTGTTTAGGACTTTTCTCAAAGTGTTTACAATTATTATAATATCCACAATAGAGTTTACAAATGAAATACAAAAGTTGAGCACAAAGGCTTCTTTCTAACTCACTCAAATCTAAGCTTAAATGACTATTTTGACATGTAAATGTATGAAATGAAGCTTAGGAATGTTTCTTGAATGTGGGAGACTTGTGGGGGATGATTGTCCATCATTTTGAGGCTTGGGCGCTTTTATAGTTAGTGTAAAATGGCCTCCAACGGATCTCTAACAGCTAATTTCAGAAAATAGTTGTTTTGCTAGAAAATCGTTTATAACCAATAAAAGATCGATTAAAACAGCTATTTTGAATTCTTAATTTTGCGCTCAGCAGCATGCAACAGTTATTATTGGAATCACATTGGTTAAAACCGATATGAGCTTCTTCAAGCTTTTTCTCTTCTTCGGTTGTTTGCCGTTTCTTCGTTTTAACTCCGTTTTCTTGCCCTTTTTTTGCGTTGGTCCTCCCGTGATCTTTTCTTCTGCATTTTCTCACTTAGAATCAATCATTAAATTAACTCTCATATTGGTTAATTCATTAATCAAAATAAGAATTAAGACCACACAGTCTAACAATCTTCCCATTTTTTATGATAACAAAACAAATATGAAATTTTTTGACACAAAATCAAAAATCTAGTAAGATTGAGTAATTCTTCCTCAATTTATAATCTCCCCCTCAATTCCACAATTCCATTACATTTTCTCCCCCTTTTTGACATCACAAGAAGGACTTAACATGCATAATGTGAAAGATGCATGTAAGTAGATAATGAACAACTCAAAAGTGGATATAATTGATTAGGACATGAGTTGTACATTTAGCTTTTCCCTCAAATATGAAAAGTTCACTTTTGACATTTTAAGTAAAATCAAACAATCTTTTGACAATCAAACAATTCTTAGCATTTTCTCCCCCTTAGTGAATGTTCTAAAAGGTCCATTTTTTCATCATAAGCCTATGAAATCACAATGCTAATTTTATCATCTAATGTCTATGCTAGTTCAAATATTTCTCCCCAAAATTTCTAGCATACACATTTTAAAGAGCTTAACCAATCAAGTAAGAAGCATACAAGCTTCTTTCAATCAAAGAACAAGTTAAGCTATGAAAATCAAAGGAATTCATCATTTCTAGAGAAATATCCTTCTTTCATACATGAGTTTTCAAGATTTTTGAAATATGGAATTAACTCATGTTTAAAACAAGTGAAAAGTATGCAAGAAACTTCAAATGACCCTAATAATCAATAAGTATGCATCAAAGCTTAAAGAAGATGCATCATATCAAAGTCAACTCATTGGTCAAACTTGCAAACTTTTCAACTTTTCATGAAATTTGCTTTTCTTAAATTTAAAAACTCTATTTCTTTATGCAAGCAAATTTCATTAGGCATATAAAGTATTTCAAGAATTCAAATATTGACTTTTCATGCATTTTCTTGAAAGTCAACTAAAAGGCAAGTTTTTTCTAAAGCAATGCCTATTTTCTTAAAACTTGTCAATTTCATCATGTAACTATGAACTAAGCACATGAGCAAGTTTTAATCAACATATGCAACATATCAAGGAAATGAAACATTTCAAATCATGCATATGTTTAAAGTGAACCTATCGGTCAACAATTTTCAAGTTTAAGCAAATTAAGCTATGAATTTTGAAAGTTGCTATTTTCAAGGTTCTATCAAGCATTTTATCATCCAAGCAACATCAAATACTCAAGTAATTTATGCATAAAGATTCACACAATCCAAAACATGCACATTTTCAAGGTCAACTACTTGGTCAAGCTTTTTCAATTTTAAACATACAATCATTGAAGTTTGTCATTTTGAATTATATAACCTTAATTTTCTCATGTGAGCAACTTCAAATTATCAATAAGTTCATGCTTAAAATCTCAAATAGGCTAAAGCATGTATATTTCGAAAGTCAACCATTTGGTCAACCATTTTCAAGTAATGCGAACATGCTTAGTTCTTGCTATCTTCAAATGAAATTTTCAACTCTTTTAAAATGCAAGAATTTCAAGATACCAAAGATAACATAGATCCTAATGCATCATTTCAACTCTAAAACATGACATTCTAGAATTATATCACTCAAAGACTCATTAACAAAGGCAAGTTTGAAATATCATCAACTTTTCTACATTTTGTCTAAATCATCTCTTCTTGAGTCTTTTAACTTCAAATTTGGTCTTAGCATATTTCAAATATCATTCTTAGCACATTAGACCAATTTTCATCTTCAAAGCATGTTAAAGTCTAAAAGTCAACCTAAAGTCAAACTTCTAGCTATTTTTCAATAAAGCTCATAAAGTATTAAGGACTTTCATCAAAACATGCTTTTAATCAAAATGATTCAAGGATATGAAGTTAACATTCAAGTCAACTTTATCATTTAAGCATAACATGCATTTTATATCACATATTCATCATTTTGAACTTAAATCACACATGTTCATCATATTCAACTCAATTGGCGTATAATCATCTATCCAATAATAAAGCAATCAAAGTGAGTTAAGAGATGATACATGTTACCTCAAATGAGCATTAAATGGCTCATTACCATTCTTGAAGCCATTTTTATAATTTTTGTATTTTTCACCATCTAGCTCCAATCAACAATCCTTGCTACTTTTCAAGTATCTCTTCATTGAGATTTAGTCCACAAAGTAGCATCACGAACCTACAAGGAAATCAATGACAAGATTTTGGTACCCAACACTTATTGGGTCCTAGGGGGTTAGATTGTTCCTTTACTTTCCATATCTTTCTTCCATTTTTCTTATCAAACTATTTGGAAGAAGTGTGACCATTTCTACCACAATAATCACACATAATAGGTGCATCTAGTGAAGTATATGTCATAACATATTTTCTATATGCATATGACACTCTATTATACTCAATTGAATTATGCCTACTCAATGGCATATGAACACAATGATTCTTTCTAAAATGTGAAGCATTATATTTTCTAGAATTATTATTTCTATCATAATGTCTCATAGGTTCATTTCTAAATGAACTATACACATTCATATATCTAGGAGCATAATGAGATGCATGAGCATTTAACAAACAAGTATCCCTTTTTGGGGTACATAAAACAAACTTATGAAGATGACAACAAACTTCACTATGCCTATGGGAAACATGCATTTCCCTAGGCATATAAAATGAGGAGAATCAATCAAATTCACATTATTTTTAAACTCAGAAGACTTTTTTTTCTTTTCATAAAACCATGCATGATTAGTCTTCTTTTTAACTTCAATAGATGGATAAGCAAATCTTACATCACTATTTGAAGCATTAACAAAGGTAGTAGAGGTAGAAGGCATAACACAATTTTGGTTACTTTCATAACCTAAGCCATGTTTATCATTTCCTACCTTTTGTTTGCCTAACAACTTTTCTAAGTTGTTTTTCCCTAACGTCAATTTTTCAAGACTTGCACTCAAGTCTTCAATTTTCTTTTTCATGCATTCATACTCGTCTTTCAACAAATCATATGAACTAGCCTTTTCGTGAAATTTCTCATTTTTGTCTAAGGCATTTTCATAATACATTTTCAAATCAATAAACTTTGCATTTTCATTACTAAGCAAAGTCCTCATTTCCAAATCAATATACTTAGCATTTTCATTACTAAGCAAAGTTCTCATTTCATCTACTTTGTTTTTCAATTCATCATTTTCACATTTCAAAGTAGAATTCCCTTCTTTTTAGAGATGCAACAAGAATATCTAAAGAATTAATTTTCTTTTCAAGCACAACATTCTTTTTCATTGCATACATTTATCATGCATTGTAGTGACATACTCATATAAATCAAAATCATCATTATTACTATCATGCATACTACCACATAAAGAAGATTTGAAAGATTTTGTTATCTGTTGTAGATCACTTTCAACTAGGCATCTTCTTGTGGTTTCCTTCTCTTCCTCACTTGAGGAATCATCCCAAGTCTTAGCTAACTTGGTCACCTTCTTGATGGCTTTCTTACCTTTAGCCATTTTATGCAAATTTTGGAAAATAAAGTACAAATAATCAAGTAGACAAATAAGACTCTAAAAGTCGAAAAGGTTGCCAAAAAATGATCTTAAACTCAAGGTTGTTAAACCTACAAATTTGAGCACTAGCTCTGATACCAATTGAAATCCCAATTATAAATAGCAACATAAGATTAACCTAATAGGGGGAGGGGGTGAATTAGGTTCTTGACCCTTTTAAAAGTATTTCTTCTACAAAGAAGATCAATTTTGAAAAACAATTTTGAAAGACAAGTTTTAAAACTAATTTAAAACTAGATTTCTAAGTGGGGTGTGTGATTAGTGATTTGCAAAACATGAAAGCAAATAAACAACCAAAGCAAGAACACACCAAATTTATAGTGGTTCAGATTCTCCTTGAATCCTACTCCACTCCCCAAGTTCTACAACTTGAGATTTCTAATCCACTAGTAAACACTTAAAGCAGTGTTTCAATCCCTTACAATTGCTCAAGATTAATCTCTTAATCTCAAGACTTTTCCTTGCCTAAAGCTAGCAATGGATCTTTTGCCCTATCCTTCCTCAAGGATTTTAGGTCTTACTCAATACTCCTTTTGCTTGGACCCAAAGATTTTTGCTTAATCAACCTCTTGATCAAGATTTTGACAAATGCCTAGCTTAGCTCTAAGTTAAGACTTTTACCCTTTGCCTAATCCAAACTCTTGGATAGGACTTTAACCCCAACTGCCCAACTTACCTCAAGTTAGGACTTATACAAATGCCCAAACTCAACCTCTTGAGTTGGGTCTCTCCTTCTCTTCTTGCTCCCCTTTCTTCTTGCCTAACCCTTAAACAAGAGCTTAGGATTTTGCCTCACGTACAATGTGCCTACAACACTTCACAACTGTTTAGGACTTTTCTCAAAGTGTTTACAAATATTAGAATCTCCACAATAGAGTTTACAAATGAAATACAAAAGTTAAGCACAAAGGCTTCTTTCTAACTCACTCAAATCTAAGCTTAAATGGCTATTTTGATATGTAAATGTATGAAATGAAGCTTAGGAATGTTTCTTGAATGTGAGAGACTTGTGGGGGATGATTTTCCATCATTTTGAGGCTTGGTTAGTTTTATAGTTAGTGTAAAATGGCTTCCAACGGATCTCTAACGGCTAATTTCAGAAAATAGCCGTTCTAACAGAAAATCGGTTATACCCGATAAAAGATTGATTAAAAGTTAAAACCGCTATTTTGAATTCTTAAATTTCATGCTCAACAACTCAGATCAGTTATAACTGCAATAACATCGGTTAAAACCGATATGCGCTCCTTCCAGCTTTTTCTCTTTCTCGTTTGCTTATAGTTTCTTTGTTTTAACTCCATTTTCTTCGCCGTTTTTCACGTTGGTCCTCCCGTGATTTTTTCTTTTGCATTTTCTCACTCAGAATCAATTATTAAATTAATTCTCATATTTTTTTAATTCATCAATCAAAATAAGGATTAAGACTACCCGGTCTAACATCGACCCCTTGACGGAAGAAGACAAGATCTTCTTCGTCCTCATCAAAATTCAGGGAAGGGCACCTAGCCATCCTGCTGAGATCGTTATTATCCCCTTGAGGAGGGGATACAAGGATTGGTTGTTCTGACGTAAACCAGCCTCAGGAACCTCAGAGCCTATGGAGGTAGACTCTTGTTGAATGGTAGGGATTTCAACACCAGTCATAACTGATTCTAGTTGAGTAGCAGGGACCTCGGAACCTGTACGGACAGACTCCTGTTGAGTGGATTGGGGAATTTCTTCCCCGCTGAGGTGAGTCCACAGAGCTCTCTGTGCTTGTGAACTGGATCCCGAAGCTCTCTGTGCTTGTGAGCTGGATCCCAGAGCTCTCTGTGCTTGTGAATTGGATGACGTCAGTTGAGAAATTTCCTCCTCAACTGTAGGAGCCGAGCTCGAAGCAATGTTACCTTTGGTAAAATTTTTGTAAGTTGGAGTGATAAAATAGTTAAAACAAAATATAAACTACATAGTATTTTCTTATATCTGACAACGGAGGAGAAGGCAGAGCTGGTAAAAGGCCTGCTTCCCGAAGTTGTGCGTTCGTAGGTATGCTGGTTCCTATTATCATCAAGCCTTTAGTTTCAATCCGCCCTAAGATCTTAAGAAGCTCAGGATCCTTAGGACGATTAACCGATTTCTTCTTTGGAGATTGGGGAACGCGATTGACAGGAAGGTTGGCAACCTTCGAGCCAACAAAAATGAACTTATCCTTCTATCAGTGGATGGAGGATTTAGTTTCAGTGATTAAAAGGAGGGCATTGGTTCGCCGAGTAAGATAATACCAGCGTGCGTTCTTGCCAGCTTTCTTAAACATAAACATATATCGTAGTAGCCTTTTAGTGGGGGCTATATTAACTTTAGAGCAGAGCTGGTAGAACCCAATCATCATACGCACAGCATTGGGTGTCAGTTCGCACATACTAAACCCATAGTGATTCAGCCAATCCGTAATGCCTTGTGGAACAGGAAAGCAAAGTCTTGCTTTTACCTGATGCCTATAAATGGCAACCCAACCTTCAGCAATGCGGTTGGCTGTCCAACTGTTCTCCCCCTCCGGGGCAGCAACTAGAGGTATTGATGCCGGAATTTCAAACTCCTGACAAATCCCTGGCAGATCTGTACCTCAAAGGGTACTTGTAACATTTAACATCGAATGGGGGTCCAGTTCGTTTGGATATGATGTAGTTATAGCCGGAACCCCAGAGCTGGCGGTGGCGACAGAACACGTGGCGGTGTTTTCTGTTGCGTGAACAGGGGCTTCTGTGACAATCTCCAATGAGGAGCCCGATACTTCCTCTTCTTCATTATGACTTTCTGTGGAACGATTTCGAGAATCGATTGAGTGAGACATGATTTTTCGAAGAAGTGAAAAGGTAAAGTAAGTTGGAAGAGATGAAAATCGGAGGAGAAAATATGGCAGAGATTGAAGTAAAAATAGGAATCACAGGAAAGAGGTAAAATCGAGTATAAATAGGAAATGAAGTGTAATCGTAAGAGACTTACGTGGGAAGATGGAAAGAATTACGTGTGAGAGTGAAGTTATGGCAAAGAAGTAGAATCACCCTTTTTAGGGAAGTAAATGATGAACGTGGGGCACGATGCAAGTCGCTATCATTAGTGTACAGGAAGTTGAACCAGACAAACCGTACAGATTCCACGCGAGGTGTGGAAGGATTTACAAAAGATTCATCACTATGGGGGCTATTGTTGGATATTCTATAAATGCTGAGGTTAGAAGTAGTTGACCTCGGCCAAGGTCCTTGATTCGAGCCGACGTCGGACGCAAGGATGTGACAAGTGTCAGGATTTAAAGGATGCGACACATGTAAGGATCTAAGTATGCCAGCAATCCACAAGCTATGACTCACCCCCGTTTTCCTCACTATGTATAGTCCATTCACTTCCACTTAGAAAGGTATTGGATTCTTCTTTATTGACGCATTTCATTTATATACTCTGTTATGACTTAAGCATCGGAGTGAAACAAGGGAGATATTTCCAAAAGCAGGAGAGGAAGAAGGTAGACAACGAGAAAACGAGATCGGCACTCAGCAAGGATTCAACACTTATCTTATTTTACATTTATTAACGTAAATATAATTATATGGAATACCTTACTCTTGTAGTTTATTATAATTTTATTTTTTAATAAAATAATTAGCTCAAAAGATTAAAATAATTATACCCTACACACAAATAAGTTAACCCTTAGACAAAATTAATAACTATACTTTATAAGGTAAACTAAATGTTTACTTATTTGTGTGTAATGTATAGTTATTTTAATTTTTGTAGCCACTGTTTCATATAAGCTATTCATGATTTTTGTTATGTTTTTTCTGTGTACGTGGTGGACTCCATGATTTTTTTATTTTATTTTTATTTTTTTTGAAACTGAGTGGATGTGGTAAAGGAAAAGGCAACCTTTCTTTATTATTTTCAATTTCAAAACCTTGTGATAATATTCAGGTGTGATTCCTTGACAGATGAATGCACGCCAAATACGTGGCAAGATTCATTTACACTAAATTTGGTGATCAATAATTATTTTAAGACACTTGACTCATAATTATTTCTTTTTTTCTATTTTTTTAACTGATTAGCAGGGCCGGTCCGTAAAATTTGAGAGTTCGGAATGATACAATAAAAGATGTTCTATTTAAATTTTTTTTTTCAAATGACATTTTAAAAAAAATTTAGATTAAAAATTATTTATAATATAATATTGTTTTGTTTCTAAATTCTTATTCAATAGATAATTGTCAAATTTTTTAACATTTATTGCAACACAAACAATTTCAAGTACGTTTTTAAAAAATGTAAAGTATTAGCTAGAAACTACGGTGATGACAATGAACTACTATTTATCACCATTGTAACTATAATTAACATTATAGAATAAACCATTAAATGTAAAATTTTAAAATTCACTTTGAACATGGTAATAATTTAATGATTTTTACTATTTGTGCGTGCAAGTCGCAGACCCACAACACACACTTCAAAAGTCTCTTTCATCTAGATCAAAATGTAATTATTTGGAGTTTCAATGTAAGGGGAAAAAAAAACATGATGAATGGGTAAGGTTTCAATAAATAAAAAACAATGATTGTAATCACATTAGTTAATAAATCAATAAACTTTTGTGTGGTATCATTAAAAATATGCATGGCTTTTAATAAATATATTGAGTTAGTAGATATTACATTATTTGACCATTAAGATGAATTAATAAATTTTTTTATTGTATTTTATTAAATACATGAAATTACTGTTGTAATATTTAAGCCCCTAAAATAATTATTATATTTTATAGGGCACGACAATAGTCCCTTGAAATGAACCATTCAACTTTTGAATTTAGTCTTGTATAAATTAACTATACAATTGTATACTTATTTGCATAAGTCAAATCTAACGGTTAAATGATCCTTGAAGTGACTATAATTAGACATCACCAAGGAACCGGAACCTTAACCTTGGGGGAATGGTTCCAGCACGGTTCCTGAACCCTCGGTTCCACCAGGGACGGTTCCAGAACCACCGGTTCTGGTTTTATCACTGTTCCGATTTTGATTCCATTTAAATTGAAGTAATTTTAATTTAATAATTAGTTTATATTTGTATATACTTTAATTTAATTTAATATTTTCTTATATTAATAATATACTTAATGTAAATTGTACCGAGTTTATATATTATTATAATATATGTAGTACAAAATAATTATATTATATAATTACATATTTTATAGAAAAATAAATATATATTATAATATTAATAATAAGAAAAATATAACAAATGAGAAAGTAGCTGAAGTGGTTATTTAGCAATTCTTAAGTTCATTGTAAAGTTGAGGGCATGGGTTCAAAACTTTCCTTCAATATAGGAAGTGTTATACATTTTTAGCACTTTAAGTAGGGAACCGCCGGTTCTCGGTTCTTTCAAAGGTGGAATCGGAACCGGAACCGGAACCTAAACCTCCTTAGGCGGGTCCGGTTCCGGTTCTGGAACCGTGGGCCAGGGTTCTGATTCCGAATCCGAAACTGCCGGTCCGATTTCGGGTCGGATCTGGTTCGAACCGAAACCATGGTCATCCCTAACTATAATTGTTTCCCTATTTTACATAGTATTTAAATAATAAGGTAAAATTTTTTAATATATATATATATATATATATAATCAAATATATCAATTTAGGGCCCTGAGCAATCGTACATGTGGCGTGTCCTCAAAGCCTGCCCTGCGAGTTATTACTCTATCCGTTCCATTAGAAGAATCAACTTTTAAAAATGTCAATATACAATATTTAAAATAATTAATTTGACATCCTTTATGTCATTTATATCCTTACTTATTAAGTATAGACTAATTGTGGACCACACACAATTATATTAGTAAATATAAAATGAGTAAAAAATTTAAAAGTAGACTTTTTTTATTAAAAAAAAATATATTTTTCAAAATGAAGTCTTTTGGAACAGAGGGAGGGAGTAACATTTAACTCCATTCATATTTTAAAAAAATTATTTATACTCCACATTTCCTTTCTTTACTTGCGTTTAGAAATTTAGCTTTTAACCAATTTATACGGCTTTTAAAGTTGGTTAGTTGGTTGAAGAAAGAAAACGAACCACATTTTCGGGCCTGTTCTTTTTGTTCTGTTTTGAAAACGGTTTTGGTTTCAACAGTAAATTTAATATATTTTAATCATATTTCATTTCCAATACAACTTTTTACTATTCAGCATCTACTTTTTACATTATAAAACTATTTTCCAAAACTTATTTTCAAAATCGTTTTCAAAACGATGAAAAAGAACAGGCCCAGTCCTTTCCTTGCGAATTTCATGCGTTTGCAATTTCGTCCGGTCCGGCGACTGTCTGCTTCCATCGCACCTCTCAAAGTGGGACCCTCACAACTGAATTTTTACACTCGCGTCTTCTTAATTTCTTTGAATAAATACTATTTTTACACACGTGTAATTTTTAAAATTTTGAAATGATTATCTTATTCTCTTATATTTTCGAAATAATTTTTTTGCATTTTGAATTTTAAAATATATATATTTTTTTGTCCTTTGCATTTATAAAATGAATTTTTGGATTTCTTGGCCAATTTTTTATTTGGGATTTTTTGTAAGTGAATTTAAGACATGCAACTCAAATAACGTGAGGATATTATAAAAAATTGAATAATTTTTGTCGATTAAATAAAATTTCATTTTCAAACTTTATTCGCATGTAACCGTAATTATTTTAGACAGAAGTGATATTCACAAATAAAATCTATAGACTCGACTCGTTTTAGATATTATGCTTTAAAACTGGTGTGCCTAAAATTGAACATCCTTTGGGCCTAGCCCAATGGACTAAAACAAGATACAGTGAAGGATAAAAAGACGCGTAGAAAGCCCAGAACTCCACTTAGGTCGGATAGATCATCCAAACCAAGCCAAGTAGTATTTTTGTTACAAGCTTAGGTCGGTCAAAACCGTAAAACCGAGTCGGACAGTATATCTCGTCAAGGGTTAGGTCGGACCTTAGACTTTGAAATGCCTTGATTAGTTCCTCACGTTTATATCATGATAATCGGCCTGACCGAGCTAAGATAGTTAGATCGGATTACACTGTTTCACTGACACAGTAGGTGAAAATTGTCATAGATTAGGTATATCTTTTCAATTACACGCAAAGATTTCCAGATCTTCTAAGAGAGGAAGAAACCCATGAAATCCTGTCAAGACAGTAGCGTCCACGCCACGCTAAACAGAAGGAGCAGGTGAACAGGTCAATCATGAAAGTTCAACGGACACATTTCAACTTGGAGGTATATATACTAAGTTTTCAGACTTAGTGAGGTACGCAATTTTCACCATTTTGAGCAATTATCTATACTGTTTATCTTCTCTAACTCTTCTAACTTGACCGTCGGAGCCTATACAGGGGGGAAAGCCTCGTTCCTTTCTTGATTATCTGCAGTTGTCACTGGAACAGTGCGAATCACCTCTCTCCATTATCCTTGCTGGTCCGAGCTATCCAGATCGGTTCCCAGCTCAGTCATTTTCCTTTGCAGTGAAGATTCATCCAGATTGGGCTTTGCTGTTCAAAACAAATCATTGGTCCGTAAGAAGCATCACAAGAAGAACAATTTTTTGCGTCACATCAACTGGCGCCGTCTGTGGGGAGCGTTTGATCAAATTATTTCATCAAATCTTCTCCACTTTTAAAGAAATTTGTTGAAACCATGACGCAAGCTCAAGATTGTTCAGTAGTGGGCGCTTCTTCTTCTAACACCACCGCTGATCCCGTCGTTACAACCGCTATAGTTCCAACTGTCACCGTAGTTTCTATCACCCCCAATGCTCCACCGACTACTGCCACCGTTGTTGAACCTCTCACCCCCCAGCAAGAACAAGCGGAAAGAGAGAAGTTTTACCGTTTGTTTCCGTAACTATTTCATCTAATGAACCATAACATTCCGGTCACCTCTGCTCCCAATTTAGAACTCCCTGTCTCAGGTATTACAACCACTGCCCCAGATGTAGTTAGCATAGAACATCCCTTTAGTTCGCAAGTTGTTCCCACTGTTCCCCCACCAGGAGCTCCGTTCAATCCCATGGCCGATCCCTCCGTTGTTTTAATTTCTAGCCTTCCCCCTCAATCTATCGCTGTTTCGGGATGCCCTCCACACTCTGGGGGAGCCCATCTTTTTTCAGGATCCAATTACGTGGCCGGTCTCCCTAACCTTTCTACTGCACCTCCTGTTTACACCACCTTAGCCCATGCCCAGGTCACCCCCACTTTTCCAGCCCCTTTCATGGTTCCTACCGCCCAGCTCAATAATTACCCTTTCATGTCGGGTCTGCCTTTTCCTATGTTAGGACAGCAAGTAAATCAGTTAGGTCAGCCTGGCCTGGGCCCACAGACAAGTCAAATAGGTCATCCCGGCCTGATTCAATCATCAAACCAATTAGGCCACTTCGGTCCTGAAGTTAACCAATTAGGATACCCCGGATGCCTAGCTCCGTCTAACCTAGCTCAGTTTCAGCATTACGATATAGGCACCAGCCGAGCCATGTAGCCACCCACAGGGTACTCTCCCTTACTTAACCCGAGCTATTACCCCGGGCCCAGCGCAGGGAACTTCGCCACTGGAGGACCACTACCTGCTTACCCCGGTATGGGTGGATACCCCTAAAGTCAGTCAGGATACCCCCAGATCGGTCAAGCAGTCCTCCCCGGATCCGGATATGCTCAGTCGGGGTGAGCCGGGCCCACTTCTCGGGTATCTCATCCATTTGGTTGGGAGATCCAAACGGCACCATTCCCCCCGGGTTACAAAGGTTTAGGTAAGGTTGACAAGTACGACGGAACTACCGATCCCACAGCTCATTGGATGCAGTGCATGAGCGTCATGGATGCCGCCAACTTGTCTGATGCCAACCGTTGCATGACATTCCATCTGACTCTTAAAGGTCAAGCTATAAATTGGTATTGTACTCTGCCTCGAAACTCCATTCATTCTTTAGATCAATTTGGTGACCTGTTTTTAGCTAATTTTATGGGTAACAAGATATTGTCCAAACCAATTTCACACTTAATGAACATAACTCAAAGAATGGGAGAGGGATTATAGGCCTACATAGATCGGTTTAACGTAGAATCTAGGCAATGCCATGAAAAAGATGATAAGATTATGATGGGGTCGTTTATTAACGGGTTACGGTCAGGACCTTTAGCTACTGAACTAGCCATTCGACCCCCACACTCTTATTTTGAAATGATGGTCATTGATGTTAACTTTGCTGTTATTGAGGATGTTGCAGCCATTAAACAAGAACGAGAAAAAGGTTTTTCTGACCTATATGATAAGAGAAAAGCTTTTTCCCCGATCCCTCCCCCAGGAGGAAGTAAGAAACAAAATTTTGTGAATACTACTAACCCTGTCCCGAAGGCCGGGGTAAGTGTTAATGCCGTGCAGGTGGTCGAGCCCTTCTCCGTTCCACGAGCCGACATATATGCGGCTATCCAGCACCAAGGGTTGTTACCCCCAGCCTACCCCATGACGGGTCCCACAGATCGGCTCAATCCTGGCAGGTATTGTAACTATCATAAACATATTGGTCACAATACTAATGATTGTCGAGATTTGGCTGCAGAAATAGCGAAACTTATTCAAGCTGAAAAACTACCCCAATATACACAAGTGGCACCTTTGCCCAAACCCACGGCTTCAGCAGCCCGGGAGCGACCTACCGGATGCTACCGGTGTGGAGAGCCCGGTCATTTTACCCGAGAATATTCCCAACCCGACCCCCGAGCCCCAAACGCTGGAGCTGGAACCGACCTAACCATAGCTGGGGTCGTAAATACCATAGCTGGAGGACCGATCCAGGGCGACTCTAATCGCCAAAGAAAACAGGTATATCGGCAAAGAAACAATGTTTTGGGTAAGCGTAAAGCGGAAGTCATGGCACCAGTAATTACTTTTGATGACAGTGATATTTTCTTGCCTTACAATTGTGATGATCCACTAGTGATCGATTGTTATATTTCTAATTATCAAGTACGTAGGACCTTGCTAGACACGGGTAGCTCTAGTAATATAATTACTACCAAACCATTGGCAGGATGTCAGTTATATAAGGCACATTTAAATTCAATGCGTACACCCTTGATTGGCTTTGGCAACCACCATGTTATTCCAGTAGGACAGTTAAGCATACCGGTCACGTTGATAGCTGGACAGCTAAAACGTACAGAAACCATAGACTTCGTAGTCATTGATGAACCTTCACCTTATAATGTATATTTGGGTCGGCCTGGACTAAATCAATTTCAGGCCATTGCTTCTACCATGCATATGCTTTTAAAATTCCCCACCATGGGTGGGGTGGCCACTCTTCGTTGTGATGTCATACAGGCTAAGCAATGTTACACGGCTTCCCTAAGAGAACAGGTGCCTATGGACCGGAAACCAAAAGTTACCTCCGCAGTCACTCCGACCCCCGCGGCCCGAGCTTTGCCACCCACTCACCCAGACAGTATTGCTCACCCCATTAACATCACCGATCTAACAGGTAGCTCGGACCGATCCATCGAAGCAGGGGTTGAGGTGAAGATCGTCCCCCTGACTGACGATCCAAACAAGGTAATTAAGATTGGGGCCAACTTACCTCCTCAGTTACAACATGATTTACTTAACCTTTTGCGTGAGTTTGCGGAAGTCTTTGCATGGGGGCCGGAAGACATACCTGGCATTTCTCGAAATATCATTGAACACAGGCTATCCATTGATGCCAGTCGTAGGCCGGTTCGTCAACGAAAGCGTAACCTTGGAGGAGAACGCAGCAAATATGTGGAGATCGAAGTCAACGCTCTATTGGAGGTACGTATCATCCGAGAAGTAGATTATCCTGAATGGTTAGCTAACCCTGTGTTGGTTCCCAAACCCGATGGTTCATGGCGTATGTGTATCGACTTCACCGACCTAAACAAAGCATGTCCCAAAGACTGGTTCCCCCACCCTTGATTAACGTTCTGGTCGATGCCATAGCTGAATTTCGCTTCCTCAACTTCTTGGATGCATACAAGGGCTATCACCAAATCTTCATGGCTAAAGAAGACGAGGAAAAAACCTCCTTCATCACGGATAAAGGTACTTATTGCTTTATCACTAGGAGAACGCTGGGGCTACCTTTCAACGCTTAGTAAATAAAATCTTTAAAAACCAGTTAGGTCGGAACATGGAAGCATATGTTGATGATTTACTTGTTAAAAGTATGGATGAGTCTGCCTATTTGCTTGATTTACGTGAAACACTTGAAACTCTTGTCCAATATAAATTAAGGCTAAATCCAAAAAAATGTGTTTTCGGGGCTACTTCGGGGAAGTTCTTAGGTTACATGGTTTCTGGGGGGGTATTTCGGTTAATCCAAAGAAAGTAGAAGCTGTCCTACAAATGCATCGACCTAGATCAATTCGTGAAGTACAACAATTAATGGGTAGATTAGCAGCCTTAAATCGGTTTTTAGCTCGTCAGCAGAACGAGATTTACCATTTTTCAGCATTTTGAAGAAAACAGATAAATTTATATAGACCTCGGAATGCCAAACTGCTTTTGAACAACTAAAAACGTATTTAGCTTCTTTGCCATCTTTAACCATGCCAATTTCCGGAGAATAATTATACATGTATATAGCTACCACTGACTCAGTAATTAGCTCGGTTTTGCTTCGAGAAGATAACCGGGTTCAAAGACCCATCTATTTTGTTAGCAAAGTTTTGCAAGCAGCAGAGAAAAATTATTTCAGCCTGGAAAAATTAGTCTTGGCTCTAGTCCACTCTACACGACGTCTCCGACCTTATTTCAACTCCCACGGAGTCACCGTCTATACCGACGCACCTCTTAAGGCCGTCTTACAAAAGGCAGGAGTTTTTGGTCGTCTCACCAAATGGGCCATCGAATTGGGGGAGTACGATATCACCTTTGCACCTCGCACCGCAGTCAAAGGACAAGTATTGGCAGATTTCATAGCTGAGGGAGTATCGAATATCCAGGAAAGCACGCCTGGCCCAGTACAAGAAACCGACCTTCTTTTGACCGTAGCAAAAGGCGACGATTCCTGGACACTCTACGTAGATGGTGCATCCAGCCAGTCCGGATCGGGTGCGGGGATCATCCTTACCAGCCCTGTTGGGGAAGTCCACACTTATGTTTTACGGTTCTGTTTCACTGCCACCAATAATGAAGCAGAATACGAAGCCATGATAGCCAGTCTAAAATTAGCTCAGAAACTGGGGGTCAGAACCCTAAAAATTTGTTCAGACTCCCAACTTGTAGTTAAATAAATTTTGGGGGAGTATAAGGCTAAGGATCGGCAAATTGAGGAATATTTAACACTGGTGCAGCAGCAGCTAAAATTTTTTCCAAAATGGACTATAAAGCGGGTTCCACGGAGTAAAAACACAAATGCAGATGCCTTGTCCAAATTGACTTCCTCGGTTTTCTCTCATTTAACTAAAAGCGTCCTAGTGGAAGAAGTACAGAATAGGAGTACAGCCGAGCCAGCAATCTTGTCCATAAATGAAGGTCGGGATTGGAGGTTTTCTCTATGGCAATATTTGCAAAATGGTACTTTGCCAGATTCACGAAAAGAAGCACAACGAATACGAAGGAAAGCTGAGCATTATCAAATAGTTGGAGAAGATCTGTATAAAAAGAGTTTCTTGATGCCCTTACTAAAGTGCCTGGGTTCGGGAGAAGCAGAAGTCGTGCTAAAGGAAGTACATCAAGGGTATTGTGGGTCTCATATTGGAGCTCAGAATTTGGCTAAGAAAATAATTGGGGCTGGATTTTATTGGCCTCGATTATTCCAGGAAGCAGTAGAATATGTTCAACGTTATCCCAGTTGCCAACACAACGTGACAATTCACAGGTTGCCAGCCTCCAGCTTTACGGGGATAATTGCTCCTTGGCCTTTCGCGGAATGGGGGATAGATCTTATGGGGCCGTTTCCTAAAATCGGTTCTTGTCATTATCTTGTTGTGGCCATAGACTATTTTACAAAATGGGTGGAAGCCGAGGCACTGACAAACATTACCGGGCGAACTGTAGCTCGGTTTCTTTGGAGACAAGTCATCTGTCGGTTCAGCGTACCCAACTCGGTTATCTCGGACAATGGAACTCGGTTCGAATCCAAGGAGTTCACTGCCTTGTGTTCAAAGCTCGGTATCACCCAACGCTTCGCATCTGTAGCTCATCCTCCGGCGAATGGGCAATTGGAACTCACAAACCGAACTTTGTTGCACGGGTTGAAAACCAGGTTAGAAGATAAGGGCAAGAATTGGGTAGAACAGCTGCCTCATGTACTATGGTGCCACCGGACTACGCCTAAATCGGCTACGGGGAAGACCCCTTTCGAGCTAGCCTTTGGGGTCAATGTTGTAATCCCCCCAGAAATACAAGGTGGTGCCCCCTGAGTCATGCACTTCGAAAAGGACTAGAATCAGAAAAACTTGGAGCTTAGCTTGGACTTGATGGAAGAAGCTCGGGACACTGCCTATGTACACCAACTAAATTACAAAAATTTAGTTCGGCAACACTATGATGCTCGGGTCAAACATCGGGCCTTTGTACTGGGAGATTTAGTTTTACAGAACTGAGCTATCAGCAAACCGCAAGAACAGGGCAAGTTAGTATCTAATTGGGAAGGGCCTTACCGGGTGATCGAAGCCCGACCTACTGGAAGTTATGTTTTGGAAGATTTGCAAGGACAGCTGATTCCGAGGGCTTGGAACGCAGCACATTTAAGAAAATACTATCTATGAAGCAGTTAGAGTTAAGGTCAGGAAAAATATCGAACTCAAGATGGTGAAAAAAGAAGAAGACGTTTATTCAATAAATGGGCCCAGTACAAAGTTGTTCCAAGATTACAAATATTCTTCGAAAAGTAAAATACAAAGAAAAGCTAAGAAGGAGGAGCTTGAGAGGTCGCTTCTTCATCAGCTGCCTCCTGGGGGTCGGTCTCGGGTTCTTCCTCGACATTCTCTGGTAAGGGAATCCCATTAGCTTGGCATTCCTGCTTGATCTCTTCGACCAGATCAAAGGGATCACGGCCCTCAGGAAGCAAAGACGTATGGGCCATGGAGTCTGTAGGAACGTCCTCAACCGACCTGGGGCCTCTTAGCTAGTCCCAGCACAAGGTGTACCCGCACTGGATTAGCTCCAAGAAGCGCCGGTTCATCAGGTCTAGCATCGGTCCCTCCTTAAAGGATATCAAAGCAGCTTGGCGCGCCGCTTTGACCTCTGCCGGGCTGAGCAGCTCAGCAGACTTCTTTGCCTCCTCCTCCGCGGCATTCAACAAGGCAGCCTTCTCTTCCTCTAGGGTGGCCTTCTCTTTCTTCAGGGCGGCCACTTCAACCTCCAAGCCCTGATTCCTTGTCTCTAGCCGACTGGCCTTCGTACTGAGCTCTTGGTTTTCTGAATAGAGCTCAGCGTTGGTGGTCTCGGCTTCGTTACTTTGCTGGACTCGACCCCTAGCTTCATCTCCAAATCTTCGATTGCCTCGGCCGGCTTCTTCGACCTCTCTTGCTCGTAGCTTTGGGCCAAAATATCCAAAGCTGTCGTCCTCTTGGCCGTAGCCGCGTAATTTACACCGACCTGCAAAATCCGATTAAGGGTCTATAAAAGTATCACACGAGGTAATCATCTATTCTCAAGAACTAATTATGAGTTTCGAAGCTTACCCTTTTTATGTGTGAAGCCAGAAAGGCCTCTTGCTGTGCCAGCTGTTCAAGGGTCTTTCTCATCTGGCCGCTCACCTCCACGATCTCCACAAGGGAGCTATGGGATTCGGCCACCAACTCCGCATATGGCCTAACATCCTCGGCCAAAGGCTCCGCCAACTGGGACTGGTATATGGGCCGGGCTAGGGAGCTCGGTCTCTCCCTTTGCTCCTTCAGCATTATGACCCTTTCTTTGGATAACGGGTCCACGGGTCCCAATAGCTCATCGGGGCTCGGTAGCTCAGATCCCATGGAAGAATCCGTCAGCAGTTGTGGGGCCTTGGCAGCTTTGGCCTCCTGAACTTCCGCAGGGGTCGGCCTGCTTTTCTTTGAAGCCCGACGTACTAGGGCCGAGGTAGGAGGATCAGTGATTTCAACTTCCTCCGTCAGATCGATCTCAGCCGGTCTTTTCGAAGACCCCGGAGCCGTTGCTGGCTTGTTGGACTTCTTCTTCCGGCCAAACCCGCTGAATCCACCTGAAAACAAACAACATACAAAGATCAGAATCACCGATCTAGGAAGGGCGAGAAGACGATAAATAAAAGATCAGACACAGGTATTTACATTCTTCCTCTACATCGGGGGCTTGGCTCAGCCCGGCCCAGACGAGAAGACCCTCTGAAGGGTACTTAACCGAGTATTTTTCCGAGCTGGTGAAAGATCTTAACGCCTTATAGTCTGACTGCACTACGGGGTTGGACTTATCTCGGGTTTGATCCGCCGGTACAATAAATTTTGACCAGCGGCAGGGAAGATTTGCTTCATCGACTTTCACCATAAAAAACCTCGCCCTCCAATGTTTATTAGTATCCGGGGAGTCGGTTATAAGTATGGGCTCATTTCTACGTTTTTGGAACGACACCCACCCCTGCCCATAAGGATACTGGCGGACGGTGTAAAATTGGAAGAACAAATCTACGGTGGGTCGGATCCCAGCCCCGAAACAGACACACATAAACCCCACCAAAAATCTAAGGGCGTTAGGTACTAATTGGCTCAGCCCGATTTCTAGGTAATCGCATAGCTCGTTTAAAAAATCTGGGGCCGGAAACCTTAGCCCGAATTTTATATGATATTCGTATATACCGACCCAACCCCCAGAAGTGCTAGTTATCCTTTCCTCGGGTGTGGGCAGAGGGGTTTGGATAGATGGGTCGAGGCAATGGATAGATTCTAGAGTTTCTAACTCTACCCTAGTAAGCTCGGAAGCTATTTCTTCGGGATGAAATTCATAGGGGGCGGCCGTATCTACAGGAAGCAGTACAAAGGCACCAAAATCATGCATACAAACTAGAAATATTTATTACTCATATAAAAAGGGAGCATGCATCAAACTTGCCGGAAATCTACGTCTAAGCTAGAGATTCATTCACAATAATCAAAAGAGAGAAGAAAGGCACTGACCTGAGGCCGGATTTTGACGAGATGCTCCGGTACCGGAACTCCTTTCTGAAGCCATGGCGGTTTATCGAACAGAGGTACGGCGACGGCAAAGCGGTAGCACGGACAAAGACAGCAAATCGGAAAAGCAACTCCGAAGGAACGCGGTAATGAACTATAACTTCGGCGAGAAGAGGGAGAGCACAGAGCTTCTTTCTCTCTTCAGGAAATGCTCAACACAAATAATGCCAAGGCCAAACTCCTTCGACTTTTATAGGAAGACCTTGGGGAGAGTGAATAGGCACAGACAAACCAATCGTTGGAGCCTTTAATACTGCCTCGAAGATAGTAAAAGCGTGGGTAGTCGTACCGACTGCCTCAATAATGGTGAAGACGTGCCCTGTCACGTCCCCACTCTTCGAAAGCCAGATTTTGGGTAACGCAAAGGTACGCCTTTATTACTGCATTCATTGATTTAGTCAATATTCTGTTCAACTTCTGTAGGTCAGCATTGCAATTATTATCTATGACTCGGCTGACATGATATTTTTCTGTAGATTGGATTTCTTAATTATGTCTAGTATTCTTTTTGTCATATTCAATAATCTATAGGTCGGATGAACACTGGATAAATGCTTTAGTCCCGTTTCTGGCTTAGTAAAACATAGTATCACGCTTTAGCTCGAAAAATTGACTCAGACTGAGATCGGAGAATACATGATAAATACTTTAGGCGAAGTTTTAGCTCGGAAAAACGCAAAGAGTATTAAGTTTTAGATCGGTAAAACCTAATACTGGGGGGACTTGTTGGTGTGCCTAAAATTGAACCTCCTTTGGGCCTAGCCCAATGGACTAAAACAAGATACAGTGAAGGATAAAAAGATGCGTAGAAAGCCCAGAACCCCGCTTAGGTCGGATAGATCATCCAAACCAAGCCAAGTAGTATTTTTGTTACAAGCTTAGGTCAGTCAAAATCGTAAAACCGAGCCAGACAGTATATCTCGTCAAGGGTTAGGTCGGACCTTAGACTTTGAAATGCCTTGATTAGTTCCTCACGTTTATATCATGATAATCGGCCTGACCAAACTAAGATAGTTAGATCGGACTACACTGTTTCACTGACACAGTAGGTGAAAATTGTCATAGATTAGGTATATCTTTTCAATTACACGCAGAGATTTTCAGATCTTCTAAGAGAGGAAGAAACCCATGAAATCCGGTCAAGACAGTAGCGTCCACGCCACGCTAAACAGAAGGAGCAGGGGAAAGCCCCGCTCCTTTCTTGATTATCTGCAGTTGTCACCGGAACAGTGCGAATCACCTCTCTCCATTATCCTTGCTGGTCCGAGCTATCCAGATCGGTTCCCAGCTCAGTCATTTTCCTTTGCAGTGAAGATTCATTCAGATTGGGCTTTGCTGTTCAAAACAAATCATTGGTCCGTAAGAATCACCACAAGAAAAACAATTTTCTGCGTCACATCAAAAACTTATAATAAAATTTTATTTTATTTTTTACAAAAATTAACTCTTGCCGTGAGACAGAGATGATATTTTGAAAATGAATTGTGTCAAATTATATAGCTGACTATAAATTAGTTCCTCCCTTGATAATGAAATTTGGGGAGTAAATTTTATCCCATTCATATTCATCTTTACATCTAAAAAGGAAAAGAAAAAAAAAAAAAACTGTGGGCACCTATAGGATGCAAAAATTCGATGACATAAGACAAAAACGATAATTTGGTCACATTTTAACATGAATTCAATGGGAAAAAGAGCGAAAAAAAGAAAAGGAATTTTTACATCAAGATATGAAAGAAATCGATATAAATAAAAATTGAACTCTTGTCCTCTTTATGATTCATTTGTTTTGTGTTACAACCATTGCCACAAGCTCAAAGTTGACATGACAGCTCTGATTTGTCAGAAAGTTCTTATAAAATTTTGTTAATATGACAGTAGTAGAATTTAAACCTATGTGAGTTTGTGTTCGAATAAAAGATGCTAATAATGTATAAAATGATTATATTTCGTATGATTTTTAAATAAATTACATTATATATTATAAATTTATTTATTAATATGAAAATATAAATATACCATATGTGATACATAGAAAAATTATATATATACACACACACATATGTAGTATAAGTATCATTCAAGGTTGAAATATTTATAAAATAAAATTAAGAAAAACAATCTTTATTTTGTGACGGAACCATGGTAGATCTAGGGTGGGGCATACACCCCCACTGACCACACCCTAAACTCTTTAGTGTATGCTACAATTAATTTCTTTTCATAAGTTATGTGCTTCCATTTTATAAGTATCTTTATCCAAATACAAGTATGAGAACTCTTACTTTACAAACTTCGTTACTGATTATGATTAGTAAGAACTCAAAATTTGTTATTGAGCTTATAAAAGAAAGAAAAATTTCTCAAACTAATACTTTTTCCCTCCACAATCAATTCTTTATTTTGTTTTTTACCTGTTGTAAAAAGTATGTTTTATTTCGGTAATCAATAACGTGATGATTTTAAAACTTTTGGGATTCATATATTTTTGTTACTTTAAATACAATTTTTTCATGTATAATGATTAGTGTCTCCACTAATTTCTTTCTCTAGCTGTGTCATTGGATGGAACTAGTTTAGCATCGCCCAAAGTTTTGGTTTCGATTTCAGTTCTGGTCTCACTTTCATAAAATCGTTGTCATGTTCACCTCGAGATTGATATTGATGGTCCCATATGAATCTGACGAGGTCCCAAGTGTACTTATTGGCATACGAAATAGTAATAGTACTCGTATCATTTTGATGCTTTTCTACATCACGTGAATACAGAGAAATTGTATTTTATTTTTTGACAGGAAAATAGAGAGAGATTGACAACTCTTATCTTGTTTCCTGTGTCCAATGTCCACTGTCCCTACCCCATAAATTAAGGGCATGTTCTTTTAGATTGTTTTTACGATTTTAATTTTAAAACTAAGGGGGTGCTTGGTTGGGGGTTTTGGGAGAGGGGAATGGCAATGGAAATGAAATGGGGTGTTTGGTTTTGGGGTTTCATTCCCCGGACCCCACCCCCATATCCCACTTTTCTTCCATCATCCATTCCCCTCCATTTTGGGGGGAATGGGAATCATTCCCCAATGAAATCATTTTTTGTGTGTATTTTTTATTTTTTAAAAATTTTAAGTGCTAAAATTCATCATTATAATATATTTTAACACAAATAGTTTATAATATATCAAAATTTAATGTAAAAAAAATTAAAATAAATTTTAATCCTAAAAGTTTATTTGTGAACCAAACACCATTTATGGTAATGATAGTCATTCCCTATCACAAACCAAACAACACCAATGCTATCATTCCCTCTACTATCATTCCCCACTATTATCATTCCCATTCCCATTCCCATTCCCCTCTACGAACCAAACGGCCCCTAAGGGCTAATTTGTTCTTAGATTTTGAGCTATAGGCTCATTAATTTTTATAGTATCTTAATATTTGTAGATATTTAAGAATCATTCAATATTTGACCTCCTTGTAGGATCACTTAATCCATTCCGTTTATTATTAATATATTTTACTTATTTCTAGAAAAAAAAATACATTCTGAAAAACCCAAAAAACCAATTCACGAGTATTTGTATTGGTCGAAATTCCTATTTAGGGAATTTGTAATTGTCAAAATTCCAAGGGAGCAATTTGTAATTTGTTCATAGTTAAAAGGATATTTGTAATTGTCATAAACCTAAAAGAACCAATTTGTAATTTGTCGCCCTTAATTAAACAGTCCTGTTATATTGACTTCGGGTTCCGGGTAGAGTATCAAACCCGGATCCTCAGTGACCCGAACCGATTCCACAAACTTTCAAAGGCCTCCGCCGAAGCCATCATTACCCGGCCCGGGAACTAGATCCGCGACCCGTACGTAAATTATTAATGATGACATTATAACTACGGAACAAGAAAGATGAGAAAGAGGAAAAGGCCAAAAAGAAGCAGCCATTTTCACCGTACATTAATTATTTGCATGAAAAGCTAAAACCCGCTCCACATCATCACCGACCGCTGCCAAAAACAGCTTATTTGCAGAAGCAAACTACGACAGATTCATGGCCGCCGGCGCCGGCGCCACCATAAAACTTAAAACAACAACGCTAGAAAGTTACATGTCGCTCACAGACTGACCCCCAACCCTCTCATAATGCTGCACATAGACGGTGAACTCCACGATGCCGTCCTGGGTGGTGGCGTTAGCCCAGTAAGTGGAGGCGACAGCGATTCCCTTTGCCAGCCGGAAAACGCCGGTCCCGCCGATGATGGACAATTCCCTGTACTTCGCCGCCAGCGGGTTGCGTCCTTGTAAGCTGAGAGTGCTGCCGTCGTAAATGCCGTCGGTGAAGTAAAAGTTGAGAGTGAAGAGAAGACTCACGTCGCTCTGTGACGCGCCGGCGTAGATCCCCTGGCCGTAGCCGACCGTCCGGGAAGAAGGGTCACCTCTCACGGTGAGGGGATCGTCGAAGACCCGGACAAGGCCGAAGAATGTCGACGATGAACTGGTGAGTGGGGACCGGGCAACTTCCACGGCAGTTGGAGCTTTCCCGGAGACGACGTCTTGGAAGTAGAAGTGGAGCCTGGTCAGCTTTTGGTTCAGGCTCGGAAGATTTCCGAACCATCTTTCCACCGCTTGGGGACTTGAGTCGACGGCGGCGTTAGTGAACGGTGCCGTCAGGGTTATGGCAACTGCCAGATAAGCCACCGCTAGTTTCATCACCATTTTTTATGCCAACTCACTCACTCAGTCTTTCTTTCTACTCAATTCTACTAGAAAAGTGTTTTTGGGTATGAAGATGCCATGGATGGAACACGTATATTTATAGGAGTTTTGAGTGACAGAATGACCTCCTCTTTGAAAGTATTTTCTAATTTGACACTGGTTTAAATTATTACTCCCCCCATCCCGATTAAAGAGTACAGTTTAAAAAATGTACAATTTATTATGAGTGGTAAAATACAACACTAAAAATAACTAATTTAATAATATATTTTTTACTTATATTCTTATTTTATAAATAAGAGTTAATTGTGAATATGATATTATTAAATTAGTAAAAATATGTAAAATAAACTCTTTTAATGAGATAATATTTTCTTTCAAAAATGGAACGGAGGGGGTATAATATATTATTATTATTATTATTATTATTTTTATAAAATCACTAAAACTTCTAGTACGTGCTGCTATTACAAAAAGGAGTGTTGATGGCATTAATGATATCACATGTCCACAATTTCCAAACAAACTCTAAAAATGCACATGCAACCACCAGAAAAGTTCTAGTGTAAATTACATTTTTTTTGCCCCATTGAAATTTGTTTAAATTCATAAACGAACCCTATAATTTGAGGAAACTCCCAAGTGAATTTCTTAGTTTAATTTGATAAAATTATTAACCAATTATTTGATCAAATAATCACATAATAATTAATTAATTGAAACTATTTATAATTACCATATTCTAGACAGAAAATGCTTGCGAAGTATTAAAGAAACAACACTATCTATCACAATCTTGTTACCATGTTTGACACATAAATGTGTTGTAGCTTGGTTTGAATCTCATTTTATATTTTATATAATTTTTAATTATTTTCAATAAGGGTTTTTATATTTTTAATACATTTTTTTTAATATTTTTAATATAATTCTAATATTTTTAAATTACAATCTAAATCAAGATTTGAACCAAATTTTGATACCAAACGGGCTTTATATTTTCTCTATCGCATATAAAGAGTTTCGTTTAAAATTGATATAAAAAAATGTATATTTTTTTTATGAAAATAGGTTACAATACTTGAAATAAGTAATTTAGTGTAAAATTTTTATCAGACTAATAGAAAGGATTAATATGAAAGATTTCATCTTATAATGTATGACTTTATATATATATATATATTTGAACATGGGGTCCACTAAAGCCCGCAGATGTTACAACACAAAAACTCTCTTGGAGAAATCACGTCTACGTGTCGATCCCTCAACTAATATCATTGAACTCGTCTCTATGACCTTCTTTTCTAGGGCGAAGGGTATACACTTACAAGTTCATATTTATACATTGTGTTTAATAAATGAGAATGAGGAGATATTATTTGGTATATTCGTCTCATCATATATGATGATGCCGCTAAATATATTTAAGGTAGATAGTATTGTTGGAGAGAAAATAGATATATATATATATATGTAAGAGGCTCATGAATGAATAGAAATCTGAATTGTTAATTTATGATAGACTTATTGTACTATTTTTTAAAATGGAGCAAATGCATCTAACAATTTTTTGAAAATAAGAGTGTACTTAGTTCATAAAAGAAAATCAGAATAGGAATGAGAACAATAATAGAGATAATCATTACAATTGTCTTTGATTTGTAGTGAGCAATGATTATCATAATCATTGATGTATTTGATTTATTAAATATATTTGGAAATTTAATTTAAGGCCTGTTCTTTGCACTAATTTTTTTTATTTTAAAAAGGGGTTATAATTGTTTATATGCTACTAGGTTTAATTTTAAATAGGAAAAATGACATTTACCTTCTTCAAGGTTTGTGGAAATTATCAAATGAAGAGATTTTGTGAAATTACGGTCACCCCCTTAACCGTGTATATAACAATTACATCTCCTTTAGTTTGGTAAAATTATAACTGTCCTTTTGTGGGTCAAAATATTAAATGGAAAATACAAGGCTTTTTGTGGCAAAACATTTTAGAGACTTTCCTGTTAGACCGTATAATAGTTCGACATGTGATACGTTCCCTTAAAATATTAAATATGTAATATTTTATAACATATACGCTATACTTTTGCTGTTATATTCGATACCCATGTCCTTAAAAAAGTATCATATGTTTCTAAAAAAGAAATAGGTGCACGTTGAACTATTTGACAAGTCAAATATAAGTTTTGCTAAAAATTTGAATGTCCAATGGATATTAATAGTTTCATGAAACCTCAAGAGAGTGTTGGTAGTTTTCACAAACCTCGAGGGCATTTACCCTTCTAAATATGAATCTCCCTTAGAAACATATCGAACGAGTATAATTAATTATCTATGCCACTCCCTCTTTTTCCCATCCACCCCATTATGTCATACCGGAGATTGTTTATAACACAACATCAAATGAAATTAATACACGATTCATTTGAAAAAGATTCATCTCTTAAAAAAGTCCACTTTTCAATAAATTCTTAATTTTATTTTTTGAATAATGAAATTCTAAAATATTAAAGTGTGTACGTAGGGCCTCAAGTCAAAACAAAGAAGAAGATAACGTTAAGAATTCATGAATTATTGTGTATTTTTGACAAAGATAACGTTAAGTATTCATCAAATTTGATCAAACAGCCATGTGGCAAGAAGGGTCGAAGTTCAGGAGGAACCTACTTGTTGGATTACGTTTTCCACGTTTCAATATCTAATTCATTTATATATTTTTTTTAATTCGAATAATACATAGGAGACATGAGCTGTAAAAACAAGAATAACAAAGTTGAAGAACTTCTTACCTTCGAATAACCCTTTCGGCACTAACTCATTCCTAGTTCATCTATTGTTTTACTTTCATACGAATTCGATCCACTTCATTTGATTTCAGCTTCTCTTGTGTCAACTTTAGAAAATAATATACTTCCTTTGTTCGAATGGATATTCATATTTTAAAGCAAGTAATTGTTTATAAATTTGCAAGTAAATTATTTTAATAATTAATTTATCATAATTTATTTTATTAATATTTTTACTATTTAAGTGTGAATTAGTTAGATTACATATAATTATTAGCTATTAAAATATAAATAGTAAAAAATATATAAATTAAATTATAAACTAACTCCAATTAATCCAAGTATTCATTAGTAAAATGGTTAATTAAAAGTTAGAGTGAGTCCAAATTTATGTGTAAAGAGCAAACAAAATAAAAATCCATCATAATTACTTATTAATCACAAGTTAAACAGATAATCTAATATTTTATGATGCGTTTTTTTTTTTTTTTTTTTTTCTTCCTTCAACAATTCTATAAGCAAAGTAGTTACAGCCGAAGAATAAAAAATATAAAAAACAAAACACAAATTAGATAGCCACACGCACGTGTGTGTGTGTGTGAGTATATATAAAAGATTTATTTATTTTTGCACTGTTTTGGAAAGAAAAAAAAAAAGAAAAAGAAAAGAGGTATAACTGTTTGTTGGCTACAAGGTTTAATTTTAAATAGGGTAAATTACATTAACCTCCTTTGAGATTTGTGAAAATTATCAAATAAACCCTGATTTTGTAAAATTACGGTCACTCCCCTTGACTAGGTAATAATATAACAATTACCCTTTCTAATTCGGTAAAATTAAAGTTGTCCCTTTGAGTCAAAAAATGAACTAAAAACATAGGCCTTTTGTAATTTGATAAAATATTTTAGAGTGAGCCTACTGTCAGACCGTATGACAGCTTGACATGTGATACTTTGCCTTAAAATATTGAATATGTAATATTTCATAACATATACGCTATACTTTTGTGGCTATACTCGATATACACACCCTTAAAAAAGTATCATATGTTTCTAGAAGAAAAAAAAAATAGCTGCACTTCAAATAAAGTTTTTACTAAAAATTTGAACATCCAAGTAGTGTTGATAGTTTTATGAAACCTCAAGAGGGTGTTGGTAGTTTTATGAAACCTCAAGAGAGTGTTGGTAGTTTTCACAAATCTCGAGGGGATAAATGTAATTTACCCTTCTAATAAATCTGAATCTCCCTTAGAAACATAACGAAACAGTATAATTATTTATGCCACTCCCTCTTTTTCCCATCCACCCCCATTATGTAATTGTTTATACACAACACGATTCATTTGAAAAAGATTCATCTTTTACAATTTCTCTTGTTTGTTGAGAAAAGGAAAAATTAACGAAATTCTTAATTTTGTTTTTTGAATAATGAAATTCTTAATTATTAAAGGGTGTACGTAGGGCCTAAAGTCAAGAAAAGAAAAGAAACAAAAGAATAGAAAAAAAGATCATTGTACTCAAATGGTGAATCGTATTAGCTAGAAAGTACACCTTTTGCTTGTGTCTTTTTTACAAAGATAACGTTAAGTATTCATCAATTATTGATCAAAAAGCTATGTGGAAAGAAGGATCCAAGTTCACGAAGAACCTAATTGTTGGATTACGTTTTCCACGTTTAACCATTCACATAAAGAAAATACTCCCTGAACTTGTGTGTGTATGTGAATGGTTAAAGAATATACTCCCTCTATCTTCCTTGTTTCTTTTTTTTTAAATTTTATTTTAATGTCGATAAAAAATTTATGTTGTATTTTTTATTTTTTGTAATTTTAATAGTTTACTAATATGATTATACGTAGATTGCACAATAAACCTATATTGAAATTTTTTTGGTAACAAACTATTATTTTATATTAACTTTATCCCATCAAAACGTTATTTTTTAATTTTTCTTGTCCAAATAAAAAGTTATGTTTCTATTCATTTACATTAATGGGTGAGACTATGGTCCCTTGAAGGGACTATAATTTTTTCCTTAATTATATACCCTTAATAATATGATTATATGTGGTCTAAAAGTGACTCATACTAAAAAAATTAAGGTATGAGTGACAAAAATTGTGTCAAATTATTAATTTTAGATATTACCTTGTCATCAATAAAAGAATTGTACATTTAAAAAATAACTTTTTATATGAGATAATATAATATATTACACCTTAAAACCCTTCCAATCGTTATACATTTTTTAAATATAATTTTTAGAAGAATGTACTTTTTAAATGTTTGATTATTTTTGTTCTTAATTTTTTAAAATGATCGTGGTTCTATTTGGTCTAAAATTAATAGTAGGGCCCGTTATTAGGTTAGGGTTGGTGGGTTACTTGTCTATATTCTCAACTCTAATATTATCCGTTTAATTATTTGTATTATTCGAGTTGACTCATATAACCCATAAACTCACAGAAGCTCAACTACAATCCGTTCATACCATATCGGATTCGTACCGTATTTTTATATAGTGTCAGAAATTGCCAGCGTTAGTTAATAGTTCCGGAGCGATGGATACACTTCATCTGCCCCAACCCTAAGAAGTGGTCAGCACCAACTGTAATTATTAACTTTATGTAACTTTCAGAAGGTAAAAAAACAAAAAAACAAAAAACTTTAAGGGCGTGTCCCCTCCATAATTATTAACGCCATTTAGAATTATTCAGTTGCCCCACCACCGGACTCCACTCTACCCAACATGAGCTCCTGTCCCCTCCTTCATAAATAAATGGAAAAAAAAAAAAAAAAAACTATGGCCCTAATGGCAGGACAACGCAAAAAACGTTTTGTCAAAAGTGTAAAAAGGTTTTAAGGGCGTGTTTTTTTAGGAAGGTTTGGGTTTTAGTTTTTAAAAAATAGTTTGATAATGTAAAAAGTATATTAAAAATATAAAATGGTATAATTGAATAGTAAAAAATTGTATTAAAAATAATAAAAATTAATTATAATATATTAAATTTACTGTTGAAATCAAAAATAAAACTAAAACCAAAACTTAAATTACATGCCCTAAAACAAATGTGGATTTTTTCAACGTTCTTGTTACGAAATTATTCAATTAGTAAATAATGTTCTATGATATAATAATTAATAATGTCATTATCAGAGACACTGCATAAGTTATTACACAAATGATTTGAATGGTTATGTAATGAAACTGTAATATTATCCGATAATTTATATCATCTTTAAAATAAAGGGATGTGAATTATTTTATATCTAATTTTGGAAAAATAAATGTGAAAAAAAAACTATATTAACATTTAAGTTCGAGAAAAAGAAAATCACGATAAAATGGGGCAAGAGAAATTTTGGCGTTTGGAAGGAGATTAGGCCTGTTCTTTTTGGTTGGGTTGAGTTTTAGTTTGAGTTTTGATTTGGGAAAAATAGTTTTATAATATAAAATATGTATTGAAAATGTAAAAATGTATAGCTAAATAATAAAAAAATTGTATTAAAAATAATAAAACTGATTATAATATATTAAATTTACTATTGAGACTAAAACCAAAACTTAAAGAACATTGCCCTAAATCATCTTTATCCGACATACTTTTTGACAAGAAGTAAAAATAATAATTTCGTATATTTAAAAAGAGACTACTTTATGTACACAAATAGAAAGGATATGTGTGGGTTGGAAGGGAAATATTGGGGTGGAAGAGGGGGGTGGGGGGTTGGAGGGGCAGTGGGGATCACAGTGTTATTTGTTTCAATGAATGTCTTATTTTAATTTATTTCCATACTATTATTACTATAATTATGTATAATTTAAATTAACTTACATTTAAAAATTAAGTATATAAGAAAAAATAATGACAAAATATTTATTTTAGATATTTTAAATTGTAACCCAGAAAAAAGTTATATATTTCTTAAAATAAACTCTTTTAATTAATGAAACAAAAGAAACATAAAACATATGTTCATTGTTCTTGAAAAACTATACTTTATAAGTACTTGTTTTAAAACAATTTAGTTATCACTTGTGAAAAACTATAAACATTATTGAAGATGTTCTCCAAAGTGAGCCTATATGTTTTCCAAATTGCTCTATCTTTTGTCTTTCTATAATAATCAAACCATGAATTTAAGGTTGCAGGCCCTTCCTTTATTTGTTATTATTATTTTTAAAAGAGTCTTTTACGAAGAAGCAAATAGAGCTTGTTTTTTAAAATATTTTTATTTTAATAATATATTTCAGGCTTCATTTTTCCATATCTCATACTTTTACTGCAATCACTACTACAAAAGGGGATTTAATGGCGGTTTTTTACACATTTCTATAGCGGTTTTTCGAGTTCTTGAACCGCCATCTATCTGGCAGCCGTAGAAAGTTTACGGACTTTCTATGGCGCTTAGGAACCGCCGTAGAAAATTCACAGACTTCCTATGGCGGTAAGACAAAACTGCCATAGAAAGTCCGGACTTTCTATGGCGGGTTAGACAAAACCGCCGTAGAAAGTCCATATACTTTCTACGGCGGTTTGGACTAACCGTCATAGAAAGTTATGCACTTTGTATGGCAGTTTTTTCTTAACCGCCGTAGAAAAGCAAAACTTTTATTCAAAAAAAAAATTTCATATTTTTAAGCCCTTATTTAAGACTTAAAAAAATAATTTTTATAAATTAAAATTTTCATATCATTGAAATTCCTTTAGTTCAGCACCCAACAAAAAACTTAGAATACAAGTAGAAAATTCAGTACCATAAAACAACTAATGTCCTACTGATTCAACATAATACAAGTAGACAATGATGAACAACCCCTGCAAAAATAAAATGCTTCACTTCAGAAAAATTAATATTTAAAAAAGAAATAAGTATGCTTACTCCACAGCTTATATTCGATAAAACTCTAGCAAATTGTTCATAGCATAGAAAAAAGCAAATTTATTTTACGCACCCAAAGAAAAATGCTGCTTTATGAGAGAGGAGGTGAAGGAGGCGTTGGGCGGCGGTGGTGGCAACCGGTTGGAGAGGGAAGGAAAGACTGTTCTTCGATAGTCTATCTGACATGCTTTCTATGGATTTTTTATTCTTATGCTGCCTGAGGTAGAGAGAGATGGAGAGTGGTCGCTGCAGTACTTTGAAATCGCAAGCAGAAGCCGCAATAGAAATCTCACTACTACAAAATAGAGCTTTAACGGCTGCGGATTAAAGGCAGAAAATAGAAAACCGCCGTTATAAAAGAAATACGGACTTTCTACGGCGGTCTAAAAATAAACCGCCGTAGAACGGGACTTTCTACGGCGGTTTTAAAATAAACCGCTGTAGAAAGGGACTTTCTACGGCGGTTGGGAAGAACCGCGATAGAAAGTGGGCTTTCTATGGCGGGTGGAAGGTAACCGCAGTAGAAAGTCCATCCACCCGCCGTAGAAAGCCCACTTTCTATGGCGGTTTGTCCCAACCGCCGTAGAAAGTCCCTTTCTACGGCGGTTTAACAATTAACCGCCGTAGAAGGTCCTTTCTACGGCGGTTTAATTATAACCGCCGTTGTATTGACGTATTTAACCCTAAATAACAACGTGCATCTCCATATCGCGGCCGAAAGTGTTCTTCTCCAAATTTCAACTACGGTTTTGCACGTTAGAAGTAAAGAATCGTCATTTGGAGCTAAAATTTACCACCTTAAGGTTAGAAACTTCTAAAATTTCTTAGTAATTGCTTATGCTTGTACTTTAGATATGTCATCCTATAGAATTTATTTTTATTTATGGTAGAGGGCTGAAAATTAAAGTTGCATTCCATGTATATGGTGAACCTTAGTATTGTGGAACCCTATTTAGTTATACTATGTAGTTTCTTGGTGATGTGATTTGATTTATAGTGTTTGATTTTTAATGGAGGATGTTCATATAATTAGCACTACTTAGAGTGTGTATTATTTTTTTTATGCATTTCAGGTGTTTGACGAAATGCATAAATGAAAAACTTATGGGTTCTTCTTCATTTGATTATGTCTATTGCGCATGTGTTGGTTATGCATTATTTTTTTCATTGAGGTATTATATTAGTTTTGATTATATGAGTAACATTAGTATGACATGTGCTAAGACAAGCATGCAACTTGATACTTTGTACATTGTTTATTGAATTATTATTTGATTTTTTTAATTATTTCAAGGTGTTAGTTACACATGGATCGAAATATCTTGTTGTATGGTGATCGGACCTCCGATTCTTATGCGAAAGAAGTTGAGAATTTCATTGAATTCGCTTATAAGAATACAAAGTACGTCCATTGTCCGTGTAAAGCTTGTAAAAATGGTGCGCGGTTTGATAACTCAGATACAATAAGATTCCATTTATATCGGAACGGATTTGATCCTTCTTATAAACTGTGGATTTGGCATGGTGAAAGTATTGATGGTTTACCTGAGCAAAGAAAATCTCATGCAAAAGGAGATGATGGGATTACTAGAGATCTATTAGATGACATGATTGAGGATGTGGCCGAGGATTTTGTTGATAAACCGGAAGTTCTTGCTTCCATTTTGGGTGACAATGAGAAGCCTCTATACAACGGTTGCACTAAATATACACGCTTGTCTAGTGTTTTGAAGTTGTTTAATTTGAAAGCGGCAAATGGGTGGTCAGATACTAGTTTTACAGCCTTATTGAGGGTATTGAAGGATATGCTCCCAGAAGATAATGAACTTCCAGATCGAATTTACGAGCCGAAAAAAATATTGTGTCCAATGGGTATGGAGTATAAGAAGATCCACGCTTGCCCAAACGATTGTGTCCTCTACAGGAATGAGTATAAGGATTTATTGCTTTGTCCTAAGTGTAAAACTTCACGATACAAAAACAAGCAGCTGTGTGATGAGGTTGAAGACAGTTCTGATGTGCAAAAGAAGGGGTCGCAGGCTAAGGTTCTGTGGTATCTTCCTATAATACCGAGATTTAAACGGTTGTTCGCTAATGCAAAAGATGCAAAACTAATGACATGTCATTCAGATTGGTGTATTCCCAGTGATGATGACAAGGTGATAATGCATACATCAGACTCAGATCAGTGGAAAAAAATGGATTCAATGTGTCCTTCTTTTGGGGGAGAAGCCAGAAATTTGAGGCTTGGTTTGTGTACTGATGGAATGAACCCGTTTGGCAGTCTGAGTAGCACACATAGCTCATGGCCGGTGATGTTGGTTATTTACAATTTGCCGCCTTACTTGTGTATGAAGCACAAGTACATACTTATGTCTCTAATGATTTCAGGCCCACGACAACCAGGAAATGACATCGATGTGTATCTTGCTCCTCTTATTAAAGACTTGAAAAAGTTATGGGATGATGGCGCACCTGTGTTTGATGCATACCGTGAAGAAATGTTCACATTACGTGCCATGTTGTTCTGTACCATTAATGATTTTTCTGCTTATGGAAACTTGTCTGGGTACTCTGTTAAAGGGCATAAAACATGTCCAATATGTGAGCAGAGTACAGATTTTTGTCAGCTTGCACATGGGAGGAAGACAGTATACCTTGGGCATCGCAGATTTCTTCCCGAGACTCATCCGTATCACCGTATGAAAAGAGCATTCAATGGATTTCAAGAGTTCAGAAAAGCTCCAGAACCCTTGAGCGGGCCAGAGGTGAAAGCTCGTGTGACGGACATTAATGTGGAGTTTGGTAAACCTTCGGAGTCCAGCAATAATGATACAGGTTGTTGGAAGAAAAAATTCATATTTTTTGAACTTTCATACTGGGAGAACTTGGATGTCAAACATTGTCTCGACGTTATGCATATTGAGAAAAATATTTGTGAAAGCCTGTTAGGTACGCTCTTGAACATCCCTGGTAAAACTAAGGATGGTTATAACGCGAGACTTGATATGGTTGATATGAACATAAGAGCAAATTTAGCACCGGTAGCTCGAGGACAACGCACATATCTACCCACTTTGTCCAGAAAAAAAGAAAAAACAACTGTGTTCAAGTTTACGTAGCATCAAAGTTCCATCTGGATATTCTTCAAATGTAAGCAGACTTGTTTCCTTGAAAGATTTAAAACTGGTTGTTTTGAAGTCTCATGATTGCCATGCCTTAATGCAACAATTGTTGCCTGTAGCTATTCGCTCGATATTGCCCAAGCATGTTAAGTCCAGTATAACAAGACTTTGTTTCTTCTTCAATGCTATATGTAGCAAGGTTATCGCGCGCGAAAGACTTGATCAGTTACAAGATGAAATAACTGTTGTCCTTTGTCAATTAGAAATGTATTTTCCACCCGCCTTCTTTGATATTATGGTGCATTTGGTGATTCATTTGGTTAGAGAGATAAAAATCTGCGGGCCTGTTCATTTGCGATGGATGTACCCATTCGAGCGATATATGAAAGTATTTAAGGGGTATGTTAAGAATCGTTATCGTCTTGATGCTATTATTGTTGAAGGTTATATAGCTGAGGAGGTAATTGAGTTTTACACTGAGTTCTTGGCCGATACCACATCCATTGGAATATCTAAGAATCGGCACGATGGGAGGATTACAGGTATGGGCACAAGGGGAGGAAAAATGTTTTTGCCGTCTAATGTTGAATTGATGAAGGCGCATCTCTATATACTACGCAATTCTGAAGAAGTTGCGCCCTATGTGATAGACCATATCCGTTCAATAAGAACGTCTTATCCTGCTTGGACGGATCAACGTGTGCTCAATAAACATATTCGGACATTTGTCTATTGGTTTGGTAATGCTGTCATGGGCAAAGACGTTTTGGAGACAATGAAATGGTTGGCGTTTAGGCCCAGCCCTGCGGTACGAGCATTTTCATGCTATGACATAAATGGATATTCATTTGCTACTAAGAGACAAGATGAGAAGAGTACGGTACAAAACAGTGGTGTTACATTAATCTCAGAGGCTTTACATGTTTCTAGCAGGAAGGATAAAAATCCATTGTATGCAAACAAGGCCTATTACGGGGTGATCGAAGATATTTGGGAGCTTGACTATGTTTGTTTCAAAGTAGCTGTATTTCGCTGCAAATGGGTTGATAAAAATAGTGGGGTTCGAACTGATGATCCATTGGGTTTTACCTTGGTGAACCTTAATCGGGAGGGTTTCAAGGGGGAACCATTTATACTTGCATCGCAGGCGAAACAAGTTTTTTATATCACCGATCCTTGCGACGAACATTAGTCTGTTGTTCTTCATGGTAAACAACATCACGGAGTGGAAGGGATTGATACAGAAGAAGGGCTTTATGAGGCTGGCCCTTTCTCTAGTGGGTTACCTGAATCGAGAGCAGATGAGGAAGATAGGGAACTTGATAAATACATACTTCGTGATGACCACAGCGAAGGATTATGGTTCGAGGATCAAATGTCCCATAAGAGAAAGAGAATAAGTTAAGAATTATTTTCAGGTATATTGTTTGTTTTTATTAATTTTTTTTTCTGTGAGTGTGTATGTTGTGTGTGTGTATTTGTAAATGTTTATTTGATTTTAATGAAACGAGGTGGACATAAATTTATAACAACATTTATTTTTATCTTTCGTACTGTCTGATTGAAACAGGTCACAACTTGGATGAAGCCGCGCAATCAAGGGACAAAATTTCCAGGGACTTCATATAGCGAACTGTTTATAAATGAATATGTTATTGTTGGAAATTGTGTGAAGCTTCTGTGTTGATGTTATGATGCACTTGTGTTTTGGTCAAAAACAAGCAGGGGAGATTTTGTCTGAATTGATTTGAAACTGAAATAATTGGAATTTTAGTGAAGTATTTAAGTATGTGCATGTCCTTGACAGGGAGTATGTTACATTTATAGGGGAGACTTTGTCAAATTTTCTGGCAAATTGATTTCCTTGTTTTTCATTTATGAATAAATGTCTCATGTATTATTTATATTTAACTCTTCATAAATTACTTGTATGTGCCTCGGAAAAAAGATATTCATTTAGCGAGGTTGGGTATTGACCGCTAAATGAATTAATTATTCGTTTATCGATTAATAATGCTTTATTATTTTATAAAGATTATTCAATATATTTTATATGAACATGAAAAAACTAGAAATGTAGGGTCTATGCTTCATAACATGAAATAAAAATAAAAATTTATGAGCGCGCGGGAATTAATTGGCTGAATTTGTTCCCACTTTTCTACGGCGGTTCAACTATGAACCGCCGTAGAAAGTCATCTTTCTGTGAACCGCCGTAGAAAAGTGGATCCAATTTCCGCACGCGCATAAATTTCTATTTTTATTTCATTTTATGAAGCATAGTCCCTAAACATTTTCCCTGCTTCTCCCCTGCAATCCCCTGTAATATTGGATATGCAATTTCATAACGATCAACCGGTGCAAGTAAATAAAATACATTATATTTTGATTCACACTCAATTTAATGTATTTCACTATACATAATTGATTACTGTTATCGGCTGTAAGTCCAAATATATTTATATATATATATATATAAGGTCATGAAATCAAGTAAGTATTTCTTTTTTTTTTAATTGGTCCCTTAAGCATTAATTTTTCTTATACTACGTACGTAATGCATTTATCGATTTGAAACTGTTTTTCTTATACCAAGTCGAGAATGCGGAAAATTTAGGTCTGATAATGAAGCTTATTACTTTATCATAGCTTACATGTAATTTTACGAGATTTACTAATTTTAACTTATACCTACAAATTGAAATGTACTTATTAAATGTTTCATAATAGGCGAGCTTCTGTAATTAATAAATACAATGTAAATTGGGTATGTAATATTATATTCACAAAGTTTTGGGGTAATTTATGAAAATGGGAAAAAACCTTAATAGGGAGTAGGGTTAGGGTTTAGGATTCAGAAAATGATATAAAAATAGAAAATTATGCGTAGCGCGGGAATTGGCTCCAAAAACTACTTTTCTACGGTGGTTCAATCGAGAACCGCCGTAGAAAGGTATTTTATACGGCGGTTAATTTTTGAACCGCCGTAGAATAAAGCTACAGTCTAAATTCAAATTTGTTGGCCTAGGGTTTAGGTTTTAGGGTTTACGGTTTTGGTATAATATCTAATTTCCCCACAGTTCCCCTGCTTCTCCCAACATTCTCCTGTAATATTGTATATGCAATTTAATCATGATCAACCGGTGCAAGTAAATGAAATACATTATATTTTGCAGCATATATACTAAATTTAATGTTTTTCACTATACATATTTGATTATTATTATCGTAATTGCAAATATATATATTTATATATATATATATATAGAAGACTTACTTATAAAAGTTGTCTTCAAGTCTTCAATTCTTCGAATGAAAACATTTTATATATGTAGTGGAAATTTACAAGAGATCGAGAGGAGAGAGTTGGATGATGTGCAAGAGGGGAAAGGAGAAAAGAGGAAGATGTTTATATATATTATATATATATATATATATGTATGTATGTATGTATGTAAGGTAATAAAATCCAGTAAGTATTTAATTTTTTTTTCGGCCACTTAACCAATATTAATTTTTATATTACTATACGTACCTAATGCATTTATGGATTTGATTATTTTATCCCGTTCGCCCAAGTCGAAAAAGTAGAAATTTTAGGGAAGAGATATAATGAAGCTTATTACTTTATCGACTCTTACATGTAAATTTACGAAATTATTAATTTTTATCTTTGACCTATAATTATTTGTAATAACACGGAAATTTAAATGCAAATGGTACAAGAGGGGAAAGGAGAAAATAGGAAGATGTTATTATATATATATATATATATATATATATGTATGTAAGGTAATGAATCCAGTAAGTATTTAATTTTTTTTTTCGGCCACTTAACCATTAATGTTTATATTACTACGTACGTACCTAATGCAATTATGGATTTGATTATTTTATCCCGTTTGCCCAAGTCGAAAAAGTAGAAATTTTAGGGAAGATAATGAAGCTTATTACTTTATCGACGCTTACATGTAAATTTACGAAATTTATTAATTTTTATCTTTGACCTATAATTATTGTGTAATAGCACGGGAATTTAAATGCAAATATGGTTCAATGGAGAATTTGAAATTTAATTATGAAATGGTTCATAAAAGTCGAGCTTGTGTACAAAATTAATAAATATAATGTAAATTGGGTATGTAATATTATATTTACAAAATTGTGGGGTTAGTTTTTTAAGATGGAAAAAAAAATTTAATATTAAAATATGCCCGCGCGGGAATTGGCTCTAATTTTTTCCGGCTTAGAAAAGAAAACCGAGACCTTTCAACGGCGGTTCAACCGCGAACCGCCGTTGAAACAACTTTCTACGGCGGTTCACGGATGAACCGCCCATTGAAAGTATACTTTCAACCGTGGTTCACGAGTGAACCTCAGTAGAAAGTTGGTTCAACGGCGGTTCGCGGTTGAACCACCGTTGAACCAACGAGCCGGTCTAAGTTCAAATTTTTTGAACTTAGACATTTTCCTTTCCTTTTCCCTCATTCTCTTCCCCTTCTTCTCCCCTTTTTTCCCCTGCTTCTCCCCTGTTTCCCTCTCCCTTCCCTCGCGGCTGTTCGGCCTCTTCTCTTCTTCTCCCGTCGCCGGCGCAACCGGGCGAGCTCGCGCCATTTTCCCACTCTTCCCGTCGGCTGCAGCACGGGCAGATCTTACGGCTGGACCATCGCAGCTCACGGTTGTGTGTGGGTTACATTCAACCGGCCACCATTTCTCCATTTTCCCCCTCCAATAGTTCGGGCTTGGTTGTAGGAGTGTACACAAAAGGTTATCCACCTTCTATGCTTCCATTTTAAAACTAATGAAATGTTACCTTCCATTTTGTAATTGCTTCCCATTGCACTAGGGTTTTTGTGCACAATATAATCTTCATTTCGGTTTTAATACTATTGATGAATGATTGGAATGCTTTTGGATTTATTGATTGTTGGTTGCATTGGTTTGGTTGTTGAATTTCATGTTTTGTCCTACATAAGTTGAGAACCTAGGGTTTTGATTGGGATTTCAATTAGGTACCCTTTCAATTCAGGTTTAGTGTATGAATATGAGAAACTCAAATGTTGATTTCGGTTTTGCTTGATTAATTTTAGAACATTGGTGTTTGATTTCGGTTATTATTCGATTTAGTGTTCCTCCTTTAGTGATAATGAGGAAAATGCTTTGTTGTTGATTCCACCTTTATAGGGTTCTTTCTTTGGGAATCCCTTGTTTCAATGTCTTCAAAGCCCCTTATATGTTGAAAGTAAAGATATCTTTGCATGAATGTGAAGCATTTTTTATTGCACAAGCACTAAGTACCTTTAGGGAAGAAGAGTATTTTTTAGGAGTGAAGTACTCCTCCTTGAAGCTTTTACCTTCCTCACTAAATTTTGGTTTTTTTCCTTTAGTAGAAATTAATGATTGTTCTCATTAGTTGTTGGTTGTGAAATGTGAAGTACTTTATCAATGGTACCCTTTATAAGTCCACTTTTTTGGGCTTCCTTAGGTTTAATTTGGATAATGGGACTTGTGTATTGCAAATATCACTATCTCCTCTTCGCTTTCCCTTATCTTTGTTTCAAAAGCGTGAAATATGCTTTGTGAGGGTTCTCCTTGATGAAGGGGATTTTTTTTCATGAATGTAGAGTTTGAAATATCACTTCTCCTTAAATGTTTTACCTTTTACGATGTAGTGTTTCTTCTTTAGTGGAAAGGAGGGTAATGCTTTGTGGTTGAGTTGAATGTGTGTTCCTCCCTTGGTTTAATGTCATGAATGCAACTAATATATTGAAAGTGAGGCTATCTTTTCATCAATGTAAAGCTTCTTTATTGCGAAATCACAAAGTATTTCTCTTGCTTTAGGGAAGGAGAGTATTTTTTAGGAGTGAAGTACTCCTTGAATCTTTTACATTCCTCACTAATTTTGGCTTTTTCCTTTATTAGAAATTAATGATTGTTCTCATTAGTTGTTGGTTGTGAAATGTGAAGTACTTTATCAATGGTACCCTTTATAAGTTCACTTTTATGGGCCTCCTTTGGTTTAATTTGGATAATGGTAATTGTGTATGCAAATATCACTATCTCTTCTTCGCTTTCCCTTATATTTGTTTGAAAAGTGTGAAATATTGCAAAAGCACAAAGTATTTCTCTTGTTTTAGGGAAGGAGAGTATTTTTTAGGAGTGAATTTTGCGAATGTACATTGCCTTTTTTTTTCTCACATTACAAGCATTCTTGTATTTGACATTAAAGCTTTTCTTTAATTGCATATATGTTATATTGAATTCTCTTTGTATGTACATGAAGTTTAAGGTACTTTCAATGGCCCGAAAAAGAAAACGCAATGAGGAGCATAGTGATGAGGGAAATGGCAATGGAGATGGTTCTTCTACTAGATCTAGAAGAGGTAGAGGGCCTACAAATTGCAACGATCTATTGGAAATGCGTATGAAGGGGAAAACTCTTAAGATTTCTTTTGATTCCGAGCTCGAGCCTAAAAAGTATCATACAAAGTGGATTACATTCGTAGCATTCACGGCCCGGAGCAAAGTGGACATTATGGAATATGCATCATGGCCCAAAGTTCCCAATGAGATCAAGAAGAGAGTGTGGATGGAAATACAGGTACTGCACAAAATTATAATGCATTGTTTGTTTCTTCTTTCATACAAATGAACCCAAATTTACCTAAATTTTTACTTCTAATTTTTACTGTAGGCATTATTTGTTTTTGACTCAACTGAAGAACTCGACAAAAGTGGATTTCTTATGCCGGTAAACGGTGGAAAGATTGGAAATCCTTTTTAGGGAGATATGTACATGGTGACTTGAAGGGTGAGGACCCATGCTTGGAATATAAATATCTCCCTAGGGAGACATGGATTAAGTTCAAGGCTAGCCGCGAGACAGAAGAATGGCAGGTGGGTTTTTGAAATTGATTTCCTTCTTCTTTTTGGATATTTGAAATTGCTCAGTTTATGGATAATAATTTTTCATTATATTTTTCTCTAGGCAATTCGTGAAAAATCGCAAAAGAATGCCACTTTAAATTCTTTCTACCATAATTTATCTCGCGGTGGCTACCGACTGCTGAAGAAACAGTTGCATGAAGAGGCTTTGATTGCATCTGGGAAGAAGCCTTCAGAGGACGGTCAGTCCGAAGAAGAAGGGGAAGATTCTTATGCAGGGCCAGGCCGTCATCTACTTTGGAGACAGGCTCACACAAACCAAAAAGGGGAATACTTCACGCCAGAGGCTGGTCGTGTTGGGATGGAAATTGTAAGTTTTGCACATACATTTTCTTATGTTTCAGTTCTTTAAGCTACGCATATATTTAAAACTATATATAATTGATCTATTTACATTTCATATTTTTGGCAAAATGTTTAGGAAAATCTATGTTCCCACGAGTCCCAAGGGGAGAAAGTTGCAGAGGGTAGGAATGACATTCTTGTCATTGCAACGGGAAAGACCGATCACCCCGGTCGTTATCGCGCGGTCATTCTACCAGGGCATGTATCACAGAGGTTTTCCCGAAAACAAGGCCGTCGCTTAAAGATGAACTAGATTTAACTAAGAGACAGCTTCAGAAAACCACTGCCCAACTCGATGAATGTCAAACACATCTGAAGATGATGGTTGGGTTTATATGTGGTAAGATGGGGACTGACTATGATACATTAAGAGCCACTGTCATCAATAGTGCCAAAGCTCAGAGCTTGCACCCAGAAACCTCCGGAATGGCCCCAGAGATGTTTGAGGTCCATGGTAGCAATGTTTCCCCTGTGAGTCCGACGCTACACCCTAAAGAAACTCGTAGGCAAGATTTTTCTCCTCTTATCCCTACAAGTTTTCCTGAGTTGGAGATGATACCTGTTTCATCTACGGACCCGATCAAAGCCTCTGAGGTTCAGACTAGCCCTATTGCAACAAACTTGGAAGATGGGGGTTCTTTAGGCGAATACAAGGTACTTAAAATAAATTTATGTCTTTCATTTTTCTATAGAGTATCACTGCTATTCTTCTTGAGTAGACTTTTATTTTTCTATTTTTCTTTTTTAAATTCTTTTTATTATTTATTTTTTGCATATGTATTCAAGTATTCAAACACTTTATATTTTTTTTAAAATAAAGTTTATATTTTCCTTTTAAAAATATAATACTGCAATTAAAAAAATATCAATTTTTTTAATATATTAAACATCTTTCTTTTATTTTTATTTTATAATAATGAAATCTTACATTTATATTTTGGTTTTTATTTAATTATTAAATTTGAATGTATAATTTCTTTCATATTGTCACTTCTAATTAAAGACGCTTGACTTTGGTTTCATGATTACACTTGCTTTGTTAAGTTAGACTTAATAGTTGATTTATGTTCATTCGCTTGCCTATTATCTCAGGACGGGTGTGAATGTCATCTGTTCATCACTGAGGATACGCAAAAGAGGCGTAAGCTTGTGGCCAAGGGAAATGTTTATAAGCAAAGAAAGCATCACGGCCGCGAGGTAAGGAAAGGTTGCGCGAGGGTTACAATTAAAATTTCATATGATGACTTTGCCCCGCTACCATTTCCTGAGGAAGAGGCTGCAACTGTGGGAATGGCCCGATCCTTTTTCGTGGAATGGCCTATACAGTTGATTGAAATTATTCGGCCGGATCCAGTAACACAGGTATATTCTTACATTTATTTGTGAATTACTTAATACCGTTTTGTATATTTAATGTTATTTCAAATGTTGTTAGGTGGATAAAAGTTTGAAAAAGAAAAAAGGCCGGATGAATTCCATGGATGATATAAAATCTCCTTCGGCGACGGTTCCGATTGAAATGTCATCATCATCGACATCTGATCCACTGCACGAGTTACAGCTCCGAATGGAGAAAGATTCGGACTTCAATGGCTTCTTGTTTCAAATGACAAGAGATGTCATAGGTGTGGAGCTTCCTATTGCGATGGATCGAGAGGATGTCGTAGAATTATTGTCAAGAGAAAGCATGTTCTCAAACTGTTTGATGCAATTGTTCACCATGTGAGTTTCCACTTAATTTTATAACCTATTTCTGATTCAATGTTATTTATAGTATGCATTCCATGTGCCTAGACTAACCAATGATGCATGATAATGTAAATTCTTTAGAGCTTTACATGATTTAGTTGAAAGGAATGACCGGAAGGGGAGGGGTTTCTCTCAGCTGATCATGTCACGGCCCTAGGAAACACATATGAAGATAGGGTACACTACATTGCACGAAACTTGAAGGATCGGAATAAAGAAATTTATCTGGTGCCGTATCTTCAGGGGTAAGTGACACTGTAAGCGCTTCTCTAATATTTAAGAAACACTGACTTAAAGATCTGACGTCATTAAATTTTTCGTTTGCAGTGAACATTGGATGCTTATAGCCATTAGACCGATTGAAAAGGTTGTCTACTGGTTTGATTCTTTACAAAACCCACAGAAAGAGGAGGCAGTAATGCTTATAGACGAGTGAGTTATATATATATAACTACTGTTAGAATGCCTATATAATTTCTAATGCCAATCATTTATATAACATATGTTGCTAATTATTTTCGTTCCGCTTTCATTTTTATAGGGTGATGTTTAATTATCAAGCTTTCTTAGGATTGCCCAGAAATGTGCATATGCAACCTGAGTGGATAGTAGTTAAGGTAAAATTGGTTCTTATTAAAATTTACTCAACGTTGTGTTGTATACAATTAATTGTAATCTTCTAATATTCGTATATTAATATTCATTAGCATAAAAAGCAAACGTCTAACTGGGAGTGTGGGTACTATTTCATGCACTACATGTACCAAATCGCAATGAAATCCGACACATTGGCACTCAAAAAGGTATTTGATTTCTTATAACTTACTTAATTGACTGTATTTCATTTTGATACTCAGTTACTTTTTAATTTCAAAAACTCTGTTGCAGCACTTCAAGCTCGACCGCACTCCATTAAGCAATGTGGATATAGATGCAGTGAGAAAAATATGCGCTAGTTATATTGTGGAGCATTAGCCGTAGTTGAAGGATACTAATTAAACTTGTTCATATTATAGTTGTACAAGTATTTTTGGATATGCCCATGTAATATAATAGCGATTTCAATTTGTATATTGGTGATATTTGTATTAAATTTCAACTTTTAGCAGCAGGTTTTGCTTTAAACCAGATTAATTTTCTATTTTTATCGCGGTTTGGGTCTGAAAAAGCGGCAACTTTCTACGGCGGTTTAGAACTAAACAGCCGTAGAAAGTGTAGACTTTCTACGGCGGTTCAGAACCAAACAGCCGTAGAAAGTGGACACTTTCTACGGCGGTTCAACCTTGAACCGCCGTAGAAAGTGTCCACTTTCTACGGCTGTTTTGGTTTTCTGAACCGCCGTAGAAAGTCTGCTAACTTACTACGGTTGCCAGATAGATGGCGGTTCAAAAAGGCCAAGAACCGCCGTTAAAAGCCCTTAAAAACCGCCATTAAAAGCCCTTTTTGTAGTAGTGTCCCTAAAACAAAACATCAAAGAAATCTCTTACTACAGGAATAATATCATATTTATAATCCAAAAAAAAGGGAATAACAACAATTAAGAGCTGAAATTAGGGATGTGGATCTCAAAAGGAGACAACTACTGCAACTATGGAACAAAAAGCAAGAGTATTGAGGCGGCAACTTGGTAGTCTCCTCTCCGCCGCGAAGTAGACTGGAAAACTTTATGCGCTTTTGTTATCCCTTGGTCATATTTTTCAAGTACTTTCTACGGCAATTTAAATTAAAACCGGCGTAGAAAAATGGCGGTTTACCTTAAACCGCCTTAGAAAGTGTCTGAAAAAATTGAGAGAATTCCTGCGCGCGCCTCTATTCCTATTAATTTTTAGTTTTTCTTTTTTGTAAATTAACCCCAAATTTTTTTAAAAATTTAATATTAAATATGCAATTTAGTATTGATCAATGTTTTTAGTAAAATACATTATATTTATTAATTATATACAAACTCCAGCCTTTATCTTATAATAAACAATAAATAAATTTCAAATTTTTAGTTAACCAATCCTTAATTTTAGGCCCTCAAAAATTTTTGAAGTATTGTTACATAATAATTATAAGAACACTTCAAAAATAGCAATTTCCATTGAATTACTAATAAGATTTTTGAAACACACTTTCTACGGCGGTTTTAATTTTGAATTAAAACCGCTATAGAAAGTGTGTTTCTACGGCGGTTTACCTTAAATAGCCTTAGAAGTGTCCGAAAAAATTGAGAGAATTCCTGCGTGCACCTCTATTCCTATTAATCTCTAGTTTTTATTTTTTGTAAATTAACCCCAAATTTTTTTAAAAATTTAATATTAAATATGCAATTTAGTATTGATCAATTTTTATAGCAAAATACATCATATTTATTAATTATATACAAACTCCTGCCTTTATGTTATAATAAACAATAAATAAATTTCAAATTTTTAGTTAACCAATCCATTATTTTAGGCCCTCAAAAATTTTTAAAGTATTGTTACATAATAATTATAAGAACACTTCAAAAATAGCAATTTTCATTGAACTACTAATAAGATTTTTACTTCTGAATTTCTATCTACTTATCTCTATTTAAATAAAGTAAATCAAGAAATTCAATTATGTAAAAATAAAAATTCATAGCGGTACTTAATACTTTTCACAATTGGTTATAAGTATAACTCAATGTCGTATCGATGTAAAGTTTTAATTAATTGTCTATCGTTTCTGTATCTCTCACATATATATATAGGCTAGTTAGATCTTCCTTTGCATCTATATATACCCTTTTTTATTAGAGAGTCGAAAAAATATAAAGAGGTGTAAGTGCGTAATACGCCTTACCCCTGTATACAAAATTCAGATGATGCAGATAATATGTTTAAATTTGAATATTACAAACATCAACATTATTGGAGTTTTAAACAACTCCAAAAAAAGAAATTCAATTTTACTGGCGGTTATAAACCCTAAACCCTAAACCCTAAACCCTATGCTTATATTCAATGGCGGTTAGAAAAAAACCCGCCATAGAAAGCACTTTTCCATGGTGGTTCTCAAATAACCGCCATAGTAGAAAGTATCACTTACTATGGCGGTTTTTATGTAACCGCTGTAGATAATGACTTTCTACGGCGGTTTATATAGAACCGCCGTAGAAAGTCGGTTCTATATAAACCGCAGTAGAAAGTTCGTACTTTCTTTTTAATGGCAGTTTTGGTCTTTTCCACAGTTAAAATACCGCCGTTGAATCTACTTTTCGTAGTAGTGAATAGAATTTCGTATGATTTAAAAATAATGAACACTTAAAGTAAAAGTAATACTGAAAAAAATAATAACGAATTGTTTTTTGAATATCGTCATTAAAACTTAAAAAACAAGGAGTTGTACTTCTTAGAGATGATACACTTTTAAAGGGATAAAGAGAGTATTTAAAATTAGTTTCCAAAAATTTATTGGCTTTAATCCACAATAAGAGGATTATTGACAATCGCTTGCATGCTGCGCTATTGGCTATAACGGACTTATGGGATTTGCTGGATTTTTATTGGCACGGGAGGATTTTGAAATCGCTAGGCTTCCTAAGGAGGTGACTGCTATTGTGTTGATGGTAACTTGTTGGGAGGTCTGGAGGGCACACTGCACGGCAGTTCGCAAGGGGAAGAGAATAAGTTTGTCTCAGCTATTGAGCGTGGTCTTTAAATCTATCTATGATTTATTGGATTTAAAACCACCATTAGGAGGGATCCATGTTGCCACGTTGGCATTCTAGATGCGAAAGGGGGAGAGGATAGTTTATGGGTGAGCATTTGTCAGATGGGTTTTCTTTTTCTTGTTTTTTTTTTTTTTATTAAATGAAAAAGTTTCAAAATTATATTATTTTTGCTTAAGATGAGATTTGAACACGTGATCTAAGTTTAATAATTAACTTTGAGGTAGCCTGATAAGCCACTCCTTCTACTTTTTATTTTGTTATATTATCTTATTACCTTTATTATATTATATATTTATTTATATATCAATTCTTTATACAATATATATTATAATAATTTTTTTAAAAACAATTTACATGATAATACTATATACAATAATGCTATAATTTACATTTTGTGTTGTTTTTCTCTTTACTATTTGTACCTTTTTATTACTATTTTCAAAAAAATAATGTAATAAAAAAATAATAGAGTATAATTTTACTTATTTAAGATATCAATTTCCAATTGATAAGCATAGTATTTAAATTTGAAATAATATATAAATTTACAAAATAAAACATTATTTATTTTTTTATATCAAAAATTAAATTTTGTTTAGATTGTGAGATACATGTGTGATGTAATTTAAATCATTAATATAATTGAAAAAAATATGAAATGATTTATAGTTTAATTTGTTGTATAATATAATAATAAGAAGAAAAAATAACAAAACAAAGAGTTGTTGGAGTAGTTAATCAGCTTTCCTTAAGATTGGTTTGTCAAACCTTATGTTATGGTTCGAACCCTGACTTATGCCAATGAACATTATAATTTTACATGTTCTAAATTTAAAAAACCCAAAATTGGAGGGAGAACCGAACTGGACCAACAGGTCCAAACCGAAACTGAACCCGCAACTGTGTATAAAAAAGAAAGAAAGAAAGGGAACCGGCCAAATTGGCGAGTTCAACCAAAAACCGACCCGGGTCAACCTGCCCGGTGGTTTTTGACCACCCCGATTGTGTGGAGCTATTGATGGTAGTATAGACTATAGATTGTTTCAAATCCTTGGCAAAGTTGGGCATGCGAACTAATAATGGCAGAAGCGCCCAGGGGAGATTCGTGGCCCATGGGGCATCGAATATAGGACGAGTCCCTCCAAAATACAGTCCACTTTACCGTGAATTTTCGTTCGCTAGTTAACGTCGTCACTAGGGGTGATAACGAGCCGAGCCGAGCCGAGCTTTGACGTGTTCATTTATTTATCGAGCTTAAAATCTTGTTCATGTTCATTTATTTATTAATCGAGCCGAGCCGAACCGAGGTTTGACGTGTTCGTGTTCGTTTATTTATTAATCGAGCCGAACCGAGCTTGTTCGTGTTCGTTCTCAGCCATAAGTGTCATGCTCATCTATTTATAAGAAATTTTCTTCCCAAATCTTCTCTCATTTTTGATGTGAGATTGGGTGAAATTCACCTCAAAATTGTTCATTTCCGATGTGAGATTGGGTGAAATTCACCTCAAAATTGTGAAATAAAATAAATTTGGCCTTGTAAAGATTCGAACCCTAGTTCCCTTGTTTCTTCTTTTGATGTCTTACCACTGCACCAAATTTATTTTCATGTTATATGTATGAATGATAAATTATATATGTATTTTATCCTTCTTAAAAATTGTTTTTTCTTATCGAGCTGTTCACGAACGTAATCGAGCCGAGCTCCCTTTTGTTCATTTATTAATCGAGCCTAAAATTTTGTTCGTGTTCGTTTATTAATAAATAAACGATCTCGAACCGAGCTTTTAACGAGTCGATCCCGAGCTTGTTCGTGAACGTTCGTGTTCGTTCTCAGCCCTAGTCGTCACCGTCAGCATTTTTAACCATTTTTTTTTTTTTTCCTCCTGCAGGGAAAGCGATAAATAAGTTGGGTAAATTACAAATGTCTATGTTTGTCCAACTTGTCCAGGGCCCGTAAAGTTTAAAAAATTACTTCCTGTTTTATTAAAGTTACCATTTCGATCTAGAATAAAAGTCGTTTTTAGAGTTTTTCACACAAGTTAAGGAAATTTTTTAAATAACAAAAACTCCCGAGTATTATAAGTTATTACTAGTAGTTTTGAAATTTTAATCCAATTAATTTTCAGTATATATCAACAAATTTCAATTAATATCTAATTAAGTCATTACTATATTCAAAATAATTACTAACTTTTAGTTAGATAGGTTAATACAAGGGTAAGTTAGGAAAAATTATATTTTTTGCTAAAACCTAATTTATTTTGGAGATTCTTCCTCCTTCTAAAATGACTTTTATTCTGGATCTGAGGGGAGTATATTTTATAGAAGAAATTATTTTAGTAAAAAAATCATGTTTCTGTTCTTTTATATTCTATACACTTACTTATAAGATTACATATGATTTACAATTAACTCATAATTAAAAATAAAGATATAAATGAAAAATATCAAATTACTGGTTTTAAACATTGTAATTTACTACATTTACAAAGTTATATCTTTTGAAACATTATTGTTTATATGAGATGTAGGGAGTAGTAACTAGATGATGCATGGTGTAAAGTCAGAGTATATTTGTTAAGTTAGACAAACTTTAGGGTTAACTAGATAATTTAAACGAACACAAGGGGATTCAGGAATTTTGTAATTTAACTGAATGAATTTTATTTATACAGTTTCACAATTGAGTTTTTCAGACATATTAATACTTCATTAAAAATTTATTTATGACAAAAAATACTTATTATTGTAATAATATTACTAAGAGTTTTAGAGTTGTATTCTAATTTATACTACTAGGGTACGTATTTAAAATAATCACTAACTTTTAGGTAGATAAGTTAAGACAAGGGTAAGTTGAGAAAAAAAAATTACGATTTTTATTAAAACGCCATTTATTTTGAAAATTGTTACTCTCTTTAAAATGACTTTTATTCTCAATATATATTTGGATTGAACTGTGAAATGCATTCAAAGTTGTGGTTTAAGCATTTTCTAAATTGTTGTATGACATCAAAGTTCAACGATGAAAATAATGAAAAATTTGTGTGGAAACTGATATAAAAGTATTACAAAATGCAAAATGTGTTAAACTATAATTTGGTTTTTACCATAATTTGAAAAGTATCTTCAAAAGTCAGTTTCACACTAATTTTGCTATTAAACTATATAACTTAAACATTTAAAATAAAATATATAATTCTTTTGAATTCTACATTAATTTTTTAATCCAAAACAAACATGATCTTAGATAATGATATGAGATTATTAGTTTATTTTGGTAAATTTACAAATATTCCTCTTAATTTGGTGACAACTAAAAATACTCTCTTTATTTGTTCAAAAGTTTTTAGTATAAAAATCAGTTTCACAAATTTCAAGTTCATTTTGTTGCCTCAGATGGAGCTATCTCTAAATAAAGCTAAATCACGAATTATAAATGTAAATATAACAAAATATGATCAAATATTTATTTCATTAGTTTCACTTGAAGAGTATACTCTCAAATTTTATTTTTGTTTTAACAGAATAGTCTACATTTAAATTTTTTACTCTTATTATTACTACTAATATAATAAGGGAGTAATATTTGTCAGGAGATTCATCAAACATCTAGAGGTTGCCATCTAATTTTTTCTAAACTGATATATTATAATTAAATGGTGTACTTATCTTATTAAAAGTAAATTTTACATTTACTAACGTAAATATAGTTATATGGAATATTCTTTAATCTTGTATTTTATTATAATTTCAATTTTTAATAAAAATATTATATAAAAAAATAATTATACCCTATATACAAATAAGTGAACCCTTAGTCATAAGATTTAATTTGTTAAAAAATAAATATGAATGAAAAAAAATTTTATCTCAAAAAATTAAAATAACTATACCTTAGACACAAATAAGTGAACCCTTAGTCATAAGTTTTAACTAGTTAAGAATGAATATCAATGAAAAAAAATTATTTAAAAATTTTAAAACAACTATACCCTATATACAAATAAGTGAACCCTTAGTCATGGGATTTTGTTAAAAATGAATATCAATGGTAAAATTATTAAACTATCCTAAGTGATTTATTTTATATTGGTAAAAAATTTAAGTATATATATAACTAAAAATTTCGTGGTAAAATCAATAATTATAGTAAAGTAAAAAGTGATTTTATAGGATAAGTATATAATAATTAGAATATATCAATTTATAAAAAATTAGGTAGCAGTCTGTAATTGAATGTCTGATGAGTCATGATATATCTTATATCAGGAAGCTATATCAGGATGATTCTAACAAATATTAAACTCATATAATAATATGTGATTCATAATTCAACCACACCTAAAAAGTAAGGATAATAGTGGAATAAATGGTGACAAATTAGTTATTAATTTAGGCATGCTTTTTTTTATTGTTTTAAAAACGGTTTTAAAAACATATTTTTGAAAAATAATTTTATAATGTAAAAATATATAACTGAATAGTAAAAAAGTTGTATAGAAAATAGTGAAAAATAATTATAATATATTAAATTAATTGTTGAAACTAAACCAAAACCAAAAGAACATACCCTTAGTTTTTATATCTTGAAATTTATAATACGTTGTATAGTTTTGAATTCTTTTAATAGGGCGTATAATTTTATTGAAACTTAACGAGGTAAATGTAATTTTCCCTAATTTATTTTGTACTTCTCCTCGCTAGCTGGCTAGTGCATTGATGTGTAATTTTCCCTAAGAACGTCTGCAATCGCCAATCTCCATATACGTACTGTTGTTACACACGTGTACATAGGACAACCAACTATGAAACAAATCAACGACATTTTCTTGGTTTTCAATTTTGATAGAAAAGAATCTCAACGTGTTTCACAATGTACGGGACCACATTGTACAAAGTTGCTGTGAGCTATTGTTGCCATATTGACATGGAATTAAAGTTGACTTTTGAAGAGTTCCCAGTTATATGAGTTCCTCTATAAAATAAATAATTAAATGGATAAAGTTAAGGTTAAAAATATCGATATGTGAATCCGACAATCTGAATCGAACACAAGTAACTTCAAAAACACGACATGTACGACTCTGAAATGTTCGTGGTTAGATAGGTCGAAACAAATAACTAAACGAGTAAAGTTAGAGTTGAGGGGGTGTCGACATAGGAACCCACCAACCCAAACCCAATAATTTGAATACGACACGAATTGTCACCCTTACTGGAACAGAGGGAGTATTACTAATAACAGTATTACAAAGTGGACTCTTCTACTCAAATTAGGGGTGGTCAAAAAACCCGCGGGTTGGGTCGACTCGCGGGTTTGACCCGGAAAAACCAGACCCGCGGGTTGGGTTTTTTCCGGTTCGGTTCCTGGTCAAACCCGCGGGTCGGGTCTGTTCCTTCTCAATTTTTATTCGAACACACAACCTAAACTTAGTAAACCAATCTTAAGGAAAGTTGATTAACCACTCCAGCAACTCTTTGTTTTGCTATTTTTTCTTCTTATTAATATATTATACAACATTAAATTATAAATTATTTAATATCTTTTTCAGTTATATTAATGATTTAAATTACACCACACATGTATTTCACAATCTAAACAAAATTAATTTTTATACAAAAAAATAAATAATATTTTATTTCATAAATTTATATATTATTTCAAATTTAAATACTATGCTTATCAATTGAAAATTAAATAAGTAAAATTATACTCTATTATTTTTTTATTACAGTATTTTTTTAAAAATAGTAATATAAATGTGCAGATAGTAAAAAGAAAAATAACACCAAATGTAAATTTTACCATTAGTTTATATAGTATTATAATGTATATTGTTTTTTAAAAAATTTATTATAATATATATAGTATAAAGAATTGATATATGAAATTAATATATAAATAAACATATAATATAATAAAGATAATAAGATAATATAACAAAACAAAAAGTAGAAGGAGTGGCTAATCAACATACCTTAAAGATAATTATTGAACTTAGGTCACGTGTTCAAATCTCATCTTAAGCAAAAATAATATAATTTTGAAATTTTTTCATTGGGGGCAAAAAAAAAAAAACTGGCCCAAAACTCGACCCGACCGGGTCTATACCCGGCCTGACCCGAAACCGACGAGTCGGGTATCACATTTGCTCACCCCTAACTCAAACAGATAGAGTATTACTAATTTAACACTTAAAAAGTAAAGGCGCGAATAAAACAAATAGTGACAAATTAACTATTTTAAATATCATAACATCAAAAAAAGGTTTACACTTTTGATAATAGACTATTCAATTGAAAAAGTTAGATTAAATATAATGAATAAAATATTGTTGCTATAATGGATTGAAGTTCGAGTAGAATATATTGGGCTCTCATTCTAGAATGAGATTAAAATTACAAAGCTCACTCAAATTGAAAAATGTATCAATCACCAGCTCTCATTTTACCTGTTCCAACCACACCCACCCCCACCCCCATCCTCCTCCCCACCAGACAAAAAAAAAGGGTCAGAATGGATTCAAATGTGTAATTAAGAGCAAAAAATAAAAATCCAGCTAGCATATAATTTACCTCCTTAATTACTTCATTGTCACAAGTTAAACTAATTATATGTTATTTGATCTTTTTTCTTTTTCAACAATCCTAGAAGCTAGGTAGTGAAAACTTACAAGAACATTAAAAATCGAAAACAAAAAATAAGTCAGTCACATGTACAAACATCCATTAATATTAGGGAAATTGTACCGAATTGACCATCTAATGTAGGTACGTACATAATTTGTAAAATCTCGATCCGTGTAGTAAAATCTTTCGATTCTACAATTCCAAACTATCAAATCGATTTTAACTTCGATTCCATCCTATAATATTTCTTTTCTTTCTTTCTTTTTTTCACTAAAATGTTTTAAATAAGAATAGTTTTATAATTTGTCTAATTTTACACATGCATATTTTGTTTCTTACAATCTTATGATTCAAACTATCTTATCAATTTCAACCTTACACCAATCGATCCACGTAGGTTTTGATATTGCAAATTATGAGGACGCACATATATAATATTCATCTATATAATAGTTTGAGTTTTTTGTTATTAAATTTGAAAATGGTTGTGGCATGCACCATTTAAAGTTGGTTTGAAATATTTCCAAGATAGCCCTAACCCTAATAAGTGGTGGTGAGTCCCAACTGTAATGATAGCTCTCTGTGGAGGGTACAAGACCAATCTTCACTCTTCAGAAGTATTCACTGGCCCCTCCACTTTTGTTCCCTACGAACTCCTGCTCCCTCCTTCATCTTTTAAGAAATAATATCATTATTTTCAACCAAAAAAAAAAAAGAAAGGAAAATAAGGAAATAATATCTTGTTTTTTTAAAAACTATTTCATCCATTAAATTAAATGAGTTATATTTTCAAGAGTTTAATAAAAGAAATTTAGGTTTTATTTTATTTATCTTTCATATATTTTTTTATAATGTCTAGTGGTATATAATTCACAATTATTTAACATTTAAATGCAAGAATGTAAATAAAAAATAATTAATTACTTATTTAAAACTTCATATTAGAACTTATAAAAAATTAATTGTAAGAGTAGTTTCTTGAAATTCGACGCTTTTAAGGGATAGAAGGAGCTAAAATTTAAAAGTCGTTTCACTTTTGCTTGGCCTAGCAAGAGGATATGAAGAAATATATGCATGGTTCCAATACAAGAGTATATATATTTTTTTAAGTTTTCTTTTTTCATCTTTACTAATATAAATATGTGTAGTTTATAATTAATTTACACTTAAGAAATAATAACATAAATGAAGATACATTTGTAAAATTAAACTGCGCTAGTGAATATGAGAAAGTACATAGTTACTGAGATAAAATGTAAGTTATGAGGGAGGTTGGGGTGGTGGTAAGGGGAGTGCAATGGTGTAGCCAGAGTAAAAAAACGTAGGGGATCTAATACTTTAAAAAAAATTCCAACACAAATAAATAAAAATATTCAACATATAAATGTTTAAATATATATAGGGAGAGTTACCCCTCTGGACCCCTATCTACACCCTTGGAGAAAGGTCTTGTAATCCCGAGATTATGTGTTTGATTTTTTGATATGTAAGGTTAAAAAAATAAAAATAAAAATAAAAAGTGAGTTACGACTAGTTTAATATAAAAAATCAGGGGTGAATGATTCCTTGATGTTGACGTGAGTATAGTTTTTGTTAAATCAGTACATGATTAGTATAGAAAATTTAGACAAAGTATTTGAATTCTATGGTACCATTCATTGCCAAATGGGTATCAATATCGATCATCATCATCATCATCATCATCATCATCAAATATGCTTATGCCCATCATGATCATCGTAGTCATCCCATCATGGGATGTATGATGTATCACATGAGGGTGAATAGTGTAGAGTTGAATCATGATTAGGTTGTGTCAAATTAGCTATTTTAGGTGTTGTACATTAACACCTATAATAAGTACATTGCTCAAAGTGGACTATTCTAATAAAACAGATGAAGTATATAATATTGTTGTAATTCGAGACTCAATACTATGCAAAAGTTTTTCACCCGTATATATATGAGAAATAATATAGTCCTTTCTCGAAATAATTTAGTCACTCAATAATGGCATATGATGCATTACTAATGCAACTGCATAAGTAGTTACATAGACCATTACAGTAATTAAATTATTCCATGAACGAACTATAATGTGGTCACATAAATTTACCATGATTTGACCAGAAAAATTGGAAATAGTCACTTAATTGACTAAAAGGCTTAAAATGTAAAACGTAAGGGATTAAACTGTTCATTTTCAAAAGTAAAAATGGATTTTTTTTAAAAAGGTTAAATATACAAATATAAGCGATATTTTTGTATTTTTGGTCTTTCTTAAATAGAATTCCCGTTATTTCATTAGAAGTGTACACATATGTACAATTTTTTTAATGTCTGTCTAGGTACAACATCTAAAATAGTCAATTTGACATCATTTGTTATATTTCTGTTCTTAATTTTAAGTGTATGTTAATTGCGAACCACACATAAGTATATTAATAAGGGTATAAGGAGTAAAATTTTTTACAAATGGACTCTTCTAATGGAACGGGGAGATTATACGGAAATGGTTTTGAGAACATATATTTCATTATATGGTAAAATGGTAAAAGAATACGCTAACTCTTTAGTCATTTTTGTTTTTGTTTTGTTTTTACAAAAAATAGAAGTGGTGAAATTGGTTACGTTCTAGCACTAATTTTCTTAATAAATTTGAAAATTTCGTGACTGTTTCTATTTCGTGCCCAAACTTTGAAAATGTTTTCGATTGGGCCTATTTCATATTTCGTCAAATACACTGCACATGAACTGTGAATGAAATAATTTCAAGGTATTTTCGGAACAAAAAAATAGTAAATCATAAAAAGATAATTTCTTAATCAAATAAATAAAGAAAACCAGGCTATTAATTTTTATTTTTATTTTCAGAAAACTATTATCTTTTTCAATTATGATAGAGGAACAAATTAAAAACATTTTAAACGACTACTATAAATGATTTTCAATCTTGGAGATTAAAAAAAGTATAATTAAGGGTCCAAGTTTAAAGATTAATTGATAGAAGTGTTTATTTATTTATTGTGGTGGCAATATTTGTGGTACCACTATTTAATTCCCAATGTTGACACAACTTTTCAAATTTCTAATGATGGTCCTAAATCCCAAGTAGCGAAAGATGCCAAACTATAATGGTATGATAGCTATCTGTGAGGGTCCTCTCACCCCTCGATCACTCGTAATTCTCGCGTTCCATTTAGAAAAAAAAAAAAAAAAAAAGTCTACTTTAAAATTATAATTTGTAATTTATAAACAGTTATAATAATAGATTTTTTTTGGTCAAAACCGAGAGACTATAAATTTGCCATCAATAGACCAGGTTGGATCTACAATTTAATCTTACTTAGTCTATTTTGTCTACTCCTTTATATGAGAAGTGAGGTTTACATATTAGGTTAAAAAATCTAGGGCATGTCTGGTAACATGACTTAAGTCATAATATAAAATTATTTTTGATTTTATAATATTTTTTTTATTATTTTCAATAAGCCTTTTTATATTTTTAATAAATTTTTTTACATTTTTAATACACATTTTTATATTCTAAATATAATTTTAATATTATAAAATTAAATATAATTTTAATATTATAAAATTAAAAATAATTTTAAATTATGATTTAAGTCATATTAACAAACATGCCCTAAAAACTCATTTGTATAAGAGTAGACACCGTTACGTCAGATTAGATAGATAAAGAATCCCAAGTGCTCGTAAATAGAGCAAGACATGAAAAGATAGACCGACAATCTAACCTGCTTCCCATGTAGAACAGACCATCTCTCCAAATTTAACCTATTTTATTCGTTTTGAAAATCTTGGTTTTGAAAATAATTTTTAATTGAAAAAAAATGTATTGAAAATATAAAAGATGTACTCTCTCTGTTCTATTAAAATGGTCCACTTTAACCAATGTATAACTTATTATGAAGGTTAAGGTACAATATCTAAAATAGCTAATTTGACACTATTTACTCCATTTATATCATTACTTATTGAGTATGAGCTAATTGTAAACCACACAAGATCATATTAGTATGGGTAAAAAGAGTAAAAATTTTGAAAGTGAACTATTGGAACAAAAAATATTTTTCAAAGTGGACCTTGGAAGGAATACTTAAAAGGTAAAAATATGTATTGAAAATGAAATATATATATATATATATATAATGTTCAAAACTCAAAAAATGTTTGACATAATCCTATTGTCTTTTTTATAATTTCAATAATAGAATAAGATACAAAGGATCTAAACTAGGGGTGAGCAAAAGGAAAACCGATCCAAATCCGCTCCAAACCAATCCGAATCCGAAGTTTCGGATTTTAATCCGGTGGCGTGGTTTTGGATCGGTTTTTATCCGAAACTGTGTTTTATTCGAAATCAGTGGTTCTCTTTGTTTTTTTTTAAAAAAATTTTCATTTTAGCTTCTTTTTTTTGTGAATTTTTGTTTCGGATCGGTTTCGGATTATCCGAAAAAAAATCCGAAACCGAACATTATCCAGAAAAAAAAATCCGATCCGAATTCGATCTAAAATTTCGGATCAAATTCGGATCGGATCAACAGTTCAGACGATATTTGAATTATTTTGCTTACCCCTAATCTAAACTTATCCTTTTCAAAAAGGAAAAACCTGACAGTGATGAGCAATGTTGTAAAGGCCAAAAAAAAAAAAAAAAACAATCTTCCACTCTTAGCAAGGAAGGACAATAATTGAACCTTGATTGTGACAACCAAACCTCTACAGTTGTACTGATTGAGATCACATGTCATGTGCTCCACCAATTATATATATAACACGCTCTTAAATGGGAAAATTTTGGCCATGTTTCTTTTTTTTTTTTTTTTTTGTGGTTTTGAAAATATGTATTTGGAAAATAATTTTTTAATATAAAAAATATATTAAACATGCATAGTTAAATAGTAAAAAATTGTATTAAAATAAAAAAATATAATTATAATGTATTACATTTAGACTTAATCACTATAAATTCCCCTGTGTTATTAGCATTTTACATTTTACTTTCTCTATTTTTAAATTAAACACTTTGCCTCTTTTGACAAAGTCAAAAGGAAAAAATATTAAAAAGACTATACTACCCCAATTAAACTGCTGATGTCATACATACATACATACAGGATAAAATATTTAGACAAATATACCCCTTATCAATTTTTAACTTTAAATCTTTTACCACAGACTCTCTTTTAAAATTTTTTTATTTCATAATAGAATATTATGCTTAATGTACCACAAAATATATTTTTTAGGTCGTACCACACAAATTTTTCCTGTAAATTAAGAATTTGAAATCCCTTTGTGACTTTGTCGGCTTTTTTTCCGTCGGGTCTTGCTCTCTTCTCTGACGCATCCCTAACGTCTTTTGCAGTCTTTTTTTCTTTCTTCCCCGCCGTGTCGCCACCGCATCCCCTTGACGTAGTATTTTGTTTGTCAATCGTTGGTTTCTTCTCGGCCGCCGCATCGCCATTGCCGTCATTTGTTTCTTCAATCATTAGTTTGTCCGATCTGCTCTCAATTGCTGAATCTCTTTCTTAATAGTCTTTAGATTAGCTTTCCATGGTTCTTTTTCTTTTTTTCCACGATTAGCAGAACTGCTAGGTATAATAATGGTTGTTGCTGAATCTACTAGAATTTTCTTTTTAATCATCAAACTATATAAATGTATTAGAAACGGAAGAACATACCTTCTTCTTTCTCGTTTTTTTTTTTTTTTTTTTTTACTACAGACCTTGATCAAGGTCAAAATTACAAACAAAAAAATAAATAAATAAATAAATAAAAAGAGAGAGAGAGAGAATTAAAATGAAAAGCAGTAATTAGAATCATAATTGTAGGACCCAAAATAATCCAAACCCACAAGATTAAATACGAAAGCTGCAATCGACGGACGAACGATACTGAGGAGAAGAAAAACCGAACACACGAATCCAATGGAATAAACTTCAATTGAATCACAGCGGAGGATGTGCACTAGCAAAAAAACAAATACAATTGCACAATTAATTCAAAGCAATGCACGGAACCCAAAGAAAACTAAACCAAGTCAATTGATTCGGTCTACTCACAGAACACAAGTGGAATTGCATGCAAACCGATGCAAGCTAATGAACTAACAACAAAGCTTTGCAAAATAACCGACCCAAACACAAAGCAACCGAGAGTTTTGACGCCGGAAACCAAAAGCAGTCGCAAGGCTTAGTTTTAATCTTTGTAATTTTTTCTGTAATTCTTTGTGTTTACAATGGTAACCCAAGTCATATATTTATAGGCTAAACTATATCTGAATCCTACACTAATTCAGATTGTAATTATTTTCTAAAACAATTAGGTTTCCTAAAACAAATACGAAATCAAACAGGAAACAAACGAATAGGAAACATTAACCGAATATGAAATAAAAACTAATAGGAAACTTAGTTTAATTATTCTACATAGCCTCCCTTAAACGCGCCGTTAGCCATACCGAGCACCTTCTTCAACTTTGCAAAGATCTCGAACTTCAATGCCTTGGTGAAAATGTCCGCCACTTGATCTTCAGTCTTGCAGTAATCAACAACGATCTCCTTCTCATTAACCAAATCACGAATAAAGTGATACTTTATATCAATATGCTTACTGCGACCATGAACGACTGGATGTTTCGTCAGCTCAATTGCCGACTTGCTATTACACAACACCGTAGTCGGACCATCCTCTTTATGCTGAAGGAAACCCAGCATCCTTCTCAACCAAATTGTTTGAGTAGCACAATTAGAAACTGCAATATACTCAGTCTCAGCAGTAGACAATGCTATCACTGGTTGTTTCTTTGAACTTCAAGAAAACACACCAGAACCAATGAAGAAAGCATACACAGAAGTGCTTTTCCTTTCAACTGTATCACTTGCCCAATCACTGTCAGTAAACCCCAAACGTTTTACTGGTTCACCTCTCGGATACAAAATACCGTCTCCTTGAGTACCCTTAATGTACCTCAATATTCTCTTTGCAGCCTGCAAATGCGACTGACAGGGATTCTCCATGAATCTGCTTATTAATCCAACACTGAAATTTATATCCGGCCTTGTAGAAGTCAAGTATCTCAAACTACCAACCATACTCTTAAAGTATATTGGATCCACAGAATTTTCTGTGCCTTTCTTCGTCAACCTCAACCAAGGTAGTCAGTATCGGGATACCATACATGATCGTTTTGGGGCGTAGGATCGGGATCCCATGCAGGATCGATAGGATCGTATCGTAGGATCGTAAGACCCACAAAAAACGGGTAAAATTGATCATACAAGCTCATATTGCTTGAATATATCATAATTGCAATATTAGAATACCTATTAATTGGATCTATATGTAAAAAAAGTAATAATAAATTATAACGTAGTACTTTGAGACTATAGTTGTACAATCTAGTAAGTTTTTGAACTCTAGTTCAATAAACTAAGGGTTATTTAACCAACCACTAAGCTACGAACAAAGACGTAAAATGATTGTGTAAAAACAATATATTGAACCTTAGATTTATAATGGATATTTAAAAAAACAGTATCGTCATAGGATCGTAGGATCTTACGATCCTACGATCCTTTGTAGGATCCTAGAGATCCCATGGGATACTACGTATAAAAGGATCCTATGGGATACTGTATCGATTACCCCTTCTTAAATCATAGTATCGTGGGATACTACGATACGTATCGGGATACAGACTACCATGACCTCAACCTTTCTTCAGCTGGAGTCATGATTGAATTAACACCATCCATCTTGAACTTCTGCAAAATATCACCAGCATATTTTTTTTGAAAAATAAAGATTCCACGATCAGTTTGAGAAATTTCAATCCCAAGAAAATATGACATAAGCCCCAAATCAGTCATTTCAAACTGTCTGATAATTGCCTCCCTAAAGTCTGACATTATCTTTTCATTGTTTCCAGTGAATATCAGACCATCTATATACAAGCAAACAATAACAATATCTCCACTTGATGAAGACCTCACGTATAAAGTGTGCTCATATGGGCACCGTTGAAAATCACTTTCAACAAAGAAGGTATCAATACGAGTATACCAAGCTCTTGGAGCTTGCTTCAATCCATACAAGGCTCTTTTCAAACGATAGACCTTCTTTTCTTGACTTTTTTTCACAAAGCCAGGAGGTTGATTAACATACATGTCCTCTTCAAGAACTCCATTCAGAAAAGCTGACTTTACATCCATCTGAAAAATCTTTCAATCATTTTGGGCAGCCAGACAAATTATCATTCTTACAGTATCAAGTCTTGCAACAGAGCAAACACTTCAAAGTAGTCAATTTCAGGCTTTTGCTTGTACCCTTTAACAACAAGTCTTGCCTTGTATTATCGACTTCTCCACTAGGCTTGTACTTTGTCTTGTAGACCGATTTTACACAAATGGGCTTCTTTCCACTCGGAAGGTTTGTAAGCTCCCAAGTACTATTCTTCTCAATAGAATTAATTTCTTCATCCATTGCCTTCACCCAACGATCATCTCCAACAACATCTGTAAAATTAACAGGATCACAATCTGCAAACAGAGTAAAATTTACAACATCCTCGTCAGTCAAATTATCAACTTCATCCTCAACTACATAATCATTCAAACGAGCTGGCAGTTTTGACTCTCTTTGCGGACGTCCACTTGAGGTGGAAGCTGTAGAAGTAGAAGAATCACAAACTGATTGTTGAACTGGCTGACACTGCTCTTCAGTTGCATTATCTCCACTAATTTACACTGCTGATGATCGTTATAATTTCTGGTGCCTTCTTTTTTCAATCCCAAACTCCTTGTTCATCAAAAGTAACATCTCTACTGATAATTATCTTCCTGGTATCAAGATTGAATAGTTTATACCATTTAATTTCACTGCTATAACCAATAAAGACACTTTTTTTGCCTTGTCATCCAACTTCTTCCGTATTGCATCCGGAACATGGGCATATGCAACACACCTAAATACTTTAAGATGGGAGATATTTGATTTCTTTCCTGACCAAATCTCATATGGAGTCTTCTTACCAATACTTCTTGTTGGACACCTGTTCGACAAATAAACTGCACAAGTTACAGCTTCAGCCCAGAAATCCTTTGCATACTTTTGGCTGTCATCATCGACCTAACCATATCCATCACTGTTCTATTCTTTCTTTCTGCAACACCATTCTGCTGAGGAGTGTACCTGACTGTCATCTGATGCTTAATCCCATGATTTTTCAAGAAATCACCACACACCGTATACTCAGTGCCTCTATCAGTTCTCAGAATTTTAATAGAACGCCCACTCTGCTTCTCCACATAAACCTTGAAACTCTTAAAAATGTCACATACATCAGATTTAAACTTCAACAAATAGACCCAGGTCTTCCTACTAAAATCATCAATAAAAGTGATAAAATATTTGTTACCACCCGAGAAGGAACATCGACAGAACACAAGTCAGAATGAATCAGCTCCAATGGCTGCTTTGCCCTCCAAACTTCACCTTTTGGAAAAGCCTCCCTGTGCTTCTTACCCAAAACACACGACTCACATTGTCGAGATTTAAAGTTAAGTGATGGCAATCCAGAAACAACATTATTCTTCACGATAAAATTCAAACCGCCAAAATGAAAGTGGCCAAATCTCATATGCCACAACTAACTCTCATCACAGCCAGTGGTACTAAAGTAAGCTCAATTATAATAATTAAGAGTGATTGGAAACAACCTGTTATTATTCATGTCTACCTTTGTAATCATCCCCATCCGTTCATCACGAATTGTGCAAATACCATACCTAAAATTAATATCATAATTCTTCTCCTACAACTGACCAAGAATCAACAAATTCTGACTAAGATTAGGCACATAATAGACATCACCTCTTGCACTGGTCTTCCCATTTTTTAAAGTAATGGGAATACTACCTTTCCCAACAACAGACATAACATGATTATTTTCAAATCTCACTGTATTCCTGTAGGTCTCATCAAGATCAGAAAAAATTTCCTTTCTCCCACACATATGATTACTACAGCCAGCATCAATGTACCACTTAGAACTTTTATCTTCTTCACCAACACCAGCAATAAATAAAACAGTTTCTTGATTATCACCACTACTTTCAGCTATTTGAGCATGTCTAGTATTATTATTCTTAAGATCCCAATAATCCTTTTTTATGTGACCCATCTTTCCACAATTATAACATTTAATCTTAGATCTATCACGTTTTTGCCAATTATTTTGAGCATCCGAATTAACCTTTGGTTGGTAAGAAAAATTACCTCTACCATGGCCTCTGCCTCTGAAGCTTTGACCGCCACGTCCTCTCCCTTGAGAATTCTGGCCCTGCTGATTGGTTTCACCACCATCGGATTCTTTAGGCTTATATACCAAAGCCTTCAATGCTTCTGACGCCGCATCAACAGATGGTCTGTCACATGACATCTCATATGTCACCAATTCTCCTTCCAAATCAGCATACGAAAAAGTGGAAAGATCTTTAATGGCCTCAATAATCTCCTTCTTTGTGTGAAATTTCGAAGTCAACGTCCGAAAAAGTTTAGACACCATCTGCTCTTCCGTTACTTTATCACCGTTGATCTTCATCTGACCAGCTATGGACTTTACCCTAGCCATGTATTCTTGCACCTTTTCATTAGGTTTCATCTCTGCTAACTCGAATTGTCTCCGTAACTCCTGCAGTTTCTTTTTTTGAACATTTTCGTTTCCTCGATTGGTAGTTTTTAACTTGTTCCAAAACTCCTTAGCTGTCTCTACCTCCATTAAACTTCTGCATACGTCTAATCCAACCTTCGTTCTTAAATAATAGAGTGCATGATTATTGTGAGAACGATTTTTCTCCAATTCTTTACTTCCCTCAGCTGTTGATTTTTCACCTTTCTTGTCTTTCTCAGGTTCTTCAAAACCTGGCTCAATTAAATGCCAGATACCAGCCATCTTGAAAAAATTCTCCATCAATTAACACCAAATTTTAAAATTATTTTTCCCATCAAAGACAAATACATGACACTCAGGAGGATTAAATAGAAAAGATATATTGACTCCCAAAAATTAACACAGGCTCTGATACCAGATGTAAGACCCAAAATAATCCAAACCCACAAGATTAAATGCGAAAGCTGCAATCAACGGACGAACGATACTGAGGAGAAGAAAAACCGAACACACGTATCCAATGGAATAAACTTCAATTGAATCACAGCGGAGGATGTGCACCAGCAAAAAAACAAATGCAATTGCACAATTAATTCAAAGCAATGCACGGAACCCAAAGAAAACTAAACCAAGTCCATTGATTCGGTTTACTCACAGAACACAAGTGGAATTGCACGCAAACCGATGCAAGCTAATGAGCTAACAACAAAGCTTTGCAAAATAACCGACCCAAACACAAAGCAACCGAGAGCTTTGACGTTGGAAACCAAAAGCAGCCGCAAAGTTTAATTTTAATCTTTGTAATTTTCTCTGTGTTCACAATGGCAACCTAAGGCATATATTTATAAGCTAAACTATATCTGAATCTTACACTAATACAGATTGCAACTATTTCCTAAAACAATTAGGTTTCCTAAAACAAATACGAAACCAAACAGGAAACAAACGAATAGAAAACATTAACCGAATAGGAAATAAAACTAATAGAAAACTTAGTTTAATTATTCTACAATAATCGTTGCCTCCACCCCCCTCCCCTGCACTCCAAAGCAACGGTGTTGGCGGCTCTAGTTTTATGAAGATGAAGAAGAGAGGAAAGAAAAGAGATAGCTGGGGTCCGTTTAAGGGTAATTCAGACTATTTAAATTATATTTTTTTGGTTATGAGGGTAAGTTAGGAATAAGAATACAAATGAAGGACATGAAAGTCTTTTTGATCTTTTTGCCTTTTCGACTTTGTCAAAGGGGGGAAAAAGTGTCTAATTTTAAAACATAGGGGGTAGAAAGTAAAACACTAATAACACAAAGGGGATTTATAGTGATTAAGCCTAAAATTTACTGTAGAAATAAAAAACAAAATCAAACACAAACAAAAGCAATCGAAGGAAATAGGGAAAATTTATTTTTGGAAGGAAAAGGTTTTTGAGATTTTTTTTAAAGATTTGTGTAGGAAAGAGAATAAAAAATGTAATAATAATGTTATTTATTGAAATTACGTGAGAGAGATGTTAGAGGGAATTTTAAAATTTAAAACTTGAATTTAGTAAAAAATGAAGTTGTTTGGATTGATAATTTGTTTGAGGAAAAATAATATTTTTTGTGAAACCAGTAGACATAGCCTTAAAATTAGTTATTAAAATTTTGCACTTTACATTTTCAATTCTCTAATCATTTTCCTTTCTAGGAAATATTCTTATTTGTAATATTAATTGTTCTTAGTATTAACAACATAATATTTTGTGTAGAACAAAATGAGTATCGCTTATTTTAATAGTGTACAAGAGATTTAAATCATGCATGTTTAAAAGTTGTGATGTGACGTAAAAAGTCCACTTCAGGAATGATGCTTCTTCACAACCCAATGAGTTCTTGTAAACAGCAATTGTCCAATCCGAATGAAGCCTCGCAGGAAAATGAGGAGCAATAAAGGGCCCAATCTTTGGATGAAGCTTTTTACTGTGCAGTAGAATGGATCACTCTAATAATTGATCTGAGTAAATCGGTTCAGCAACAGTGATAAACTTTAAGGATTCTGGATAACTTGATTCGGCAATGGTGATGAAGCTTGAGGATTTGGCACTGTTCCGGTGACAACAATGGAAACTAATCAAGAAAAGGGGCGGGGCTTTCCCCCCTGTATAGGCTCCGACGATCAAGTCAGTAATATGAAAGAAATACACAGTATTGAATGATATCTTTGGGAGAAACAACAATAATCAGAGAGAGTAGCAAGAAGTTGTTCATGAAGTACTTGTCTCGAATTCCCTTCTATTTCACTTACTTGAAATGAGGCTGGTGCCTGAGTATTTATAAGCCCACTTTGATAGTTCCGTTGGATTGTGATGTCATACGCTCCCACTTATTCTTTTTAATGATACTTTAGCCGTTCCGGGAAAACTGGCTTTAACTTTGGCTCTTTGTCATCATTGCTCTGCATATATTAAGATAATGGTCCTACCATGATGTCTAACTGTTTCGAATATATTATCTTTATCTCGGATCGGTTTACTCTTTACCGATATAAGCTTTTATGTGTTTTAGTTACTTACCGACCTGAGTTTTAACACTGTTGACCGATCTAACTTCTCTTAAGCTTTTACCGACCTGGGCTTCTTGAATATAGTTACATTTTGACTGACCCATTCTTACCGAGCTGAATTATAAGTTTTACCGATCTAAGATTCACCAATTGTTTTATAATGTTTTCCGACCTAAGCTTTCATGAGTCATTACTGATCTAAGTCTTCATAACCGACCTAAGCCTTTATAACCGATCTAAGCCTTCATAACCGATCTGATGTTGTAACACAGATTTGTACGATATTTCCGATCTGAGCATGGCTCTAGGCCTCTTTATCTTTTACTGTTTCTTTGTTTTAATTTATTGGGCTAGGCCCAATGGGGATTTCAATTTTATGCACATCAAGTTGCTATAATTTTACTTTCGGAAAACATATTTTAAACTTGTTTCTTTTCATATTTTTGTTTGCAATTTTGAAACACATGTTTTTAGAAAACAGTAAATTTTTTTTTCTTCGGAAAACAGTTTAAAAAGTTATATTGAAAATGATAAATTATTACTCATTCCGTTTTATTAGAATAGTCTACTTTGAAAAATGTACAACTTATTATTAATGTCAAAGTATAATACTTAAAATAACTAATTTGATATTATTTATTTCATTTATATTATTACTTTTTAAGTATGGACTAATTTAGACCGCACATGATTGTATTAGTAAGGGTAAGAGAAATAAAGAAAAATTTAAAAGTGTACTCTTCTTTTTCGAATAAAAAAAAAATGAAAACTAAACTTTTCTAATAAAATAAATAAAGTATTAAAACTATTGTAAAAATAAAAAACAAAATCAAAATGCAAACAAAAATAATGAAAAGAAACATGTCCTAAATGCCATCTGCTAGTTCATGAATGTGTAAACGTCTGCATGTAGGAATAGAACAACGAAATACGAAACAAACGAGATTTTCTTCAGTTTGATAGAATACTACTCTCTCTCCCTCAGGGTCAAGAGATTCTGTCCAAAAAATATATATTTCATTCTTATATCATTAAAGATTTGCTCTTCGTTCCATTAGAAGAGTCTATTTTGAAAAATATTTTTTTTGTTCTATTAGAAGAGTTCACTTTTAATTTTTTTTACTACTCTTATTTTTATTAATATAATTATGTGTGGTTTACAATTAGTCTATACTTAAAAAATAAGGGTATAAATGAAACAAATGATGTCAAATTAACTATTTTAAGAGTTGTACGTTAACATTCATAATAAGTTGTACATTTATCAAGATGTACTCTTAAAATGGAACTGAGGAAATAATTCATTTTAAAGGATAAAAGTGGAATTTTAATTTCATCCTATGGCCATCATCCCTGAATTGTGCTAAATTTTGAGTGAAAACACATCTATACAAAATTTTTGGAGACAGAGGATATTTCCCCCTCTCTTAGAGGAATAGATTCCAACGTTTTTCACGCTAAACAAACGAGATTTTTTTCATTTTGATAGAAAAATCTCCCCTCTCTCCAAAACACCTCCCACCAACCCCCCCCCCCCCCCCCCCCCCCCCCCCCAAAAAAAAAACGTCTTTCACATTGTACCGGCTAATATGAGGGTTCCAGTTTTGATTTTCAAAATGGGCAATACAATAGGCTTGTTTGTATTGTGATTGGAATGGATAACTTTTGTTTTGTGGAGGAATTAATTTTTGGAGGAAATTGTGTAGGAAGGAGGGAAAAAAAAAAGAAAGTGAAATGATGTAATTATTTTTCAAAAAAATGCGATGAATAAAATGCCTAAGAGAAATGAGTTTATATATGCGACGAGTAAATGATAACATTAATGACACACACTAATGATAGAGTGAATGACGCACGTAATTAGTAACTGTAAGTACTCTTAATTATGATTATTGTGATATTAGTCAAGTTTAATAGTGATACTTTTGAACTGAAAAAATTATACTTGTAATTAATATTTGTGACACTTGTAATTGTGAGCTTGTGCTCTTAAACCAAACTTGATACTTGTAAGTAACAAATGTGATATTTGTAAGATTGAAAGTGTACTTTTGAACCAAAAGTGATACACTCTCTCCGTTCCATTAAAAGTTTACTTTGCAAAATATTTTTTGTTCAAATAGAAAAATCCAGTTTTAAAAATTTTACTCCTCCTACCATTGATAATATAATCATGTATGGTCTAAAATTATCTCATACTTAATAAGTAAGGACATAAATTGAATAAATAGTGTCAAATTAGCTATTTTAGTTGTTGTACAAATGACATTCATAATAAGTTGTACATTAATCAAAGTGAACCTTTCTAATGAAACAAAAGGAGTATATAAATAATACAAGTGAATACTCTTTAAGTTTAACCATGTTACCTCTTTATGATACTTGTTATATCTTATACAATGTTACTTGATATATCAGAGGCTACAAGCAATACATGATACAATAGAGGTTGTAAGCGATACTCGATATATCAGAAGCTATATGTGAGATATCAATCCTTAAAATCGACACTTTATTTTTTTTGCCACATGCGATATATCATAAACTACACGAATATATTGGAGGTACACACAGTACGTACTTTTGAAACCAAACTCGAAACAAGTGACTTCAACAATAAGGAAAAGGATGTGTGTTATGGGGTGGTCTGACCAGTCATGTATAAGTTTTTGCATTGTTTTATTAATTTTCATTTCCTATTGGTCTTTCCGTTACAATTCATTTTGCCAGTCATGTACTCCACCAATTATATAACACACTCTTATCAAATTTTCCTTTTTAATAAAATATTCTTATTTGTAATATTAATTGTTATTAGTATTAAAAACATAACTTTTTTTTTTTGGTTAATAATATCACACATTATATATATATATATATATTTATCAATCTTGTACAAGCCATTTACAGCATGCATGTTTAAAAGTTGGTCTCTAATTTTACTTTCGAAAAACATATTTTTAAATTATGGTACACAAATGATACAACATAAATGTTAAATTAGATCTCATCTGCTAGGTTCAAAAATGTGTAAAACGTCTGCATATAGGAATATATAGGACAACTAAATATGAAACGAACGAGATTTTCTTTCAGTTTGATAATATTACTCTCCCTCTCTTTTTAAAAAATTTATAGAACAGTTGATTAAATTGTTGGCGGAATTAAGTAAAATAGAAAAAATTACATTTAAAGGAGGTGTGATGTAATGAACCTTACCCTCATAAAATGACGTCGTGGACAAAGACGTTATGTGAGGTGAATCCAATCCATGAATGATGATGACTGCAATAAATGAAATCCTACTGTACATCACCAAGACCTTACTTCTACCAAATCCACTAACTCTTTCGAGAGATTTTAAAATTGCATATTCCTGTCGATCAAGGTTTCAAACCTCCCGTAACAATATGCGGAAGAGCTTGAAAATCAATGAAAGTGACAAAGACTTTTGATCGCATTCATAATTTGCAAGCCCCATCAGCAACTTGATTAAAATTTTTAATTGCATTCACCTCTCTCTGAGTCTGTCTCTCGATCCCACGTTTTTCACGCTAAGCAGACAAACTTTTCTTTGTTTTGATAGAAAAATCTCCCTCTCTCTCCCAACGTGTTTCGCATTGTACCGGCTAATAGCAGACAAAAGTGATGCAGGCAGCTGGATTTTTTAGCAACCAGTTTTTTTCTTTTTCATTTTTGTTTTTTTTTACAACCTCAGACGCAACCAGTTCAATTCAAGATAAAGCGAAGAGCAGGTGGGGTTCCAATTCCAATTTTGATTTCAAAATGGACAATACAATGAGCTTTGTTTGTATTATGGTTGGATAACTTTTGTTTTGAGTAGGAAATAATTTCTGGAGGAAATTATGTAGGAAGGATAACAAAAAAAAAAAAAAAAAATGATGTAATTGTTTTTTTTGAAAAAATGCGATGAATAATTATATTTTTCGCAAAGCCTAATATAAAATGGGTTCATATATGCGACAAGTAAATAATAAGATTAATGACACGCACTAATTATAGAACTAATGATGTGCGTCTACAAGTACTCTTAATTATGATACTTGTGATACTAGTCAAGTTTAAGAGTGATATTCTTCTATTCAATATGTGATACTCGTAATCAATATTGGTGATGCTTGCGATTGTGAGCGTGCACTTTTAAACCTGATACTTGTAAGTAACATGTAAGATTGAAAGTGTATTTTTTAACCAAAAGTGATGTGCATAAATAATACAAGTGATACTCTTTAGCTTTGACATTGTTACTCTTTATGATACTTGTGAAATCTTATACAATGTTATTTGATATATCAGAGACTACAAGTGATACGCGATACAGTAGATGTTGTAAGCGATACTCGATAAATCAGAGACTATAAGCTATATCTCAATCCTCAAAATTGATTCCTTATTTTTTTTTCCTATAGACATTACTTTGTTTTTCACACACGATACATTGGAGGGTACATGCAGTATGCATACTTTTATAACACACATATGATACTTTTAAAACTAAACTCGATACAATGTTTTTAACAAAAAAAGAAAAAAGAAAAAAGAAAGGACGCGCATTATGGGACAGTCCAACGAGTCATATACTCCCTCTGTTTCACTCAAAGAGTCCACTTTGTATTACTAAAAAAAGTGAACTCCTTGAATCGGATGGATGGAGTATTAGTTTTGGCGTTTCTTATTAATTTCCATTTCCTATTGGTCTTTCCGTTCCAATTCATTTGGCCTGTTATGAGAAATAAATGAGGATAAGGGAACATGTATTAGTAATAAGTTGGGTTCATGTAACTAGAATCACATTTTCTTTTGTTTGATTTGGAGTCCGGACTAGCAAAATGCTTGAGATATGATTCATTGGGCTTGTTATGAAACAGGTAAAACATAACATTGCAAGAAAAAAGAACAATAAGGCCCAATTTGTTTTCATTTCTTTTTTGTTCGTGTTTTGGTTTTGTTTTTGATTGTATACAGCAGATTTAATACATTAAGGGCCTGTTCTTTTACTCAGAACTCAGTCCTAAACCCTAAACCCAAACCAGTGTTCTTTAGCCTTGGATCTTAACCCCACTCTCAACCCGTCCAAAAACAAACCAAAAACCTCAACTTCTGAGAATAACCCCCATTTAGCGATTTGGCTCGAGGCTCATGTTTGGGTCTGGCCTTGGGTCAGGGTTTGGGCCTTGTGTCGGTGCTTGAGCCTCAGTTCAGGATTCGGCCATCGGGTCGGAGTTAGGCCCTCGGGTCAGGGTTCGGGGCTTGTGTCGGGATTCGGACCTCGTTTCAGGATTCGGGCCTCGGGGCAGAGTTTGTCCCTCGTTTTAGGTTTGGGCCTCAGTTTTAGGTTTGGGCAATTTTGGGTTCAGGCCTCGGTTTGGGGTTCATGCCTTGGGTCGGGGTTCGGGCCTTGTTTCTGAATTCGGGCCTCAGGTCGGGGTTTAGGCATCGTTTCGAGATTTGGGCCGCGGGTTAGGGTTCGGGCCTCATTTTGGGGTTCAAGTCTCGTTTTGGGGTTCAGTCCTCAGGTTGGGGTTCGAGCCTCGGTTTGGGGTTTGGGTCTCGGGTCGGGATTCGGGCCTCGTTTCAAGATTCGTGCCTCTGGTCTGGGTTCGGACCTTGGTTTGGAGTTCATGCATCTGGTCAGGGTTTTGGCCTCATTTCGGGGTTCGGGTCTCGTATCGGGATTCGGGCTCGGTTCAGGGTTCGGGTTGGGTTTCGGGGCTCGGGTCGGGATTCAGACCTGGTTTTGAGTTCGGTCCTCAGTTCAAGATTTGGGCCTCTGGTCAGGGTTTGTGCCTCGGGTTAGGGTTCGGGCATCGGTTTGGGGTTCGGGTCTCGGGTTGACCCGAATTTGACCTGTCGGTTGACGTTAGTGTGAGAGCATCCTGAGCTACCTTGCCATTGGTGAAGAAATTGATGAAGGGATTGGTCACGGGTTTAAAACCCATGTTCGTTGCCTAGGTTTCAGTTCTGGTTTCAGAACCTTGTTTCTTAAAAATGGGTTGAAACCCATTTGGTCTGAGTTCTGGTTTCAAACCAGAGCTCAGTTTTGGGTAAAGAACAGGCCCTTAGATATTTTTTTTATCATTTTTGTTTTGTGATTGAAATGGATAACTTTTGTTTTGAGGTGGAATTAACTTTTTGGAGGAAATTGTGTAGGAATGAGAAAGAAAAATAAAAATGAAAGGATGTGATTATTTTTTGAAATGATATAATTAATAATTATATTTATCACAAAAACTTATATAAAACAACTTTATGGGAAAAACTATAGTCCTTTTAAGGGACTATTCAGCCATTGAATTTGGCCTATGCAATTGCATACTTAATTTATACAAGGTCAAATTAAAGAGGCTGAATGGTTTCTTTGAAGGGATTATAGTCTAACCCCTTTATATATGAGACACGTTAATGATAATATTAATTACATGAACTAATGATAGGGCTAATGACATGCGTAACTAGTTAGTACCTATAAGTACACTTAATTATGATACTTATGATACTAGTCAAGTTTAGGAATGATTCTCTTGAATAGAAAAAGGGATAACAGTATTAATGCTACGGTTGAGAGTCTACTCTTGAATCAAAAGTGATACTAGTAAATAGCCAATGTGATACTTGTGAGTTTGAGAGTGTACCATATTTATGTTACACTCGAGTTCTATTTTGTTTTCTTTCCTTTGTTTATCTTTATTTTGTTTATACTTTGTACTGCTTTTAATCTTCACTATTCCTTATTATTTTATTTTTTTTCACAATAATTTTTCCTTATACTAAAAAATAAAAACAAAAATACAGAACTATTTTTTTTAATTTAAAAAAAATGTATATTTTTAATTTATTAAAGTTTTTCCTTTTTTTTATATTTTATTTTATAACAGTGAATTGATATTTAAGTTAATTGTTAAATTTGCAAAAAATTAAAATTGATATTTAAGTTAATTGTTAAAATTGCAAAAAATTATAATTTACTAGAACAAAATACCTCTTAATGTTAAAGAAACTGAGAAAATTTGAGTATATATTTCTTTAATCTGTTTATTTATCTATAAATATATTCATGACTGGATATTGTGATTTGTGAGTCCAATGCTTTTAACAATTTAGTGAACCTTACTCAAGTTCAAGTCCAATCAAGATTTGAACTTGATATTTAAAATCTAATTAATTGGGTTGTTATTATTTAATTCAAGATGGGCTACATACTTAATTATTGAGAAGCCCACAATCAAGCCCAAGCATCACAATGGAGAGCCCAATGAGCATTGCCCAATACTAAATGGAAAAGCCCACATTTAGATGCTCAGAAATTGGAAAGGTGTACCACATTCTCAGAGGATAAAAAAAAAAAATAGCAGTTCTTGCTTTTCTCTATTTTTGTTTCCTTTTAGCTGTTTTTTTCAATCATCAAAAACTATTAATTGATAGTGCTGAAAATTGTCCAACAACAACGGGCAGAAAACCAAGAAACAAACTATACAATCACTAATTACAAAAGATTTGGTCCGACAATTATCATATCTGAACAACATCAATAAACTTAATTCACAAACTTGTAAATCTATATATAATATAGTCTCTCTTGTAGAAGTCTAAAATTTGCTATTGTAATCTTATACAGATCACTGAGGATCTTTCGCTAATTACAATAGAAGTCCCAAAATTTAATTTTTATCTATCATAGACAAGGAAATGATCATCATAGCTATAATTATAATCACTATAGTAGGGGAGAAAATCACATAAATAAATATAAAATAATTATTGAAAGATAAAACTCCCTCATATGCTCCAATTAGAGACATTGAAATCTAAAACTAATAAATAAAAGAAGCAACAAATAAAGAAACTATTTTCCTCTAGCCATGGGGAGGATAACGGAAGAAGATGATAAAACTTTTAGGATTTGGAAAGAGAGATCTTTTCCTAGGGTAAATTATATTTACGTTCCTCGAGGTTTTCATAAACTACCAAATGAACCTTGAGGTTTTGTAAAATTCCGATCACCCCCTTGATCGGGTAATAATATAATAATTACCCCTCTCTGGTTCGGTAAAATTACAATTGTCCCTTTATGAATAAAAAAATTAAACTAAAAACTCAATCTTTTTTGTAATTTGGCATTATATTTTAGAGGGATCTCCTGTTAGACTGTATGACAGTGTTAGGAAAAACACCCCTCATGATATTTGAATCACTTATTGGAAGAAATATTCCAACAAGAACACTGCAGCGGAATTGAAAACAGAAAAGAAAACACAGCAATTTAACGTGGTTTAATCCATGAGAATACACACTTTTCCAATCAAACAGAGAATTGAGAATTATAGAATAGAATAATTAACCTCTTTGCTCTCAATTGTATTCTATCCTTCCCCTCTACAGTTGTCTCTAGCACCCTCTCTATCTAGAATGAGATCTGTACACTACTTTCTTTGCTCTGCTGTTGCATCTGGTCTATTACAAACAACGTCTATTTACAATAAAACTAGAAAAACCCTATTGGGCTTAGTTTCCTAATATATTCACAATTAAAAAGCTTGGTCACATACTAATTGTATAAAGAATTTGAAGAGATACCACAACAGACAGTTTGACACAGGCGATACTTTCGCCCTTAAAAATATTAGATATGCAATATTTCATAATGTGTACGTGATATTTTTGAGGTTATACTCGATATTCATGTCTTTAGAAAAGTATTGTATGTTTCTAACAAAGAAAGATGTGCGCATTGAACCATTCGGCAGGTCGAACATAAGTTTTTGTCAAAATTTGAACGTTCAGAAATGTGTTGATAGTTTCATGAATTCACAGGGGATATTGGTAGTTCTCACAAACCCCGAGGGAGGTAAATATAATTTTCCCCTTTTCTATGTTCACTTAATAATTCTTCTTTAGACTTGAAGTACTAATTTCAATTATTTTCACTAATTTTTGAAAATTTATCAATTCAATTCATTATTCTGCTTAGATTGTGGTATATTCAAATCAAACATCTTATCTTCATGCAGGGGGACTTGGAAGAGCTCCGGGAGCCTGTCTGGAAAAAAGGTGTGGGGGATCGGGGTCTCGCCTCATGTAAAGCACTTTGTGTGGAGGTTCTGTACGGCGACCCTGCCCACGGGGGATGTGTTATGGCGACGCACGTTCTCACGGGCCTTGTAATCTGTCATTTTGTTACGGGGAGGCGGATACGCTCTGACATATGTTCTTTGAGTGCCCTTTCACTCATGCCGTGTTGCGGGACCTGCACTGTACTGCGGAGGTTGTGGCTATGGGACCTGCTGTTACACGGGTAGACGGACATAGTAGCATTATTGGTGACTGCCCTAGACTTGATATGGATCCAGAGGAATAAGAAGCTACACAGGGAGCCTTTGCAGGACCTAGGGGGTGGTACAGTCCGCTTCAGCGGCACTGCTGAACTTCCGGACAGCCCAACTGTGCTCGGAGCGCTCCTTCGACACACTCTAAGAGTTCGCTCTCTTGCAGTGGGCACCGTCGGGAGTTAAGGTCTACTTTGATACTGCTTATCACCCGGCCACGCTGCGGGCGGCGGTGGGGGTTTACTATTGTGATGGGGATAGAAAGTGGTGTGGGGGCTGGCTAGGCGATTGGCGCAGGTATCCTCCCCGGAGAAAGTGGAGGCATTGGTGGCTAAGACTACTACGGAGCTGATACTGCTCAATGGGTGGGCGTCATGCTCTCTTATCGGGGATGCAGCGCTGATTGTTCTAGTAGTTAGGGGGGAAGAGGTATTTCACCAAGGGGTGCAAGATCTAGTGAGGCAGGTGGCGACCGATATTCGACAAGGGGGCTGTGTGGGGATTTTTTTGGGTAGAGCGGGCGAAGAATGTGATTGCGCACACTCTACCAAAATTTGGGCCTACCTGTCCTGATATGGTGTGTGAGTGGGGCGCTGTCCCACAGTTTGTATCTCAATTGTTACTGGACTATTTCCTGGGCTCTTAATATAATTCGTTACATTTAAAAAAAAATTAAAAAAATCAAACAGCTTATCTTCGTTTCTAACTTAGATGGGATCCCAGTTGAGATTTACGATTATATATGAGCATGTTTTTTACATTGTAACTTTGAATCCATATCACTAATCAAATTCAGTACACAGTATTCACTCCCTATTTTTTCGACATTTTTGGACGGAAAATTTGCAATTTTTTTTCTACAAAGGTATCAAGTTGTAGGGAGGAAGTTTCACGTTTGACCGCTTAACGGACGATATTTCAACACCTTAAAACGATACACATTTTTCTTTCCATACTGGCACTATTTATTATTTGAGTAATGATACATAACTTAACTAATCTCCTCAACTTTCTCATATTATTATTTGAGTAATGAGGTGCCATGCATTTATTGATCAATATTGTAGTATTAATAATTATTTTATAAAAGTGTAGCCAATGAATGCATGATACCTCACTCGCTATGAGAAAGTTGAGAAGATTAGTTGAGTTGTATATCATTGCTCTTATTATTTTAAAATAACCGCAATATTTGATTAACTAAATTCAATATTTTAGCATGTAAAAATGGTACGCGTGTGACAGAGCTATCGTGTACCTCTGCAAACACAGTAATTATACTACTTTTAACCTGTAATTAAAGGATTAAATAAATCTAATACAATGGTAGTTAGGATTGATACACAGGAACACGTATTCTTAACTTCTTTTTATTTATTAATGCTTTAGTAACTATTTTGACGAGTCGTCACCTTTGTGTCTCTTAAGAGACCTTTAGTTTGTCACGAACACTTAAGAGAAACAGAAATAATAATGAATTTGTATAAATTATAAAGGAAGTATTCTAGTATTATGTTATCCACCTTCATCACATGCCTACAATCATGAACACTTAAGTTGTCTAATTATCCTATACCGGTTAGTTATAGATTACCGCGAGCACCCGCTAGTCATAACCCAATTTCTTCTTGACTTCTCGGTAATCTCCGCGATCCCCGCTAGTCAAGATTACTTCTCTAACCAATTAATTAATTAAGCCGCGAGTCCCCGCTAGTCACCTAATTAATTATTTAGCAGCATTAAGATCTAGAGAAACCTAACACTAACAACTCATATCGTCGTAATTCAAGGAATTATTACTCAATTAATAGCACCTCACAGTCGAAGGTTATGCCACTCGAAGACCCTACCAGATTAAACTAAGGTGATCAGTCTTAATAAAATCTTAGTAATTAGACTTATGAACACTGATTAATTTAAGAACATAGTTAATTAGACTTAGAATAATTCAAGTTTCATACATGCATGGATTACGGTTTCAATACATAACACTAGAATAATATATTTAGCTACTCATGAATTGAGAATCAAAGCAACAACTTGGAATGGAAATCATGAGAAAAATATGAAATACTTTACTTGAATACTTGGATTGGGAACCGACGAACAGGATTTTGCAAAGATTAAGTATCTCAAAAGCTAAATTAATCTACTACTATGCTACGGAATTCAGTGAGAAACCAAAGCTTAAAACTGCATAAAAGAAAAGGTAAAAACTAGATATCAAAAAAACATATTGAGTACAATTTCAAGCTGCCTATTTATAGGACTTAGGCAATCTAGTAATTGGAATAAAAATTTATCTCCTAATCAAATAAGGAGATCAATCAATTAGCACTTCATCTCGTGCACGTGGATTTCCTATTTCCTTCTTGGATTCTCCTTCCTTTTCTGCTTCCTTGTTTCTGTTTCTTCTTTGCTCTCGGGTTTCTTAACTTGCAAGGCAGATTTGGCGATTCCAAACTTAAGGCCGAGCTGGCGCGACATCGGTCTCTACTTTCTGCATCCGTGACTTTGGACTTCAGGTCGGTCACTGTCGAGGTCAGCTCTTCAGGTCGTCCAGCCGAGGTCAGCTCTTCAGATCGTCCTGGATCCGCTTGGATACCTTTGTGCTCCTAAAATCCACCTTTTAGAACTTCTCTTCTGTAATTGGGCTGCTCTCTTAAATCTGCACAATTAATACAAATCTTGGGCAAAAAGCCCGTGAGAACTGCCAATTACTCTCTAAATTATTAGGTACAATATCGGTGGATCAAATATCCCCACACTTGAATCGTGCTTACCCTCAAACATGACATGAAAATCAGACTTAGCACAGATCCGCAAAAGACTTCATTCACACAAAGGATTACTTTTCAAAACTTAGGTACCCAGTCACTTGGCAAAACAGCAGACGGACCACTTATATTCAACATACAAAATAGGACAAAAGACTGACTCGAAAACAAACAGAACAAAATACTCCAAAATTTAAAACAAAACAAAACTCTATAATTCTGCCCCAACTCTTGTTCTAAGCTTTACTCACATCACAGATTCAGTTTTCATCAAAGTATATGCAAGCCAATCCTTCCAAGCAAACAAATCCTCCCCTTATCAATTTAGCAAAAGTATACTAAAGTTCCCATGCAGACACTCTTTGGACAGTGATTCACATAAAAACTCACAAGTTTCAGCAAAAGTGGGACATTTATAAGCACCTAATCTAGTCAGAATCACAAAAGTTTGAAAATTGACCATCGCCACAGAATGAAAGAGGATAGTGCACAAGTGTTAAGAAACAACCCTCGAAATTATGGACACAATGGAGGCTAAAGTTGTCTGAACCAGGAACGTTCCTATGGGTTCTAGGCTACCCGTGAAATGAATATTCAGTGTGATGTATCAAAACAAAATACTTCAAAATTTCTTTGTTGAACTTACCACCCTCTAGCTTAGGCAACTGGGTGCTGTCCTGTTCTTCACTTCCTAGAAAACATAAGCAATTTCAACACTTTTCAGCACGCAGCTCAACTTTTAAAAACATACTGCCTTATTCTTTTTACCCTTGCATTAAGTCCTTGGCTTTTTCTACTAATGGACTGACTTTTCATTTTGCAGGTTAACATATTTTCTGGTATTCACAAAACAGATTCAAAACAGAGCTTCTTTCCTTTCACAATACTTATGCAAAAACTTAGCACATCTATTTACAAACCACTTTAAAACAGAACAAACCCTTTTGTTCACTTTAGCACCAAAAATAGCATATTAGTATCACACTGGGGGAAAAAGGGATTAATACAAGACCTGGGCTAACTTTAGGATTTTATTTGTAACTCAAAAGAATTGCATATTAGGCTCTCCTTAGCTCATAAATGGAAAATTAGGTAGGCTTTTTGCTCAAGTCAAAATGGTTAATCTACTTAAAGGTCCCCCATCATCCACAAGTGCACACACCTGTACCATCTTAACAATTAGGTCGGCAACCAATTAGTTCTCAGGGAAAAATCTCCATGAAAGGCTCAAAGAACTTGTTCAGTTTAAGCTTTAAGAAAGAGAACACATGCATAATTATGCTAAATCACAGGGCATTCACAACCCACAATCCCATTAGCATGCATATTCACAGAGTATTTACTCATATCTTATTTTTATTTCAAACTCAGCTTCAGCATTTTGGGCAGATTGTAAACACAAACTGACACACACAGAAAACCTCCCCACACTTAAACTGTTGCTTGTCCTCAAGGAACCAGAGTGTGGAGGGAAATTGACCAATGGACTCGACAAAAAATAGAAAGACTGACGCAGAAAACATTCAAGCCACAAGAAAAGACGAACTCAAATAGACACTCAAACTGACAACCAAAATTCAGAAATAGCAACTGAGAAAAACTAAGAAAGACAGAAAAGCAGAAAAGAGGGAAAAAAAACATATCTTCAGCACTCAAACGTGCTTCCCAGACTTGTCCATAAGTGAGGCAAAACCAGCAGCGACCTCGGCAACCTGTTGCGTGACAGAAGCAAAACTGGCTGCCTTTTCCTCCCAAGCTGGGCTTGTTTTTTTCACAGCTCTTCAAGCTCTTTGTGGACCTTATCAAACCCTACAGGTCCTGCATGAGTAGGTGGCGGCTGGTCCGTACTATGAAAGCATAACGGCCCATCGTGGGCCTTGAAGATGAGCTCAGTTGTAACCAAATAATCAGCAGAAAGAAGAATAGGGGCAGGGTATGGGCTCATGCAAGTATTAAAGGGGTCATGTAGATTTAACTTATTAGCAATCAACCCCACAAAATGGCCCAAAGATAGATGTTGAACGGGGTGAGAAGCAATATCACCTAAACAATACCAAATCCAGAAACCAAGATTCAGCCGAGTCCTATCAAGCATGCATTGAAGAATATACAATTTAGGGATAGAAACTACATGCTGAGACGACGTCCTACCACTTAAATTTTTAATAAGCAAGTAATGGCAGAATTGTAAAGCTAGATTATCAATCAAATATGTAGGGGATCGGGTTGAGGAGTATGCAGCTTCTGACGAGGTTAGGCGTGCCCAAGCAGCCCGTCGGTCAAAAGCAGGGAACTTAATGGGGCAGCTCAGGTAGTTCTCGGACTCTAAGTCCTTCTCCGAGCAAATACCCAACAACACATTAAATTGTTTAATAGAGAAAGAAAAATAAGCATTAAACAACCAAAAACTGAGAAACTCTTGAGTACGGTTTAAGCCCTTAGTCTTGGCCTTCGTAGCCATGGTGCAGAACTCCTGCAGCATCTCCTTAAAACAAGGGTTTTTGGGAATATCTAAAAACCAAGCCCACCCAATTGCCTCAAAATAATGGGAGACCTGCTGTCTAATATGCAATTGCTCTAAAAGAAAAGTATCCAAACGATAAAAAGGAAGAAAAGTTCTGGAACAAACCTGTTTGTACCTTTCATCGTGGTCCTCTGAGGAGAATTGCAGGTTCCTCTGTACCTGAGCCCGGTAGTGGGGGCACGAACCAGTGTGGGAGGACTGGCCCCGTCCGGGTCCTCCTTGATATGGGGAAGGGCAGTAGAAGTACTCGCCTCGGCTGTGGAGTGGGTGGCCGCACTCACTGAAGGAGAAAGTATAGAAGTACAGGCCTCCTCAGCTTGGGACATTATCGCCTCAGGGGTCAGGGTAGGGGCAGTAGAAGTACAAGCCCAATGATCGTCGCCGGCTGGGGCAGATGCCGTAGAAGTAGGAGCCGCTACTTCAGAGGGAATACAAACCGGAGTAGTGTTGGCCGGCTGGGAATTAGGGGCGATGGTAGAAGTATGCGCCGCAGATGTGGAAGGCCTGGTAGTGCTTTGGCGAGCCTTTTTCTGGCAGGGCCCCTCTAGTTCACCATCGGAGTCAAGAATGATGGTGTCTGAACAGCGGCCGTCATTGCGAGGCGGAGGTTAGCAGAGGCAACATCAGAGGCCTGGCCTTTGGAGCGGCGAACCGTTGGCTTGGCCGAGGTACCTATTTCATCATTGGCCGTCGATGGGAACCTGTGGCCTTGTTCCCAGTGGTGGATCCTGCCTTAGTATGCTTGACCGCGACAAACTTGCAGCGGGACCCCGGCTGGTTGATGGTGGTGGAGTTAGTGGTCATGGCGTAATCGGAGAAGACGAAGGGCTAGCTTGAGGAAGAGGGAGAAAGGGCCGTGAAAATCTTGGGAGGCAGCTTCTCGGGAGGGTGAGAACAAAGTGAGTGCAAAGTGAAATTAGGACGGGGGAAATTAGGGATTTAAACCAGTGGGATAAGGGAAAAGATGGAAAGGGAGAAAAGTTGGGCACATGGGCGGGTAATTGGGTTGGAGAGAAATTAGGGGAAATTCGGACTCTACGGACGGGCTCCAAGGGACGAGGTCGGACGACGTCTACATTCACCTCCAGTGGACGGACTCAGACGGCGTCTACATTCATCTCCAGTGGACGGGCTCAGACGACGTCTACAAAAGAAAATTCATGATAAAAGGACAAATAAAATAATAATAAAAAATAAAATAAAAAGGAATGAAAATAAATTCAGGCTTGGACGACGTCAACATTTAAGTCCATGGGACAACGTCCCGTACAGGCGACAGTGGCAACTCTTTAACGTACTGGAGCTGCAATACTTGCAATTGGCCCTGTAAACATAAAATCGGATCAGTAGTGCTCGAACTTAATGCTATAAATGAAAATTCAAGAGAAAATTAGAAAGAGAATATAAATGAAACATAAAATAAAATGGAAAAACAAAGCACTAGGTTGCCTCCGAGTAGCGCTTTTCTTTAATGTCTTGGCTAGACAGTATGAAGTTCCTTAGTGGTTCAGACAGGGAATTAGGTGAAGCACATCCACCTCCTGTACTTGGGTAGAATTGTTTCAACCGATGCCCATTAACCTTGAACTGCTTTCCAGACTCAGGATCTCGTACTTCCACAGCTCTGCTTGGCCAAACGGCGACGACCTCCAAAAGTCCATCCCATTTACTTGATAATTTGCCTCCTCCAAACAGTCTCAACCTGGATTTGTATAACATCACTAATTGGCTC
>CM028759.1:33911345-34011345 GCA_016801395.1 Leptodermis oblonga
ATGGCGACAGCATTTTTAGCTAAATTAATAGTGTCCAGGCAAGGAAGCAAAAGGGTAGTCGGAAAGCAAAGAACCTAGACATAGTTTAGAAACCATCAAATCAGGGGCCAGGTTGAACAGCGGAACCACCGCCATTGAGGTAGACGCCGGAGATAAGACAGCAGTAGCTCTGAGTCTTCTTTATGGATTTTGCAGTGAGCTAGAAGTCTGCAATTAGCAAGCAAAACCTCAGTCTCCTAATCTAACTCGGTGAACTCAGTAAAGCCTAGTTATTTGTTTAACCATAAGAAATCTAGCACATTGCTTATTCCATTTTTTAGTCTTAAACAGTGAGGAACTTTTCATTTCTCGACCATCACCATGAAACAAGCAAATATTCAAAATTATCACTCACACTCAACAAAATTCAGTAATGATACGGCATAAATTCAGTAAAAAAACAGCTTATAAGAAAGAATTTATCACACACATTGCCAAAAAAACTAAATGAATAAATTTGCCCTACCAATAGCTTATTTCTTGGGGGGGTGGGGTGGGGTGGGTGGGGGGGGGGGGGGGTGGGGAAACTTCAAACCTAACCTTCTTGGAACTCTTCCGCAGCCCTCCCCGGTTGCTGCTCAGCTGCGGGTTCAATTAAGGGTGAACAAACCCAATTCGTTTAAATGGAAAAACCACCGCCACGGGTCGCTGCTCAGATGAGGAGTGAAACCTAGTCCGCACTCCCCTGGTTGAAGATGAGCGGCGGCGCCGATTTTGCTCGCCGTTTGCGACTGGGAAGAAGAAGACGCCAGTGCTGAAGCTTGTGTAAGTGTAAGCTTTGACTGGAGGCGTGTTACCTAAGACACGCCTTCAGTACGGGCCCATTTTTTCAGGGAAAAAAAATAAGGTGTGAAGAAAGAACGTAAAAAATGGTAATTTTGGTCCCTTTGGTTTAAACCTGTTGCACTTTTGGTTCTTTACGTTTCTATCATGAATTATGTATCTCACATGGAAGGTATGAGACTGTCATGTCTGATATAAATTGAATTTGGAGCTCTTTCCTCATAACTAGCTTTTGATGTAAGTTCTCCCTAAATTCATGACAAATGGTATCAAAGACAATTTCATGTTTCGTCCACGTTGAGATTTGGGCAACCCAGCAGAACTAGAGTGGGACGCTCAGAGTAAACCGCCATAAATCGAAAGGGGTGACCTGAGAAGGGACTACCTAAGAGGCTAGTGTTAGCGGCTCACTGACATCAGAACCAAAGCGCAGTGTTTGTCATGAACCATGTATCCCACGTGAAAGGTATGAGACTTCCATGTGTGGTATAGATTGAAGTTGGAGCTCTTCTCTTCATAAGTTAGCTTTTGTCATGAACCATGTGGTATAGTTTCACTGTTGCGAAAACATGTTGTTGCAGTTTTGGTCCAAGGTCAGTTATTTTTGTGATCTTTTGAAAGGAAATTAAAAAAAAAAAAATGAAACTTTCTTGTGATTTCCATATTATTCAGTAGTCCTTGTAATAATTACCTACTTTTACTCATGCCCAACTGCATATTAATTAACTCATTCTCACCAATTTTGATTAATTTCTGCAATCTATCTAAATGAGTATAAATTATTATATGAGTCACTGAATAATATGGAACCTTAGAGCTCATTAGTATGTAAATATAAGGAATAATGACCGTCTCTTTGCTCCTGTGGTTGAAATTCATCAAATAGGCAAAAATAATAATTTTAAATAGTTAAATACTTAAATTGTTATAAAAAGAAAAATTAGGGGTAATAGTTTAGACAACATATATGGCTATGAATTAAAGAAGCAAGTCCATGGAATTAATCTTTGTTAAAGCTGTTAGAGAATTTTACCAAGAGAAGAAATTAATTCCCCTTCCGTTTCTGTTAGTACGTACGTTTTAATTATATCGATTTTTCTCTCCACTGAAATGAAGAACAAAATTAATTTGCTAGTAACAAATTAATTCTAGTTAAGGAATTACTCCTTTGATCAGTCCGCTTGGCCGGTTACTTTTTAAATATAAATTAATTATAAATCATGCGTAAAAACGGAGTATGATTGGTCCAATAACTTTATTATTTTAACGTAACTATCATATCAGTCATGTAAAAATTTACTCTAAATTTTTCATTATACTGTATGTATCATTTCTTTTTCGATAGAACAAAGTTTTTCGTCGTCAGGTAGAGAGTATATATATGTAGATACTACCTATAAAATATAAGTCTTGTTTATGGAAATTGCAAATTAATTTTAAATTTTTAACGCATCAAGAAAACACAATATGAATCAAACACATCAACTTAATTATATACAATATAAGTTTCCGCTCTTAAAAGATAATTTTTGATAATTTCTTACATTCAACGGCGAACAAAAATATAAAGGGTCTAATGCAAAAAAAAAAAAAAGGTTTCTCACATAAGTAAATAAATATATAGATATATAGAGGCGAGATGGGGGTTAGAGGGATCTTCAGACCCCGCCATACCCCTCCTAGAATCGCCTATGCTTATATGACATAAAAGCAAGACACGAATCTAATACGCTAAGAGTGATATGTCTATCAATAAACATTTCGAATTGCCATGCATCCTTATTTGATCAGTTTGATGCACGAAGCATAGGAATTAAATACTTTCTCTGTTACATTAGAGTCCATTTTGTAATACAATTTTTATTACTAAAAAGTGTATACTCTTCTAACAAACGGAAATAGTATTTAACAAAAATATACATAAGTTGGTTGGACCGGCATCAATGGAGTTGAACTTCAATATTTGTGATTTAAAACCAAGAAAAGAGCAATCCGCTCGATTCTGTTATGGAATTAATTCCTGACCAGACAAATAGAAGCGGAACAGAGACAAGCTTTACTCCCCATAAATACCTCATCACATACAGTGGCGGAATTAAAAATTTATTGATTTTTTTTATTCAAATTAAGAACAAATTAATATTGTTTATGAAAATAGGTGAAAAGATACAAATTATCAAAATAATGTTTAGTAGGAGTACAAAAAATAGAATTAAAAACAAAATTATAATTATAATAACTAAACTTTATTTAATGACCTTAGTTTTTAGTTATTAATATATATATATATATATATATATATATATATAAAAACACTTATATCTTGAATGCTTGCTTAAAACCAGATAATCACATAAAAGGCTGAAAACACATTCGTTTGGCAAGAATATCTTTGATTTGGACTTTGGAGGCCTTTCGAGTATTCATAAACTGATTAAATAAATTTATTTAGAGTTAACTGTAAAAAGTTACGTCAAACTTTATTTTGATTGTAATTTCAAAAAAAAGTTAAACTATAACTAGTTGGGAAGCAATTCCTTTTTGGTCTTCACATTTGTATGTGTTGAAACTAATTATATACTCCTATGTTCCGTTCAAAGTCTTGTTTAAAGTTATACATTACAATTGATGAAAAATTATTTACTCCGTATTGAACACTTTTAACAATACGAAAGTAGCATATATTTTGAAATTTCTCAAACTCTAGCGAATGAAATTAAAAGGAACGCCTCGTTCCACAGCTTGAAGCGCAAGTAAACATTTGTTAGTTTTTTAGTCTCAACTTTCAATTAATAAATGTTGATATATATATAGTACTATATTATTTTCTCATATTAAAGAACATAAGGGATGATGCACGAAAGAAAGTTTCAAGTTGCATCGAAACGTACGTACCTATCCGATTCTACAAATAATTTTCTACATTTTAAGTACAATTTTTTGTATTTCCAAAAGAATTCTGAAATGCCAACTTTGGCCCCATAAATTCTCCGGTTCTGTGTGGTATTACCGCTCAAATCGCAATGCAATTTAAGCGACATTTTGTATTTTATATTTTCTCCGTCCCATATGAAAATTCATATTTTTTTAATGTATTACTTTTTATAGGTAGTAAGATAGAACACCCAAAAAAAAGTAATTTGATATCATTTGTTTTCCACTTATAATCATTACTCTCCATCCATTCCATTAAAAGGGTCCCTCTTGACTTAGCTATAACTTACAGAGCATTATGAATGGTTAGTGTTATTGTCAGAGCATATATTAGTATTCAGAGCAGTTTTTAACCCTCTTGACAAAAATACCCCTCACTAACTTAAGTTGTTGTATCGCATATCCCTAATTTTGGTGCTTCACGTCTCTCATCTTTACCAAAAGATAAATTCTTCCAAAAATTCATCAGCTTTTCTCCCTAAGTTTATATGATTTTGATCCCATCTTCAGATTAGAATATTTCGATGAAAAAAGTATTAGAAAATTTGATTTTCCTTCAAACTTAACCGTCTTTGGTTCCTTCCGTTGTTCAATATCTGAAATTGTTCTTGTTCTTTATAACTTTGTACTTAACTAGTAGAAATTATTTATGGTTGGAGAGAGGATTAATTGATCGTTAACCACTGATTCATTAGAATGTTAATATGTATGGTGTTGGAGAAAGGATTGGCTGTTAACAACTACTTGCGGAGGAAACTGAAAAGTACAGCTGCAGAGGAAATTGCTTGGAAGAATTTATCTTTTGGGGTTGATTCTTTGGTGTTTCTTTCACGGAGTAATATTTGCAGGCTGCAATCCGTTGTTTCCTCTTCACATCCATACTTGTTTTCTTATTATTGTTGCAAATTATCATAGCCAAATCGAAGACAAACACATACTGCATACGGAGAACTTGGCATAGATGATGATCTAGATAGGCCTTAATAGCCTGGAGCTGTGCGGATATTGGTGATGATGATGATATTGATGGTTTATTTAACGATGATTATATATTGATATTCACTCAACCTTTCCCTCGATCGAGTTGGTAAGATGATGATGAGGTTGTGATGATTTGGGGCTTTCCGGCAGCTTCAACATGAGCGAAAGAGTGATGATTTAGTTAGAGGGTACTTTGTCAAGAAAGTGAAAATCTGCTCTAGATGCTAATATATATTTTGACAATAACACTACCCATTATGAATATCAAGGTACGATGCTTACAATAACTAATTTGTCATTATTTTTTTTCTTTTATATCCTTATTTTTTAAGTAAGAACTAATTGTAGATCACACATGATTATATAAGTAAGGGTATGAGGTGTAAAAAAAAAATTTTAAAATGAACTCTTCTAATGTAACAAAAAATATTTTTCAAACTAAACCCTTCTAATAGAATAGAGAGAATATATTTTTAGTATGAGTTAATTTTGACAACATATTATTATATTAATAAGGTTATACATGGAAAATTGTAAGAGAAATAGAAACAAAACTCTTTATTGGGACAAAAATAGTTTAAGAAATGGTAAATTTTTTTAATAGAATCGAATGAGTAATTATTTATATCATTTTCAAAATCGATACACATTTTGGCAGGCAAGTGCAGTGGAGATCCTGGCGGACTCTCTAGTAAATTGAGGACGAATGCAATCCAAAGAAACTTTGGTACGAAGAAAATGAAGAGATAAAGAGGAAAACATGTGAAAAGAATGAATCGTTGCTGACGAAGGCAAAGAATGATTCATGGAATGAAAGCCTGTTTTTCATCCTGCTGAGTAAGAAGCTACAAAGCAGAGAAACGAACCCGAGGGCCCTACCACCCAGCAAAATACTTCCGTGACGGACGTGGGTCCCCCCTTTGCTGACGTCTAGACCGTTAGGATTTAGGAAGACCGTGAGATTGGCTCAACCAACGTGGCCTTTTTTGCTTTTCATTTTTTTTTTTTTTTTGCTTTTTCATTTTTTTTTTTTTTTTTGAATAAACTTTTCTTTCTTAGCTCGATCGATTGCTTCTGAATTTAAATCTTTGGTTTCGAAGGGCTGAGAATAACTAACAAAATTGTCAGATATCATTTGTTTAGAATTCTTTTTGGAAATATGTTACCCGTTTAATTTGTAATTTAACAAACTGGTTTTGACATTATTGAAATGTCGTGTTTCAAAATAGATGTTTATCCTAACATAAGAGTTATGTTTTATTTTCTATACATATTAATATAATTATATGTAATATGTAATTCACTGTAGTCATAAAATAAAAGAAGTATTTGAAAACAAATGATGACAAATTAATTATTTTAATTAACGTGTTTTCAAACTTATAAATATTTGTACTCTTTTTCTGAAACATGAATATAAATCTAGTTCATTATGTGTATAAAGCTAGTTAATGTAAAAATAACAAGATTGATATTGGGGTTCTCCGAATCAAATAAGTTTCTTGATCTTTGTTTGAGGTTTTATTATTATTTTTTTTGTTCATTAATTATCGATATAATATAGGTTATGCCTTACACAAAAGCACGCAATAGTATATACTTCTCTTGTAATATACAAGCACAATACGAACGTGTATATACTAATATACTATACACTAACGTTTAATATGAATAAAGAAAATACTATAATCTTGTAACATAATTATTTAGTGATTTAATAATAACCTTTGATGCAATACTAATGTTATTATAATGATTATCATATGCATGAATCATTATGAAATAACTGAATAATTTCGTAATAAGAACGTAGCAATAAGGTAAGATGAATTTTGTTGCTTTTCCTTCAACGGACATTTGCCTGCTTAGTTGAATGGAGAGGGCCTTTTAGCTAGTCTTAGGTCAATAACTACCTAATGAGTAGTGAATCACGTGTGAAAATATTGTAAATTAACAAATACGAATTAAATATGTATAAATAATAATAGTAATAATAATAATAATAATAATAATAAAAGAAATGAGCGTTACGATTTGTTGGCCAATTCTCCAATAGGATAGGTATAGGTATAGATCATAGACTTTGTGAAATTGGCCGCCTGATGATATATATGAAGACAAATTTGCTTCTGTAGACTATTTATAATTTTTTATTTATTTATACACATAATAATTTTTATATTAAATTTATTAAATTTTCAGAGTTTTATTTATTTATCTATAAAGTTTATAAATCCGTGAGGGACTCAAATTATATTTATAGTTTGGGTTTTTGGAAGGCTAACTGTATCCAGCTGGGTTTCAATTAATATGAACGAACTAATTAATTAAATATATGTATATAAATATATATGTATATATATATATATATTCTTACACCATTCTAGAATGGGTGCTATTAATTAATGAAATATCACATATATGTAGCTCAATATAGTTCTTTCCAAATTTTTTTTATATAAAAAATATAACTTTATTATAAATTTTTATGCACGATATCTTAAATAAATATGTAATTTTATTATTATCTTTTTTTTTTTACTTATACTTAAATTCTATGTGCGATTTAATTATGAACCACTTATATATAGTGGATTGGAGGAAGACGAGAGTATATAGTGGCTTTTCAATTTTCATCATCTGTTATATTATTGTGTTACACTCTTTGCTATATATATATATATTTTTAATAAATCATTATGAACATTAATTTGTATATCAAAGATATATAATCGTAAGTGTAACACAATAATACAATAGAGGATCTAAAGCGCTATATAATTCACTATTTAAAAATTAAACTATCCAATTATGTCCTAATGAATCTGAAGAATTAATCAAACGAAAATTGATGTTTCACTTGAAAAAATATAATAAAATGATATTATAAACTAACTTGAAAAAATATAATAAAATGATATTATAACTAAACTTTCTTGTCAAAGAATTCCCCTAATCCCAAAGAATTGGCTTCTTTTGTGCTTTATTAGGTCATTCATTAGTATATAAATAATAAATATGTACCGGTGACGATGGTGGTACGTACTAGTTACGTACCCATCGTAGAGTTAATCTTATATAGACAATTACTCTCTTCGGAGTCCAATTTTAAAAATAAAAAATAAAATTGTTCCGCTAAAAAAGAATCTAGTTTGAATTTGTATATATAGTTAGGGCCGTTCCTACATAAATAAGGGTCATATTCAATAATACAAATTTCGGCAATTTTATATTATCATAAATGTAAAATAGAATTATTATATTAAGAGTGATTATTGTCAAACTGTTTGACTGTTCAATATGCAACTGCATTGCGTGAACACGAGCACAACACTATTTCATTTTTCAATTTTTATTCTTTTTATTTTAGACCATACTTTTATTTTACTAATGCGTATAACATTAGATCGAATTGAAGTTATTATTATTTAGACATGTTGTACTACTTATACTCTTAAAAATCAAAACTTTTTATTATTATAATTATTATAATTTTTTAGAACTAGGCACTACCATTTAGATTACATGTATTACATTTTTAAAGAGGCATTACTTTTACCTTATATTTGGTACATTTTACTTTACATGCACTATTTATACCTGTAAAGCAATTTCTTTTAATTAGTATTATTTTTTAAGAAATATGTGCTACTTTTAATATTACAAGTGCTACTAACACATCAAGTTTTTTTTTTTTTTAAATAGGTACTACTTTTTATAGTACATGCACGACTTTTTTAAAGAGACAATATTTTTATGTGTCCATTTCAGGAGTAGAATTATTGTCTCTTTAAAAATATAAATTTTAAATATTATGTTTTTAAAAAATAAATAAATTTTAGACAAAACTGGGCCCTGTAAAATCGGGTGCCCTGAGCGCGTGCTCACCTCGCACGTGCCCAGGGCCGGCCCTGTATATAGTAGACCGTTACTAATATAATAATATGTGATTTACAATTAGCACTCAGTCTACCCAAATTAATTAATGGAACAGTCTCATAATTTTTTCCTTTTCTCCTTTTTTTGTTTTAAAAAAAAGAAAATCTACTTTAATTTTAACTTTTATTATTTTATTTTATTTTTTATCCTTGCATTTCCAAGAATCGAACTCATGACATCGGGTTACAAGACCCTCTCCCAACCTACTTTTATTTTTAACTTTTTATAAGTAATATGGTCGTGTGTAATTTATTTACTATAATCAAGAACTGAAAATTAAACCTATAAGTAAGAAAAAACTAATGACTATATATAATTTATTTTATGTGTATTGTACCATATAATTTTGATAATAAGTTGTATCTTATGTACAATGATTAAAAAAAACACATTTTTCTTTTTCTTTTTTTCTTCCAACAGAGAGAGTAAATTAGCTCTAATTTGTTAATTTTAATTAATCCCTTAATGTAGCTCTACATCCACAATATATATTAAATTTCAAAAAAAAAATTGAGACTTCAATTAAAAAATAGGAAAAAAATGTCTGTCATTTATTAATTCCTTGCGCAAAATTTTTTCTTGCTTCGCTAGAAGAAATCCTTTAGTACGTTTGGCGCAAGATTGGTATAGAAAGTTGAATAATTAATGTTATTGTATTAAGTTCTAAATATTTATAAGAGTAGCTGAGCTATAAAGTTGAGTTCGACATTGACAACGTAAATGAACCTTATTGACATAATACACAAATTTGATATTCAATGAATAATATTCATAATATAGTTATGACTAATTATATGTTTTTCAGTATTTTTATAGTATTTTATTTACAATGTTATAAGCATTCTAACAACTCCTAGGTGCAGTAACACTACTTTCCTGCAGGTATAAGTGGTGGCAACAGGAGGTAGACGGTCCTTCCCAATTCAATCTTTTCCCTCTTCAGTAACCTCCAATTGTTGTATTGTCAGGAGTCTCAGCCCTCATTTTGTTTGAAGTATATTAATCGTGGGTGGACGAATTTCAATACCTTTACTTAAAAAAATTTAAAAAATATTCTTTCTACCTAATTATAATTAATACATCTATGACATCCTCAAAATTAAGGGTTTTTATTTATTTATTTATTTGTGGACTCATAAATCTAGAAAATTTAGATAACGCTAAAAATCGTCCATCCAGCAACAATTGAGATAAAAAAAAAAAAAGGCAACACGTGGTCAAACCATCAAGTTTCCTCACTTTCAAACACAATCGCAAGACGAGGTTATAACTCATGGACTACAATAATTTTTGTGTTAAGACTAACCAAATAATTAACTACCTTAACAGTGTGAAAATCAACTCATGTGCCGTGTGATTAAGCAATTGCACTTTCAAATTTTCAACTGCCAAAAAACAAAAAATAAAATAAAATAAAATACTCCGTAAAATATATGGCGGCCGAATGGAGCAAAATTAAATTACTAAATGAACCACTTGGAATTTCAAAATATTATACCAAGAATTTTGGAATGGAATTGAACTAATTAGCTAGGGTTTTGTTGATAGTTTAACCCCACTTTCTTTATTTTTTATTTATTTAATTAATGACATTAGATCAGGGACGTACGTACGGTTGCAATGTTTAAAAAATTAATTTCGAATACAATGTTTCAATAGTCTAAAGTATTTTATATATGATTCCCTTAGGATGCTCGTTAAGAGATAATTCAGTCATTAGATGATAGTCCATGTAATAACGCTTGCAGTGACATTAGTAATGTATCAAATATCATTATTAAATAACTATTTGGTCCGTAACGATAGTACTGTAGCCTTTTTCCGTTCTATGAATGATAGGTAGACATATATATTATATACTTCATTTTTCCGTTAAAAAAGTCTAATTTATAGTATTAAAAATAATATTACAAATTGAACTCTGACATTCAAGTATTTAGATTAATTTTTAATTTAACCTAAGGAGGTCAAGAGCCTTTGGGCCTGTTCTTTTTGGGCGTTTTGAAAACGATTTTGAAAACAAGTTTTGAAAATTAGTTTTATAATGTAAAAAGTATATTAAAAATGTAAAAAGTAGATACTAAATAGTAAAAAGTTGTATTGAAAATGATGAAATATTATTAAAATATATTAAATTTACTGTTGAAACCAAAACCGTTTTCAAAACGGAACAAAAAGAACAGGCCCTTTGTTTGCGTTACAAGCAATTGTCCCCCCTTCTATCGTAGTATGAAAACAGCAAATTGCTCTAATTTTTTTCCCCTTCTAGACTTCTAGTGGTAAGAATTCCACATCAACAAATGGACAATTGGAGTAGTTGAATGAATTTTAAAATTGATTATAATGTAGGACATTTCAACTTGAGCGGCTAAACTCGATACATCATAAGTATTGTTTTTAGTTCATGAAATATTGAGTTTAACTTATGAAATATCGCTTGTACATATGTTAAAATAACAGTATCGTTTGTTGTTAATACACGCGTACTGGTTTTAGATGTTGAATTATTTTGCTAAGACTTTTGAAGTAGCGCATTTATATGAAAATAACAAGTGTTGAAAATGCATATATCAAGTTTATGTAATTGTTGAAATATCAAATTTAGCCAGTAAACTATCAAGTTCATCTACTGAAATACAATGTGTATTAAAACAATTAGTATCCAAAAAAATTGTGTATCAAATTTAATTACTAAAATATTACGTACCATATCATCAAGTAACATCTCCTTTCTTAGTAAGAAACGGTTGGCGAACATTATTACTGGAGCCACAATACTAACATTGGTGAGACCAATACTTCTACTTTTGACTCAGTTATTATAGTGTGAGGGTAAAATGATTATTTTTTATGGAGACCTACTCTTATCTATACGACATTTAATATCACAAACGTATTTGACTTATAAACATCTAATATTAATTATACAGCTAATTATCACTTATAAATACTTAGAAGAACAATTTTTTATAATTGTCTAATTATTTTTTTAATATATAAAAAGTGTTCTGAAAAAACAATTTTAGGAGAACAAATTAATGAAAACAAAAAATTAAAATGTTGTATGTTTTATAGTAATTCTTTATAACTAAAACAAACTGATCAAATACATATTTCTTTAATAAAATTTTAAAGAAATGTTCTTTTAAAATACTTATAATTTATTATTGGCCATGTTTTCAGGGAAACGAATGCTGTAGCAGATGCTTTAGCTATTTTGGCTAGTGCTACTCAGTTCACACAGTTTTACATTCACTGTTCTTTACCTCGTGACATTAAGGGCCTTGTGGCTCTTGATGCGCGTAGTTTTCCCTATATTCGCTAGGATACTTTAAAGATTGTATTAGTGTTTTCGACTTTAGCATCTGCATTCGGCATATTGTAGTCCTCAGTGGTAAGACTCATTACGTCTCCCTCTGCTTTTTCATTTCTCTTTTTTCTAATAAAGGGTCTCCATGCCTCCCCAGCCACTTAATCGGTTGTTACCTAAAAATATATATTATATATATACTTATAATTTATTACTTTTATTCCTTTAATTTTAATTGTATATTCACATTAACAAATGTATTGAAATTAAAACATTTTGATTTTTTTTGGATACAAATGGAATATTAATTTTAATTTGTGTATATGGACATATATATATATATATATATTTGTTTAACTTGATCAAAATATAGTATAATTGAACTTGTGGTGCTTTTTTAAAACTTTGGTCACACAATGGCTGAACGAACCGGTGCAGATATGCATTCACCAATAACAATAAGTCCAAGGAATCTTTCGTTTACCAAAGAAAAATGAAAAAATTTGCAAATTTGGTTCATTTTGTTTGGACCTGTTGTACATTCGGTCCCTTACGTTTTACTGTTGCAAAAATAGTCGTCTACGTTTGCATGTTATTACAGTTTTGGTCTAAGTGACATGTTATAACCAGTTTTATTTAAGCAATTAAATGTGAGGTCAACAGTTTCTATATGTTTTTTTTTAAATGAAAAATTTGTTGTGATTTTCATATTATTCAGTGGCTCGTATAATAATTTTTACCAATGTAGATAAATAGTAGAGACAAACTGAAATTATTGAATAAAGAGTCAGCCGATATGCAATTTGATATAGATAAAAGTGAGTAAAGAGTCTATTTTCTTATTACAATGTGAACGAACTTGCTAATTCTGGTGTTGTCCCAAAGTTCAAAAGTACCACAGAGGTCAATGCACTTAGCAGAGATAGCAATTAATCCAAAAACATGAATCCGACAATGTATAAATAAGTTACAGAAAAATTTAACCCAAAAAAAAAAAAATTATGATTTAGTTCAAGGAAAAGGTTACGGCCGTCAGGTTCGACTGTTTTACCCAAAAAGGTTAGGATTGAGTTAGTGGCAAAGCTTCAACATTATTATTGAAAGGGTAATTTTTAGTTTTAATTTTCAAGGGGTCAAATATTTATATATACTTTGTTATACTAAAATATACATATCTAGTAAAAAATTAAATTTTTTTTTTTTGTCAGGTCCAAGCACCTCTACAACACAAAGAAGCTCTCTGAATTGAGTCTCAGCAAATTTGGAGCTTAATTTGGTTGACGCAAATAATAGGAGTTAAACAAGATTATGGTTGAAAATTTGAAAATGTCGGCACGAGAATCCGCCTGAATCAATGAAGAAAAGACAACGAGTAATTTCTTAAATGATATGGATATACATTTGAAGTCCAACACAATATAAATGAGTTAGGGTTGATTTTTGACGAGTTCACTAAGTTTTTTTTTTTTAAAAAAATAAAAATTTATACCCTTATTTTATAAGTGTTGATTAATTTATACCTGATAAGCTTAAAAGTTAAAACAGAAAAATTGTGATTTGTTTTTCAGCCAAACAAGTAGAAAGAGGAAGATACCTGTTGCTTGGTATGTGGTAGATACAAATTGTCTTTATCTTTTCCATCTTAAATGACAATTATTGTATATATAAATTCTCCATTCTTTAATTAAAAGAAATATATATTTTTTTATGGTAGGTGAAGCTAACAATTGTCTATACTTTTTAAAAATAAATACTCATTCATTCTAATAAAAAAATTCTTAATTCCCAAGGAAAAAAATACAAAAAAAAAAAAAAAAAAAAAGAGAGAGAGAAGAAGGTTATGTGTCAACTGTTTCAAAACTTAGCATAGGGCATTGTTTAAAATTAAATTTATGCATCTATTCAATCTTCCATTATTCCCATTATTCTCAAATAAGTACAGCGGTTGAAAATAATTAAATTAACTCATCTACGTACTTTAATTATTTCATGTATTCATCAATATCCTTTACTCAATAACACCAATTTTGTAGAAGTAAATAAAGAATCTAATAAGAATATATTCTATCTATTTTTTTCCCCCTAAATGACACTTATTTGAAATTAGAGAGTATCATTTGAATGGACTTACACCCATCCACCCTCTCTCACTCAATTTATTTCAATATATATTTATGATGGGGCATAGCTTGTAAGTCGAGCTCTGGGAGTCGATTAGTTTGAGTACTGGGAGTCGCCATGTGTGTATGATTGTCTAAATGTACCTGCACAAGAAGGAAGTGTCCATCGTGAGCACTCCGATATTTATGTTAGTATAAAGTTGTGGCGAGTTTTACAGAGTAAAGGTGCAACTGATTTAGAACGTACTTTAAATATTTGGTGGTGAGGGTATTTATAGGGAGACAGTTCCTTTAGCCTGTTGGAGGGCGCCATGTTTATCAAAACTGCCTCTGGGAATATCGGGGTGTCACTTACGATCCCGTAGGGATGGATCGTGGGCAAACCGTTGAGGAGGAATCCGAATCTTCCAAGGTCGTGCCCACATGTCCTAGGTAGACGTGGGTAACGTGGCTCGTAGCTTGCAGAGCTCGCTAATAAAGGGGGTTGTTGACGTGTCCAGTGCCACTGAGGCTCCACTAACTGGACCGTCGTCGGGCTAAACCTATAGGCTTAACTTTTGAGCCACAGGTTGGGTCACGACCAAACCGGATACACCAATTACCATTATAATTCACTCTAAACAGATTAAAGTATTAGCACTCTTTATGATGTTATTAATATAACACAAGAAGCAAACCAAATTCAATTTGGCTTTCAAGAGTGTATTCATTTCATCAATTTAGGAAAACAGTTAAAGGGGGATGATTGATCTAAATTAGTTAAACATTAAGAGAGAGAGAGAGGGGGGTCACATTGAGAACATTTATAGTTTAAGGAGCTACTTGTTATTTAAACCACACAATAATGCTACATATATATTTTACTACCTTAATCACCATATCTGAGACACAGATGGAGAGGAAGTGTGTGTCTACATATATAATATGATTATATCAACAATTGTATCTGTTGTGGTCCAAAGCCATGATCATTATCTTATAATAATACCATAGCCACATTAAAAAAAGGTTTAATTATATTAAACCCCTTGTGTATTATACTATTTTCGTTCTATTAGAAGAGTTTATCATTTTCAAAACTATTTTTTGTTTCAATAGAAGAGTTCAATTTTAAAATTTTTTACTCTTCACACCCTTACTAATATAAATACGTGTAGTCCGTAATTAATCCACAATTAAAAAGTAAGAATATGAATGTAAATAAATAATTTCGAATTAGTTATTTTAAGTGTTATAATTTGATATCCATAAAAATTATATTTATGAAAGTAGACTCTCTTAATAGAACAAAGAAAGTATATCATTTACTTTTGCTCCTTGTGTTATTAAAATAAACACTTTTTCCTTTTAACTATTTGTCTGAGTGAGAAAATTATGAAAATACATATTTGCCCAAATTAAATGCTAAGATCATACATAATATAGTTATGAATTTTTGAATATTCATTGAAATGTCATGATTGTCTTTGTTATTTGTGCTTTTTTTTTCCCATTGATGAATGGTCATAGGGGGTAAAATGTCTAATTTAATAATATAGGTGGGCAAAATGTAAAAGACATATACAATGGGGGGTTTAATGCAATTAAATCTTTAAAAATTGGTAAATTAAAGGGCCCATTCCATGGCTCCAAGGTCAGCCCACACAACCAATTTTTTTGTTTTTTTTTTAATTAATTGCCACAATTTTGAGAAAAGAAGAAGAAGAAAAATAATAAAAATGGTAGGGTGAGGGTGATGTCATATTTCTCATGATGCTACTACAATAAGACAAAAAAGCTGAATGAGTTTTCAAACGTAGGAAAAACAATTAGTTAATACACCAAATTGTATCCCACATGATCTCACATATTAACCACCACAAAGTTAAAATAAAAAATAAATAAATAAAAACATGAAAATATTCTTTAAATTTAATTTTCAATACTTCTATGCACAACTCATAATAAAAATATTAATAATAATAATTGTCCAACAATTATAAAATATATATTATAGGCCTATGTTCTTCTACCTGATTTTTTTTCTTCTTCTTCCTAAAATACTTATTACACCTCTTTTTTTTCCTTTTTCCTTTTTTTTTTTTTCATTTTCAAAAGTCAATAATTTCAGTATTCCAAAAGCAATCCAAGTCTTGAGCCGGAGCTCCGACTGAAGTTGCCGCCGGCGCTTCTTGATCTTCAACCGATGATTTCCTTCCCATTTCAAAGTTCGAAACCGCCGAAGATTCTCTGTGTTCATGTCGGTGCTCAGACCGGTCTCCTGCGAGACGCTGATCCTCTCCTGCTCTGTTTTGAAGCTCTGTTTCATATTTTGCCCCAATTTTCAAGAAAACTCCTCAGGAGATTAGGATCTTGCATCTGAATCGAGCCCGGAAACTGGTAGTTTCCTGGGTTCGGAGGGAATTGTCCCCAGGAGAATGCGTTCGAAAGAGGCCCTCTGGAGAAAACTTCCATGGGATTGGAAGGATTTGGGAAAGATGGGTTGTTATTGATGAAGTAGTTCATGAACATTTCTTCAGAGCTCTTCTGAGCGGAAATGGGGTTGGAGAAGCAGGACACGTGGCTCGGTTCCAGTGGGGCGATGGGCTTCGGTGCTCCATTGTAGGGCGATGAGTCCATCAATGGCGGCAGGAGTGAAGGCTCAAATTCATTTTCAGTCTGGCCGACCTCATTATTCCGGAGATATGGATTTTCTTCGCGATGGGCTTCGGTGCTCCATTGTAGGGCGATGAGTCCATCAATGGCGGCAGGAGTGAAGGCTCAAATTCATTTTCAGTCTGGCCGGACCTCATTATTCCGGAGATATGGATTTTCTTCCACCAGCGGTTTTCTGAAAAACCCTGCAAATCACCACTCATTCTGCCCAAACAATCAAATCAAACCAAACATCAGTTTTTCCATGAATTCTTACAGAAAACACAGAATCCTTGAATAAAACAGAGTGAAAAATTGAAGGTACCTTTGCGCTTCTTGGGATGTTTGAAGGGAGAATTTGCCCTCCAATCTGAATTCGTGAGTGACCCAATTTGTCTTCTCTCCTTTCGGGGCTCTTCCCTTGTAGAAAACCAAAGTTTTCTTCATTCCGACGAGTGTTTTTCCTCTGAAAATTTCCTTATCTTTTCCGGTAGCCTTCCAGTATCCCTCTCGAGTAGCCCTGTTCGTCCTCAAACCAGTTGGGTATTTTGTCTCTCAGACAGAAGAAATACCATTCTCTCTCCCCCAATTTCGCCTTCCCTGCAAATTAACAAATTGTAACTCACAATCAGAAAAAAAAAAAAAAAAACAAAAAAAACCCATAAAAATAAGGATAGGAGAATCAACCAATCCGTGAGATGATCGTGAAACTTACAAGGTAAATCCCCTGGCTCAACCTTGTTCATATCCACCTCCCCAATGGCAATTGCAGAGAAGCTGTTATCCACCACTTTTTCGACAAATACTGAGTGAAACAACTCTTCATCCGTGGGTGAAATCGGAATCCCGGAGGAAGCTGAAGCTGATCATCTCCCTAACAAGCCCACTGTAATTTTCCATTCCCAAATTCCTCACAAAAAATGAAAAAAAACCTCAATCGGTTTCACACTCAAAGAAATCGAAACCCCACCTCGTCAACGGATTATACCAACAGAAAACAAAGGGGAAAGAAAGCTACAGAGAAGTCAGAAGAAATGGAAAAAGAAAGGAGAAAGAGAAGGGAGATGATGATGAAACTGACTCGGAAGAAGAAGATTTAAGCGAGCGAGTGTTGAGAAAAAAAAAAACAGAGTGAAGAGCAGAGGACAATAAATACTGCTATTTGGGGGTTTGGGGGAGAAAAGAAACGTGATTTCTAAGGAACTGAAGAGGTGGTTTTTGGCCGTCTCTTATTTATGCTGCAAAATATAATTAATTTACCTTTATTAAAAAACGAAACATTTGACCAAATACAGGTCATTTCCATAACCAATTAATTACTGCTTCATATTCATGCATTTAGTTACTACTACGATACTAATTACACGCGCGGTAACAAAGAATTTGTCAACAGTTTGGTATCATATATATGTTCAAATCGTCGAATTAATATACCTTCAAAGAATTCCATTAATACACTTTCAATCAATTTTTTTTTAGTGTAAATTATTGCCCGGGCTGTTAAACTATGTCTGTTCAAATTTTTGGTGACTAAATTTTATTTCTCCCACTTTTGGCCATTGGACTAATGAAAGTGGCCACTACCAACCGTTATGTTTGAGTCAATGACTCGAATTTATGTTTGATGAACTCATTTCCTACTCAAGGTTTTGTTTCCGTTCTATGCGTATATAGTTGCACAGTAGCTAGCCTATTTTTTGTGTTGATTTACTCGCAAAATTTGGGTAAAAAGCATGTAGCAACAATAGAAATTGGTGTGGACATTTTTTTTACCCCCTCAAAAAAGGCACGTGGATCTCACACAATGACACACAAATGGTATGTTTAATGGTTTTCTCTAAAAGGAATGATCAATATCAAAAATATTGAAGGTTACTTTCATGGTTGTTTCAAGTGTACACCAGAAATGTCGAATGTACACTATTAGAAAATTGTTTAGTACAATTAATGTTTCTAGTTGTATACATCTCCATACATTCACTGCACATAAATTACACAGGCTGCAGTTAATTAATGTTTCTAGTTGTATACATCTCCATACATTCACTGCACATAAATTACACAGGCTGCAGTTAAGTACTCCTTTCGTGGTTTAACTAGAAGTTAAACAAGTATTTCTTATGGTTAAAAATTTTCCACATGCTATCTCTAATTTGGATCGTATTAAAAACTTAATAGAATCAGTTTCATATTCACTGGATTTTGGTCGGCATTTTCTACTTACAAACCATGCCACACAACAATAAAGACCACTCCATAACGTTATAGTTCGCCATATTTTTGCTGTTGTGTGAATATTTCAATGAAATTTGTTACAAACAGGACTCTTTGAATGAGACGGAGGGAGTATATTTTAAAACTACGTACCAATACCCATTTTAAAATTTTTATTGTCCCTTAATGAAATCAAAATCGCAAGAAACAAAATATTCGGTGCTTCTCAATGCTTTTTTTTATTTTTAATTTTTATAAATAAGTGAGACTTTAATTTTAATTAATTGGGGTTTTTTTTTTCCCCTTCTATATAAGTTAGAGAACAATGTTGACAATTAATCCAAAAATAATAATAAAAAAGTCATTCCAGATATTAAATGATATTTCATTTTTATCTCTTCTTTCCATTTTCAATATCATTCTTCAAATTGTCATTACCTCAAATTTTTGCTTGGTGAATTCATTTCCTACTAAAGGTTTTATTTTTGTTCTATGTGAGTATAATTTGCGCTGTAGCTACCCAAAATTTTGTGCTAATTTGTTCGGCAAAATTTAGTAAAATAAAAGCATCAACAAACAGATATTGGCGCAATATTTTTTCCCTCAAGAACGTCACGTGGATGACACGCGAATGGTATGATTAATGATTTTTATTAATGGAATAGCATAAATCAAAATGTTGAAGGTTACTTTCATAGTTAATTGTACACCAGAAATATCCAACGCACATTGTTGAAATAATTTTTTAGTATAATTAATTTGTAATTATTTTTGTAGTTGAACACATCTCCATACATTTATTATACATGGATTAAATGGGCTGATGCGAAATACTTCTCCCGTGATTTGACCAAAAGTTCAAACGAGTATTCTTTTTCTTTTTCTTTTTATTTTTCTTTTTGTTGAGAATTTCTTATGGTTAAAAGTTTTTCACATAGCATTTCTAATTTGGACCGAAGAAAAAGTCTAACAGAATTTGTCGTACTAATGAAATTTATTAATCATTTTCTACTTACCAACAACCCTACACAACAATAAATACCACTCCAGATCACTATGGCTAAAAATTTTCATTGAGGATTCGATAAATTTCAAACTGCGAATACCCATTGCAAATAATCAAAACAAAATCACAAGAAACAAAATGTTAGGTGCGTCTCAATGCCTTATTAATATTTGAGAGTTTAATTTTAATTCATTCTATTTTTCTGTATAAATGAGTGAACAATGTTGACAACAACAACAACAACCAAAAAAAAAGAAGAAAGTCATTATAGATATTAAAAGTGGATTAAAAATAGCGTAGCAGCAGAGATTGGTATGGACGAAAAGAAATTGTTTTTGGTGCAGACGTTTCTTTTACCCTCAAGAATGGCACGAATAGCACGTGAATCGTAAGCTTAATAGTTTTTATTATTGGAATGGCCAAAATCAAAAGGTTGAAGGTTACTTTTATGGTTGTTTCAATTGTACACCAAAAATAGCCAATGTACACTATTGGAATTTTTTTTAGTACAATTAATTTGTAATATTATTGTCTGTAGTTGTACACATCTCCATACATTGATTGTACATGGATTAAATGGGCTGACGCGAAAAACTTCTCTCGTGATTTGACCAAAATTTAAACAAGTATTTCATATGGTTAAAAACTTTTCATGTAGCGTCTCCAACTTTGACCCTATTAAAAAATCAATAGATTTTGTTTCGAATTAATGAATTTTATTCGTCTTTTCTACTTACCAACAATAAAGACCACTATATAGCGTTATGGTCAAAATATCGTCATAATTTGCTGTAGTGTGAAAATTTTCACTGAATATTCGTTAAATTTCAAACTACGAATACCTGTTATGAATTTTTTTAATAGGTAAAAAATGTTGTCTCTTAGTCAAATCTAAATTGCAAGAAATAAAAATGTTAGGTGCGTCTTAACGCCGTTTTAATAAGTGAGGAGTTTAATTTTAATTAATTGGTTTCTTCTTTTTTTTCCTATATAAGTGAGAGTATGAGAGAACAATGTTGACAATTGACCCAAAAGCAGGAAAAAAAAAAAGAAAAAGAAAAGAAAGTCATTGCAAATATTAATTGATATTTTATTTTCATCCCTTATTTTCATTTACAGATCTCATTTTCATTATCATTCTTTAATTATCATGACTCAAATTTGTAGTTGATGAACTCATTTTCAATTTAATGTTTTACTTTCATTATATGTGCATATAGTTTTCACCATAGTCGTGCATATCCCGAATAAAAAAAACAAGTAAAATGGACCCTATTTTTTTTGCGAATTTAATCGGCAAAACTGGGTAAAAAGGAAAGTAGCAACAAACAGAAATAGGTGTGATGGTTTTGGCCTCTCAAGAGGGGCAAGCGGATAGCTCGCGAATAGCACGCAAAGTGATTTTTATTAGTGGAATGGTCATTAGTGGTTACTTTCTTTAGTTGAGTGATTAAAAGTGAATGATCAAATAAAGTTTAGTGGCCAAAAATGTGCGTAAACAATATTACTGATATGTGGTATAATTTCCCAATTTTTTATAAGGGCACGCGGACGGCATGCAATGACACACAAATTGCTAATGGAATGGCCAAGAACGGCATACGAATGCACACTTAATCGTTTTTTTTTTTTTATGGGAATGCTATAGTAGGTTACTTTTCTTAGTTCAGATGTCAAAAGTGGCGAAAATAGGTTTAGTGGCAAAAAAATGAGGGTCAACGGTAATTTTAATGGCCTCTGATATAATTTTTTCTCCCATTTTAAAAAGGCAAAATCAACAAACAAATATTGATGCAGGTTTTTTCCCTCAAGAATGTCATGCGGATGACACACAAATGTATGATTAATAATTTTTATTAATGGAATAGCCAAATCAAAATGTTAAGGCTACTTTCCTAGTTGTTTCAACTGTACACAAGAAATATCAACGTACCCTATTGAAATATTCTTTTAGTATAATTAATTTGTAATTATTGTTTGTAGTTGTAAACATCTCCATACATTTACTATACATGGATTAAATGGGCTAATGTGAAATACTCTCCTCCGTGATTTAACCAAAAGTTATATGAGTATTTCTTATTAGTTAAAAAATTTCCACGCGGCGTCTCTAATTTGGACCGTATAAAAAGCTTAACTGAATTTGTTCCGTACTAATTATTAATCCTTTTCTACCTACCTACCACTACACAACAATAAAAACCACTCCGGATCACTCTGTGGTAAAAAAAAAAAAAATCGTCAAATTTTGTTTGTAGTATAAAAATTTTCATGAAGATTCGTTAAATTTCAAACTGCAAATACTCATGATGTATTTTTTAATCGGTAAAAACTATTGCCTCTTAATCAAATCATAATCACAAGAAACAAAATGTTAGATGCATCTCAACGCCTTATTAATAATTGAGAGTTAAACTTTAATCAAGTGGCTTTTTTCTGTATAAATGGTGAACAATGTTGACAACAACAACCACCACAAAAAAAAAAAAAAAAAATGTCATTACATATATTGGATTAAAAAGAACATAGAAACAAGATTGGTATGGAAGAAAAGAAGGAAAAAAAAAAAAAAATGGTGCGGACGTTTCTTTTACCCTCAAGAGGCATGTGAATATCACGTCAATGGTACGATTAATGATTTTTATTAATGGAATGACCGAAATCAAAAGGTTGAAGGCTACTGTTATGGTTGTTTCAATTGTACACCAGAAATATCCAATGTACACTATTGGAATTTTTTTAGTACAATTAATTCGTAATATTATTGTTTGTAGTTGTACACATCTCCATACATTCACTGTACATGGATTAAATGGGCTGACACAAGAAACTTCTCTCGTGATTTGACCAAAATTTAAACAAGTATTTCTTATGGTCAAAAAGTTTCCACACCCTATTAAAACTTCAATAGATTTTGTTTCAAACTAATGAAATTTATTCGTCATTTTCCACTTACCAACAATAAAGACCACTACAGAGCGTTATGGCCAAAATATCGTCATAATGTGCTGTATTGGGAAAAATTTCATTGAATATTCGTTAAATTTCAAACCTCGAATATCTGTTATGAATTTTTTTAATTGGTAAAAAATGTTGTCTCTTAGTAAATCTAAATTGCAAGAAACAAAACGTTAGGTGCGTCTTAACTCCTTTTTAATAGGTGGGAGTTTAATTTTAATTAAATGGTTTTTTTTTTTCTGTATAAAGTTTTTAATTTTTTTTTTAAATGGGTTTTTTTTTTTTTTTTTTTTCTGTATAAGTGATAGTATGAGAGAACAATGTTGACAACTGACCCAAAAGAAAAAAAAAAACCAAAAAGAAAAGAAAGTCATTGCAGATATTAACTGATATTTTATTTTCATCCCTTTCAATGTTTTACTTTCATTATATGCGCGTATAGTTTTCACCATAATCGCGCTCATCACTAGAGAAAGACAGCAAGTAAAATGGACCATAATTTTTGTGCGGATTTACTCGGCAAAACCGGTAAAAGGAAAGTAGCAGCAAACAGAAATTGATATGATGGTTTTTACCCCCTCAAGAGTGGCACGCGGGTAGCACGGGAATAGGACGCTTAGTGATTTTTATTAGTGGAATGGTCATTCGTGGTTACTTTCTTTAGCTAAGTGCTTAAAAGTGAACGAAATAAAGTTTAGTGGCCAAATATGTGCGTAGACAATAGTTTAATGATATATATGTGTGTGCGTGTGTGGTATAATTTACCAATTTTCACAAGGGCACGCGGATGGCACGCAAATTGCTAATGGAAAGAACTACACACGAATGCCACGCTTAGTAGTTTTTTAAATGGGAATACTATCAGTGGCTATTTTCATTAGTTCAGTGGTCAAAAGGAGGCGAAAAGAGGTTTAGTGGAAAAAAATGAGTGTCGGCGGTAATTTAATGGCCTATGATATAATTTACCCATTTAAAAGGCCAAAATTAACATGTTGAAGAGTACTTTAATAGTCATTTCAACTGTACACCAAAAAAGTCTAATGTACCCTTATAGCATATTTTAGTACAACTAATTCGTAACGATTGTCTGTAGTTGTACATATCTCCATACATTCACTATATATTGATTAAATAGGTTGATGCGAAGTACCTCTTTCGTGGTTTAACCAAAAGTTAAACGAGTATCCTTTTATGGTTAAAACATTTTCACTTAGTATCTCTAATTTTTAATGTATTAATACTTAACAGGAATTATTTTTTATTAATGAAATTTGTTCGTCTTTTTCTACTTACCAACCATGCTACACAACAATAAAGACTACTCCGCAACGTTATGATTAAACTATTGTTATATTAATAATCTACTCTAGTAGTTTGAAAATTAGCATCAAACATTTGTCACATTGAATCGCGAATACCCATTATGAATTTAAGAATTATGTCTCTTAGTCAAATCAAAATCGCAAGAAACAAAATGTTAGATGCGTCTCAATACATTTTTAATTAGTGAGAATTTGCACTGTAGCTGTCCTAATTTTTTGTGCAACTTATGTGGAAAAAATGGGTAGAAGGAAAGCAACAATAAACAGATATTGGTGCAGATTTTTTTCCCTCTCAAGAACTGCACGCATATGGTACGCGAATGACATGCTTAATGATTTTTATTAATGAAATGATTATTAGTAGCTATTTTCATTAGTCTAGCTGGCAAAAGTGGTGAGGAAAAATTTAGGGACAAAAAATGAGTATAGACAATAATTTAATAGCCTACGATATAATTTACCCAAACTTTTAAGAGCCAAAATCAAAATGTTAAAGGTTACTTTCATAGTAGTTCCAACTGTACACCAGAAATGTCCAATGTACACTTGTGAAATATTTTTTTAGTACAATTAATTATAATTATTGTTTGTAGTTGTACACATATCTGTTCTCCATACATTCATTATACATTGATTAAATAGGTTGATTAAAATACTTCTTCCACGAGTAATTTTTATGGTTAAAGAATTCCCATGTAGCTTCTCTATTTTGAATCGTATTAAAATTTTAACAAAATTTATTTCGTATTAATGAAATTTATTTGTCAATTTTCACTTACCAACCACGCTACACAACAGTAAAGACCACTCCAGATTTTTATGGTTAAAAATTTATTATAACAATCTACTCTAGAAGTGTAAAAATTTTCATTAAAGATTCTTACATTTGAAATCACAAATACCCATTCTAAAAACATGTAGTCGGAAAAAATGTAATTGTTTCTTAATCAAACCAAAATAGCAAGATGCGTGTCAACGCCTTTTTAAATGAGCATTATATTTTTGGGGTTGTAGTCACAAAAAATGTGCAGTGCATCCATCGGTTCAAAAAAAAGTCCGAATCATAGATTGTTATAATGTCGGGAGTCTCACACTGCATTCTATGAGGCAAAATACATATACTAATTGATTGGAAAAAAAAAAAAAAAAACCAGTGAGAGTTTAATTTTTATCAATTTGGCTTTTTTTTTTTTTTTTTTTTTTGGTTCTGTACAAGTGAGAGAACTAGGGGTGGCAATTCGTGTTGTGTTTGGGTTATCGGGTTCCCGTGTCGACATCCCTCAACCCTAACCTTACCCGTTTAATTATTCGTGTCGATCCATTTAACGCGCAAACATTTGGTGCTCGTGTCGGATTTGTGTTATAATATAAATTTCTCTCTTCGAGTTTGGGTTGGTGGGTTTGTGTCGACTTTCTCAACACTAACCTTACCCATTTAATTATTCGTGTTATTCGAGTTGACCCATATAACTCGCGAACCTGCTAAAGTTCAACCCTAACCCGATTATATCGTGTCGGATTTGTGTCGTATTTTCGTGTCGTGTTAGAAATTGCCAACCCTAGAGAGAATAATGTTGAAAATTGACCCCAAAAAAAGAAAAGAAAAGAAAAGTCATTCCAGATATTAATTGATCTTTAATTTTTCCGTCAAAAAAAAAAAAGAAAAATTGATTTTTAATTTTCATCCTTTATTTCCATTTAAGTAATAAGTTGCATTTCCGCGTCGTTTATAATTAGTTATAAAGTCAGCTCATAATAGCAAAAAAATCTCACTCTCCTAAAGTGAAAACAGCTGTCTGCCTTTCTTCAAGAACCCAAATTATTATTATTATTAAAAATAAAAATAAAAACACTGAGGAGAGAGTTAACATCAGCCAGCTAAAATTAGCTTAAATCCCATTGATTTAAGCGACAATGACCATTTTACGTCCCAAATGGCTTGTCAATCTGACAACAGAAAAGAAATATCATTACTATCTCGACACATCGTTAAAAATAGTGCAACAAATTAATAATCAATCAGTATTTTGAATTCACATTTATTCATAATCAAATCCCGTACATACATATCACCCTCTCTCAATAATAATACATTGTCTCTAAATATATCTAGTTGAACAATTTTACGTGAGATAATAAGTGGATTGAATAATATCTCCGATAAGATATAGAAAGATTAGATAAGCACAGTATTGGAGTGGAGGACAACACAGTTCCGTTGTGTCGATGCGTTTTACGTTGGACACTTCTATCTCCAAATAGTGTCGTGCACAGAAAACGTCAGTGTCTGCGGGGATCTCCCAGCGCCTCTACATGAATCCGGGTGGATTGGGTGCTTTGGTTTTTAGTACTTTGGGTTGTAATTATAGTACTATTGTGGGTCATTAGTTAAAGTAAAAGTCGTCTCTCATATGGAGGGTCACAATTGGTTCGTATCATCTTCGGATCAATTAGGGTTCTACCACGACATAAATGAGTAATGGTTTATTTTTAGCGGACTTACAGGTTTAGTGAATTGACACGAATAATTATACGGGTAAAGTTAATTATGAATGAGAATATAGATACATGAATCCGTTAACCCGAACCTGACACGAGTAATTGGCATTGCGACACGGATCTGTAATGTTCATGGATTAAATAGATCGACACAATTAATTAAACAGATAAGGTTAAAATTGATCTTTCTTTCTTTTAGTTCTATAAAAGTTGTTCCAAAAATGGCCCCAACAAAGAAACTTGCCAATTCGAACAAGTTAACCCAGATACGAATCAACATTCCGTTAAGACTAACGACAAAAAAAATAAAAAGGACATTTTTGACCCGTTTTAACAAGTAAGGTAACATTTGTGAAAAAGTAATGTGACACTTTGGACCGTTCACTCTTCCCGAATTGAGAATCGGAGTGTACTGGATTTTATTTAATGGTCAACAGAAGATCTATCTTCGTATCTATTGACAATTTATAGATTCATTCAAGTAAATCTGGTTAAGATATGTGTGATCTTCCGATACTTATTGTGTGTGAGTCACTTCATTCCTTGTACAATTTGGACAGCACTTCCAGTCATTTGATCCAGTTGGGAAATTTTTGTTTGTGAGAAGAAATATTTTTTTGGAGGAAGTTCTTTTGGAAATTTGTGTAGGAAAAAGAAGAAAAATGTAATGATTATATTATTTTTTGAATTTATATGAGTAAAGATTTAGATGAAATTTTAAATTTTAAATTTTGTAAAAATAATGTTTTTTTTATTTATGGTGGATTTGTAGAAGAAAAAGTGATGATTTTTCGAAAATGAAATAAAAAATAACAGTGCCTTAGTATTTGACTCCTTTTTCTATTTTTCCTTTTTGTTTTTTGTTTTTTTATTATTTTTGTTTTGGAACTATGACTACTTGTGATGGCAACACTGTTTCACCTCTTAAAGTAAACAATCTTTTCTTTATCGTTTTGGAAGAAATTAAGGAAGTCCCCTTCATCCTTGAAAGCATAATACACGCTAGAGCAATGGTTTGTAAAAATTACTAAACAAATCCTGAAATTTGGTAAAACTATAATTACCTCTTTAATCAGGTAATAATATAACAATTATTTCTCTTTGCTTTGGTAAAATTACTATTTCTCCTTTGTGAGTGAATAAAGTAAACTCAAATTTCAAATTTTTTTTATTACTTGGCAGAAAGTTTAAGAGGGAGTCTTTTGTAAGACTGCCTGATGGTTTGATATGCGATATTTTTTCCTTAAAATATTACATATGCAATTCTTCATAATATACATGTGACTAAATTCGATATTCGCATACTTAAGAAAATTATTGTATGTTCCTAAAAATTAAAAAAAAAAGAAGAAGAAAATAGCACTTGTGCAACCGTTTAGCAGGTTGGGTATACATTTTGCCAAAATTTGAGTGTTCATGGAGATATTGATAATTTCATAAAAGTTCAAGAAGAATAGCTAGTCAGCAACAACCGAGTGTCAAATGAAGCATCGATCGGTAAAACATCTTCACAGCAATGGGTGCAAAACTTCAGATTAATTATCTTATTTTCAAAATATTCCAATCAATATATGCAATGATAACTAAAATAAATTGATGATTTATCATGTTTAATTACTTATGAATCATTAGTTTATTTAATGATTTGATAAAAAAAACTGTGCAAAAAAAAAAAGAAAAAAAAGATATTAATTAAATTGAATCTTATTCTAGAAAGTATAGATAAAGCGGAATGAAATTAACAATGTCATTTACATCACCGTTAAAAGATAAATAAGTTCAAACAATACTGCAACGTACTTGATCAGATACATGAATATATATCATTTACCGTTTTACTTTCGAAAACTATTCCACATAATTTTTATGGCATATGCTCCCAAACTTCCTCGCAAAAACTGCATGTATCATATCATAGAAGCAGTTGAAACTTTCTTTTGAATTAATTTTAAAAAAATTAAAATATACAAAAATAATAATAATAAAAATAATGAAAAGTTATTATAAAATGCAAAATATGGATGAATTGTGGTGTCAAAACATTTAGGCATTTCATGATGAGACGAGTCAATTGTGTCCAAGCGATTATGATACATGACAGGTTCAATTAAACACACACACACACACACACAGCCCAGGCTGTCTAATATTGTAATACTACATCCGTTTTACTAGATGAAGTCTACTTTAAAAGATACTTTTTGTTGCAATAGAAAAGTTTACTTTATAATATAATTATGTGTGGTACACAATTAGCCCATAATTCATAAGTGATGTTATAAATGAAATAAATGATGTCTAATTAGATATTTTAGGTATTGTACCTTAAAATTTATAATAAGTTATATATTTGTCAAAATGAACATTATAATGGAACGGAGGGAGTAGTAGTATAACACGTTGTAATAGACTATGGTTAAAAAAATTAAAAAAAAAAAAAAAAAAGAAGAAAGTGTGAACACATTGTCTTCAATGTGGAGACCATTGGCTCTGTTCTTTTTCATTTTATTTTTGGGAAATCATCACTTTTTTCTCACAAATCTACCATAAAGAAACAACATCATTTTTACAAAATTCCAAATTCAATTTTAAAATTTTTCTCTAAATCTCCACTCACATAAATTCAAAAAATAATATAATCATTACAATTTTCTTCTCTTTCTTACACAAATTCCCAAAAGAACTTCCCTCCAAAAATTATTTCTTCCCAAATCAAAATTCCCCAATTGTGTCACAAAATTATTTCTTCCCAAAAATCAAAATTCCCCAATTAGTAGTCAAAGCAGGCCTTCAGTCAGCAAGCTTTATCCATCTATATGTTTTAGGCAGGAGATTCTTGATCACATTAATCTTTGACAAAATAATGATTTAGCCTATGCTCTTGGGAGCTTTTACAAAGCAGCAATTCTCTGATTTATCATTTCTTGTTAGAGTAAATTACTTTTACCTCCCTCGAAATTTGTCCAAATTACTAAGCACTCTCTGAGGTTTGTGAAAACTTCCAAAATTACATTTACTTCCCTAAAAAATTGTTCAAATTACTATGCACTTTTTGAAGTATGTGAAAACTTCGAAACACACTCCAAATGCAATATTTTTGAAAACTTCGAAACACACTCCAAATGCAATGAAAATACAAAAAATTACACCATCAAAATGGGATTGAACGAGAAAATATTGGTCTAACAATTTGCTATTTCAAAAGTTGTCAACGTTTTTTTTCGCTTCAGACCCATTTTAATGGATGTAATTTTGTACTTACATTGTATTTAGAGAGTATTTGGTAACTTTTACAAATTTTGGGGGGAGAGGGGAGCGCTTGATAGTTTGGACAATCCTCGAAAAAGTAAATGTAATTTAATTACTCTTCATGTTAAGTCAAGATATGTTTTAGAAGAATCATTTTGTGGGCCAATTGAAATGATAGAATAGATTGATAGAAAAAGGCCTATAATTAATAATTAATTATTAGTAATTATTTCATGAAGTTGTGGAATTTTAAGGCCTCTCTCAGTCAGGATTTGGTTCTTGGCTCTATTAGAGAGTACAGCTAGAGCTAACACCGTGGAAGAGACTTTAATTATAAACAATTAAAAGTTTTTAAAATATGTTTAGGAAAAGATAATCAGTGCAGTCATCATAATCTGCTTAGATTTTGAAATACCAAATGCAGAAGTGTCATGTAGCACGTAGATGGCTGCTAACTATTTATATTTGGTGAGGTTCAAACCTGTGATCTATATGGTTATTGAATGTTAGGGTGTCGATTCATGTCGTATTGAGTTGAGAGATTCGTATCTTGAAACTTTTCAACTCTAATATTGACTCAATTAACTAATGAACACGTCAAAGATCAATTCGCCTAAGCCGTTTCCATTTTATCGGGCTTTAACCGTATTTTCGTCTCGTTTAAGAAATTACTCGGGTTTATATTCATTGATTTAGACAAATTCTTGTGCCAACATTCTCAACCATAATCTTGTTTAAACCTTTTTGTTTGTGTAAGCCAATTTAACCTCCAACTTTGCTAAGACTGAATCAAGATATAGCGCTTCCTTGTGCTGTAGAGGTGCATGGCCGGTGGCCCTAGCGATTTCTTTTATTATTATTATTTTATATTAGATATTTATACTTCAGTATAAAAAGAAGTGTATATATAAATACTTAACCCTTCAAAATTAATAATTAAAAATTAATCCTTTCAGTAATTATGTTGAAGTTTCGTCACTGGCTCAATCCCAACTTTTTTATACCTCGTCGAGTTCATGTTGTTTCAATAATTTCTACCTCTACTAAGTGCATTGACCTCCGTGGTACTATTGAACTTTGTGACGACACCCGTATTAGCAAGCCTGTTAGCATTGTAATAGAAAAATAGAAATCTTGTAATGCTAAAAGTAAATAAGTAAATAAATAAAAAATAAAAAAAATAATATGTTGCAATTTTACGTACGTACCCATCCCTATTCCATTAGAATAGTCTAGTAGTATAATTTGAAAGTGAGTTATTCTAATAAAGCGGAGGGAGTACTTTTTTTATAAAGACAAAGGGTTGAAGAGGACGAGTCAATAAGAATTAATCAAAATCTTATTCAAAACAACAGAAATTAAGAAATATAAATGAATTTCGTATTTATTTGTGTTTTTATATATTTTTTATTTTTAAGAATTAAATATTGTGTGTATCAAATTTATTATTTTTTTTAAAATTGTGTTAGAATATATGTGATTAATTTTGCATGTACGTACCTTTCTATATATCACTGACGTACATGACACGTCGTATTTTCATTCACTGTTCATAAGTCATGTCCAAAATTCCCATCGTTGAAAAAAAAAGAGCACTATTAATTATTTTTTTCCAAAATTGAATTTTATTTCTGGTACGATTCTATATATTGAGAAGAATTAAAATAAAAATTTTGTCATTTGAAAAAGAAAAAAAAAATGATCTATAGACTGTAGGAAAGTGCATGTAAGTTTAACGTAATTTCTTCAGTGCAACAATTTGGTTTAGCATTGCTCTTTTTATAATGAAATACTTCGCTGTTGTACACCTTTTGTTTCAACTATGAGAGTTATATTTTTAATTTTTTTAACTTTTTATATCTATTAATATAATTAAGTGTGGTCACAATTATTTCGCTTTTAAAAACTAAATTACAATAAGTTGAAATAAGAATCATAAATAACTTACTTTATGTTACACGTTAAGATTTATAAAAAATCATACATTTTTTAAAGTTAATTGATGTAGCCGTTAGCGAGTAATACTTTAGCTAAAAAAGAAACTAAGGCTTCGTTTGATAAAACTTATGTCTGAAAATTGAAGTCTGAAATCTGAATTCATTAGATGACGCTGTTTGATAAAATCTGAAATTTAAGATATGAAATTAGTACTGAAGTCTGAATCTGAAAATTGATGTCTGAATCTTATTAAATTATTAAAAATAAAAAATTTATTTTATTTTTAACATTAAATTTATTTATATTTTTAATTAAGTTATAAATATAGATGATAATTTATTTTTTAACTTTTTTATAGTTATAAAATTAATTAATTTTGATTATGTTTTTGAATTGATGAAATTTAAAAAGTATTAAAAACATAAAAAAAAAAAAATAATGATACAAAAAATGAGAAAATTTAAATCAAAAAAAATATTTTTTTGGATTCAGATTCAGTCATAAGTGATTCGCTCACCACTTATTTGTTAGGCCAGAATTGTACTTGTTTTTCAGACCCACTTATTTAATTAAGTTACTCGAGTTTTTGTTATCAAACGCACTTAATCAATTAAACACTTAACTTCAGAACCACTTAATTCATTAAGACTTATGACTAACCATTATCAAACACACTTAATACGAATAGGCTCTTAATCATTCATTTTAAGTGCTGAATTTGGTTATCAAACGAAACCTAAAGTTTTGTCCACTTCATATTATTGTTTTTGTTCATATTGGATACCGATGGGAATAAGAAACAAATTCAGTTTAATAAATTAACAAGAATTGACATATTATTAGAGATTAGTAACAAGACGTCTTTATATATATATATATATATATATATATATATATATATACACTAGATGTGGACACCGTGCCCTTGCGCGGTGAATGCCCAATAATATTATGTGATAATAAAGAAATTTGTTAAAATAAATAATAAAAATGAATAGAAAATTGATCTACTAAAAAGTATTGAGTTGGAAATGATAAATACATTTTAAATATCAAACAAATATTTGAAATTTTTTTACAATTATAAAATTGACAACTTAATATTTTGTTTGTGTGTATTTACAACTTTTGAAGTTATTAGATGTGTATGAGGTATAATTCTATTGCGTATGAAATAAAAGCACATAATTATTTTCCATGAGTCCACTATCACTTATATAATAGAACTTAAACAGAAAAGAATATTTTCTCAAAACAAAGCACTTTTTCACAGGAAAGAAGCATATAACATATATAATAGCAAGTTAGCAACCATAATTATTTTTTGGATTGATGATTTCATGAGAGATTTTTTCAATACTTTTTGTTTGGTCCTTGGCCTCAACTTAACAAGAAGTAAGTTTGTTGGTGTTTTTTGATTTTTTGTAATCTAGAAATCAAGGGGTATCAAGATTGGCATTTGTGGTGCGTGATCAGTTGTTTAGTTTCATTGCAGCAAAGGTGTTCTCAATGGGCATTTGTACAAATTATTTGGCTGAGGAACTCCTCTTTGGTGTGGATTAAAGAAAATGGATAAATGGCGGAATGTGGAGTCAGACTCAATTGCTATCTTGCGATACCTGAACACAAAGTCTGTAAAGGATACGATGTACATACTAAGTTGGATATTATCTTTATACAGGTTCGCTTTACATAGGAAAAACATCGTACATCTTCTTTGCCGTGAAAAAAGAAGAAGAAGAAAACAAAGGAAAAGATTAAGAATAACTAAAACTCCCAAACATGATTTCATTATCGCCAGGCATGAAGAAAAATTTGAACTGATCAAAATAGAATCATCAAATCATTACAATAAAAGCGTAAAATCAGCACCAATCTCAAGATGCACACATGTAAATTATAAACTAACTATAGTTTCAACATTTTTATAAATAATTACGAAGATTAATTCAAGATCACGATTTAAAAGAAGGGAAAAACAAAGCAAACTAACCACTGCGCATGCGTGAAATTCTCGTCTTTTCTATTTGCGCACACATGCTATGCTAACATGGCTTTGAATATGTTTGCAGCAAATCAAACTTAACAAAACCAAATGTATAGGGAAGTCTGAACAAATGGGAGTGAAAGAGTTTGATGAAGCATTAATCAATAAAAATGATATAAATTAATTGTAAGTTTAATGTCTATTGATATGGAAGGCGTTTGAGAATATGAAAAGGGATATCATGAGATTAGATAGATGAATGAAGAGGTGGCCAAGATTAATAATTGAATTATACAGGTAATAAAAGGGGGAAGTTAATAAAATAATGAAAGGGGTAAATTTTGGAATTAGGGGCAACACTTTACAATTAATACATCTGATTTAATAACAATTTACAATTAATACAAAATAAAAATTTTCATCTTCCAAAACTAAAGGAAGGAATACAATAGAATATCAATATTTATAACTTTTTATTCAGGTGGCAGCCAAGTGGCAAGTAATATTATAGAGTAAATTATGTGGCAGCCATGTGACAAGTAATAGTATAGAGTAAATTATGTGACAGTTAGGTGGCATGTTAAATTACATTAAATAATAAGCTTACGTGGCATCCAAGTGGCATGTTGAAATAAAACCAATGTTACTTTCTATTATATAGGTAGATATAAAAAAAAAAAAAAATCATATGTTGTTGTTTAATTTGCCTATATAATTATTATTTGCCTATATATATATATATATAGTGCCCCCACTAATGCTGCCAATTAATGATAGGCAAATTAAAACACAACAGCGATGAAGGTTTTTTTTTTTTTTAAATTTATTTTAACAGCTGATTAAGTGGATGGGGGTTTGAAAACCATTTATTAAAAAAAATTAAGCAAAACACCAGAAAAGCTAAGAGGGACATAATGAACCTTAATTTAGGATTACAATGATGCAGGAATGCAAATGCAACCTATAAAAACACTAAAACCAATATAAAATGGAATTCTAATCTCGTAAATAGAGAAACATATAGCATCTAACCTCTAACGATAAAGTTTTCATATGTAGTGTAACATCGATTATATGTATCATATCTCGTAGGTTAAAAATGATCGATCATAAGATAATTTGATTTTTATTTTTTTATATATATAATAGAACACCACTTCTGAGGGGGGGGGGGGGGGGGGGGGGGGGGGGAGAGGGTTTCAAATTAATGAAAAGAGTTATTGTTTCGTTTTCAAAATTTTATTTTGACTATTATACTCATGTTAATATATTATGTGTTATTTAAAATCAATTTATACTTAAAATAGGGACATGTATAAGTAAACAAATTTGTAATACTTTGCTTATTTTCGGTGATGTATTTTATGAATATGACTCAATATTATAACAAAGAGATAGGATATACTGTTTTATATATATATATATATATATATATATATGAATTTGGAGTCCACTGAATCTCACATTTACATTTTCAAACCTCGGTGGAAATTAATTCTGTGACATGCAGGAAGATTCCGCTGAGCTAGCCTCAATTGTCTCTCTCTATAAATAAATAAATATATAGCATCACCGAAAAATTTGAACGAATTACATCATTTTAAAAAAAGAAGAAGAAGGGCGAATTACATCATTTACCTTTCTGAACTTTGGGTATGGTTACAAATCTAATCCTGTTGTGAAAAACACAATAAATCACTAAACTCATCGGACTCCCGGCTGTTTTGATTTCTTTTTAAAATACCTTTTAGAAATTTTTTTAGTTTTTGGTCGTTTACAACTTTTACGATTTTGACTTTATCGTCCGGTGAATTCAGGGAACAATTGTATTTTTCAAAATAACATGAATGAATTTGTATTAACAACTAAAGTTCATGGAGGTAAATGTAATTTTCCTATTGAAAAAAGTTTAAAATGATAAATGATGGTTGCAAATGTCTATGGATAAATCAAGTCGTGGAGTGACCATATATATGCATGTATGTTGGTTTAGACTCCAAAAATGGTAAAGAGAATAACGGAAAGTAGGAATGGCGCAATGCATTCTGTGAAACATTTGTGGACAATTCATGCATAGTCATACAAAATTAAATTAAAGTGGCAGTTTGGCACCTAAAACAAACTTTTGTAAAAAGTAGCTAAGATCGACGTATGATTTCAATTTTATTTGTCAAATTCATTTCATAATTAAATTTTGGGTAAATACACAATTACCCCATGTGGTTTCGAAAACTTATGCATCATCTGCTTATGGTTTAAAAAACTACCATGCACCCCCTTAACTTTCGTGAACTATGTAAAGTGACAAAAATGACCAAAATAACCCACCAGATTACACTGTAATTAATAGAACTGTCAAAAAATTGCACACTGTAGTCGCCTCCCACCGGATTGCACCAAGCCCAGAAACCACAATGCTTCTTTTCGCATACATAATAAAGAGATCCCTTCAATGCCTTGTCTGACGCCATAGTACCGGAGACTTTAAGGGCAATACCGGGCTGCGAGCCGCTGTAGAATTACAGCGTCAGACAGGGCAACGAAGGGATTTCTTTATTATGTATGTGAAAAGAAGAATTGTGGTTTCTGGGCTTTGTGCAATCCGGTGGGAGGCGATTGTGTTTTGCAATCTTTTGACAGTTCAGTAATTACAGTGCAATCTGGTGGGGTATTTTGGTCATTTCGTCCACCTTTACATAGTTCATGAAAGTTAAGGGGGTGCATGGTAGCTTTTTAAATCATAAGAGGGTGACGCATAAGTTTCTGAAACCACAGGGGGTAATTGTGTATTTACCCTTAAATTTTTTTATTTCTTATTTTATTTTTATTTTTGGTATATATACTCTCAATCTTTTCTTTGGGAAATACACGCCCTTATTATTTGCAACTTGTTCGAGTTGAATTTGAGAGATATTAATCAATGCGTTTCATAACCAAATCATGCATCATCCCATTCGTATTACACAGCAATTGGTATCCAACGCGTTTGACGGTTCAACGGCATGCATATTGAATTTAGTTTCTGAACTATTGTGTGTATGTTTTGTGATAAATTTATTTGTTGAAGTATCGCGTACCATTTTTTGGTGATGAATTATTAAGTCTAACCTCCAAAATATCACGTGTACTGAATTTAAATGTTAAAGTATTGAGATTAATTAGCCTTTGAAATATCACTTGTATGTTAAACTAACAAGTATATATCATGTGTATTGAATTTTAGGTGTTGAAATATCCCTTACCATTTTTAATTGCTGACGTATTAAATTTAGTTTCTAAAGTATCGTATGAATATTAAAACAACAAGTATTACACGTATTAAATTTAGATGTAGAAATATCAAGTCCTTTTTTAGGTGCCGAAGTATGGAGTTTAGCAGTTGAAGTATCGTAATTATGTTAAAATAACAAGCTGTTATTAAAAGAAAACACAAGTATCCAATTTAGCTATTGAAATATGGGGCATGTTCTTTTTGTTTCATTTTGAAAATGGTTTTGGTTTCAACAGTAAATTTAATATATTTTAATCATATTCCATCATTTCTAATACAACTTTTTACTATTCAGCATATACTTTTTACATTTTCAATACACTTTTTACATTATAAAACTATTTTCTAAAACTTGTTTTCAAAACGTTCAAAAAGAACAGGCCCATGGTGGTACGCCTGCCATCAAACAGTTGGACATGGACTTCATCTATGGATTAAGCTGGCTTGCCTTTTTATATATTTTTTAATTTTCTTTTCCTAACATCCGAAAATACTAAAATTAAAAACAGTAAGTGTCGCCATCGAAGAATATATTTGTAAGAATAATCCAGTTATAGTAAATTAGGTTCGGTAAGCTAACTTTGTGTGGGGTGTCTTCCTTAGTGGAGTACTACTATTGTTACCGTAAATTTTTTTTTTCTTTTTCTTTTTTTGGTCAACTAGTTTTTATTTTCAGAAAAATAAATCAAAATCAATATAGAGTTAAATTTTTTTTTTAAGTAACAACCGAATAAATAGATGGTGAGTACGAGGACTCTTATTAAAAATTGGGTAAAAAATGTCTTAAAATGACATAATAAATCCTAACTCAGAGTACAAAAGGTGCAAAATGCATATACCAAATTAAAATACACGACAATAATCAAACTACACTAGCCGTATACTACATATCTCTAGTCAATATAGAGTTAATTAATAGTAATTGGACTGAGTGGTTAGAAAGAAAAGGTTTCAGATTAGTGGTTAAATTTTGCTAATTAAACTCGATTTCTTTGGCAGGTAATTAATTTGTGACGTGTCATGATATCCCACATAGAAAATTTAAGTTTTACATAACTAAGAATGTTCGTCCACAGCCAGCTTATACTTAAAAAGTAAAGGTATAAGTAGAGAAGATCCCACCAAATTACTTATTTCGAATGTTGTGCCTTACAACTCATAAAAATTTGCATGCTTTTTAAAGTGAACTCTTTTAGTAGAATGGGTAGAGCAATATTTTTAATATAGGCGAGTATCCTATTAGACGATCTGAGTGTTCAAATCGAAATATATTAGAGACTAAATTCGATACACTTGTTCTCATCAATACATGATATATCAAACCCTAAACTCTATACGTGATACTTCAAAGACTATAAGCTCATAACCGCAATATGTACATTAGTAGCTAAACTCAATATGCAATACATCAGAAACTAAACTGAATACCCGACACATTAGCGCATCACATGCTAAACTCGATACCCTAGAAATTAAACTCATAATTGCGATAAATCCAAAACTAAACTCAATACGCGACACTTCAACAACTAAACTAATAACTGCGATACATTAACAGCTAAATTCGATAAATTATATTTTAAACTCTATACATAATCTATCTGAATTTAAACTCCATATGCTTATGTTTATAATATAACTGCGACATATTGTATTTGATACACGTATTTTCATTAGATGTTTAACTCGATATACACATTATCAGATTCAAATTTTTGGGTTTAATTATATCCCCTAAAGTGATAAAGTACATTTTAAACTCATAGAAACTTAACTCGATATACGTTCTCGGATTATCAAACTCATAGAAACTTAAAATAATAAAGTACATTTTAAAGTCATAGAAACTTATAGAAACGGTTCCAATTGATCTAATTAATAGTCAACCATCATATCTGCCACCTAAGCTGTGCAGAGGAAGTAATTGAAAGTGCCGCCACAGCTAATCCTTTCTTTTACCAATAATCCTCCACTTGGCAGTGATTAAGAAAACAAAGCTTAACTTAACTTAGGTTAGGTTAATTAACCCTAGGGTTGACTGTTAAACTCAGGATTAGGCTTGGTGGGTCCTGTTTCCATTGGATCCAACATGTACGATGAAAAGGGACACATCCCACGTGGCACTTCTCAATTTGCCACAAAGCCGAAAACCAAGGAGAAGAATATTCTATATTATATGTGGGAATACTAAACTCATGTACTAATTAATGTAAGACTAAGATATTATTAGGCACTAACAACTAATAACTCCAATGAGAGAATTATTGTTGGTGATAATTAACTTTTGTCAAATTTTCAAAAGCCACTTTTTAAAGTATTATTATTATTATTATTCTTATTATTATTATTATGGTTCAATGATTGACTACATATTTCTTTGCACATTGCCTAACTTGCAATAATATTGTTTCTTAATTTATTTTTATAGAATATTGATCAAATTACATTTTGATTCCTAAATTCTTTTTTATAATTACTAACATCTCATCCTAATTTAGTCAAATTACAAAATTCTCCATGTCAATTAATAAAATAAACACACACTTCGAAATACTTTTTGCTACTCGAAATTTTTTTGAACCATTCCGGAAGAAATTGATAATTATCAGAATTCTCAAAAAATGATTAATAATTGGGCAAATTATATTTACCTCCCTGAACTTTAGGTAATTATGAATCCATCCCTGTTGTTCTTGAAAATACAAATAGCTCTTTAAACTCACTGGACGACAACGTCAAGACCGGAAAAGTTGTCAAAGACGAAAAAGTTAAAAAAAATTTCCTGAAAGGTATTTATAATAAAAAAAAAATCAAAACAGCACAGAGTTCTTTGTATTTTGCCGATTTTAATTTTGTTCTTCTGGTGAGGATTATTTGTATTTTTTAAAACAGAGATAATGTCGTAGTTATACCCAAAGTTCAGGAAGATAAATTTAATTTACTCTTAATAATTTAATCAAATTTTGGGGGAGACTAATGTAACTTACTCTAATTATAACTTCTTAGTCAACATAATCATATCCGCTAGCTATAAGGCCAAAATTCAAAAGTGTAGCCATGATATATTAGTATTGTTTTTTCAATTTTCATTAATTATCAAATCAGAACAATATATATGATGTGGTACGTGGCTCAATTATTTATTTATTTATTTTCTTGCTTGATACGTGGTTTGTCTGTGAGCAAAAAAATAAATGTCTATTTTAATTTTTTTTAAAAAATGGAGAACAATTTGTTTAAATTAAGTTTGACTACACAGATCTTGTGGATCATGCTTTTTCTTACAATTTAATTTAGTTTGGCTTGGTTGTTGTGGTTCTGGATGAGATTCATGATTACTTAATTTAGGGGGTTTTTTTTTTTTTGGGAATTTTTAGTGGAAAAAAAAAAAAGTTGGGATGAGGTATATGGTTGAAATAAATCATTGTGAGAAGTCAAAGTTGGAAGGTTTCACAGCACAGAAATCTGGATTATTTGGTTTATGAATAAATAGATTATGTTTTATTAATTTGAGCCTTATTTCTTTTCTTTCTGTTATTCTCCTTGCATTAATTTATAAAATCATTTTATTTGGTGATAAATTCGGTAATACAGTTTTTTTTGGGGGGGGGGGGGGGGGGGGAGGGGGTTTTGGGGATAGGCGGAGCTAGGGTGGAGGCTTTGGGGACACTGCTCGCACTAACTTTATTTTCATTTGTGCTCTCATTAATTAACTTTAAAAATTTATTAATTTTATTTGGAACGAGCATTTTTATTTATTTAATGAATAGATATATATTATGTCAATTATTTCAATAAAAAAATTATCGTTTATCTAATTTTAAAAATTTCACATTTTCCACTAATATATAGTCATGTCAACATTTATTTTTTACATAAAACATTAGCATTGTATATGTGCCTCACTAAAATTTATTTATGGCTCTGTTGAGATCGAGAGGATGTTAATTAAGTCTATGGACTTTAGATATTATGTTACCTCACTTGAATATACTATTGCTACTGTGTCACGAATTGATCTTTTGAGTTTTCTTATGAAAAAAACAGTGCAATAATACTTATGTACGTTTACCAAAATTTACTTGTATATTACAATAAGCACACATCTTTCAAGAAGGACGAGGGGACTAGTGCAATAAAAGAATGTTGTCTTTAACTATTGCTAAATTGCATTTATCTCTATGAGCTTTCACCAAACTTTCATTATTCTCGTGCTATTGTGAAAATTTATCAGGACTCTCTAGATATTTAAAAAAATGTAAATAATAAAAGGACTCGTAAGGTTTTTGTTCATTTCTTTTTCTTTACTCATAATGTGACAACGGTAATTTAACCAAAACAGATGAGATAATTTTTACATGAATACCTAATTTAAAAAATCACAATAATTTTCCAAATATATAAAATAAAATAAAATGATAATTTTGTAAAACCTCGAAGGATAAATATTTTCTAGTTAAAAAAAACGAGTAAGCCACGCATGTTTCAACGTTATACAACAATACGAGTCATACATGTGAAAAAGACTCAAATTCTGTTATGAAAACATTTTATTACTGAATAATAACCTTAGATGCATTGCTAATGCCGTTACAACATTCATTAATAATACATCCAAGAAAATTATTTAATTAATAAAACTGTATTTTATATATACATATATATATAGTTGTCCCCCTGTCTCTCAGCCATGTATGACCTTGTTCGTGCAAACATGCATCAACCTTACGTATCTACTATACACATCAATAATTGGCAACAAATATGATCTACAATCTTCCATGGAAAAAGAATAAAATTCAACACTAATATAATTTTTATAAATTTTTTTTTCCAAATTTAACACTCATGATTAAAGAATAATTATTGTTCACCAATACATATCGTTCTGTACCACCAAAAAAAAAAAAAAACAAATATATATATATATATATATATATATTTGAGTGCTCACATCATTACTACTACTATTTTAGTTTTATCCTTTCCGAAATGGAAGGCCACTAATTTAATGTATTTGGGGAAGATAAAGGGTACAAACTTTGACATTTGTGTCCGAATTTTAGGGCTTTGTGTATGCACGTGTATTGCTTAACTCCTAATCCAATTAAATTTCTTACTCAAGGAAAGAAATAATATTTCACCAATATTCTTAGCCCCAAAATGGATAATATGTTGACTATCATGACTACACGGAGAATTATTGAGTACATCCGCTGTATTTTTAAAAATAGTGTAATCAACCAATAGTAAAATAGTAACTAAAATTTATTTTTATTTCTGGATTCGTACATGTTTATTACCCTCCCAAAAAAATAAAACTTAGTTCCTTATTGTATCTGACTGCACCATTCTTACGTGGTAAAGTGGATACATGTAATAATTATTTGGAATTTAAAGAAAAGAAAATTGAAAAAATAACCATTAACAATGACGTCTTTTTTCTGGAAATATACATAATTTGTTGGCCCAATCCCAGCAGAAAGAAGATGCTTCCTCCTCAAATTACATAAATTTTACATTAAAAAATTATGTATGAACTTATTTTATTTGTTTATTATTGGCTATGGAATGCCAGGCAGCATAGGTTGATTGGTGCAATTTTGCTGAAAGTGATAGTCTCTTTGTAGAAAATTCGGCTAGAAAAGGAGATGTGTACTAACCCTTGTTTTTATTATTATCTTAGTTTCATCCCAAAAGTTTTTTTATTTATTATTATTTATATTTTGTAAGCTTGTAATCTTATTGACTGCCCCTTTATTTTATTTTATTGTTTCTAGTGGTAGGATAAATTATTAATGATGAAATTCAATTTCCTTAGATGTTATAGACAGAAAAATATTAGTACAATCAATTAAACTTTTATTCATGTATATAAGTTCAATTATGAGAATCTTGGTTATATACGGGACTTTGGCATTAAGGGTATCTATTGGATAGAACGGGACAGGAATACAGTGGCGTACCTACTAAGTTTGGAGTCACGAGGCCTTAACCAGATTACTATTGGGGAGTTACCCCAACTTTTATATCTCAAACATTATCGGTAATTAGTGGTTGATTTTGTAACCGTTGGTATGAGGTCTGCTCAGCGCAATTGCAAGTTTAATTCTACAATGTTTAGATCTTCTATTTACAATTTAATAAATTAAGTACATTGTTGTGGTTCAGATATGATAATTATCATATTAAATCTTTTGTAAATAGTTGTCTGACTATTTCTTGGTCTTTTACCTATTGTTATTTGACGATTTCCAGCGCAATTAATGAAATCTTTTAGTCTTCTAATTAGTCTATACGGGTTACTTCTATATGCGATTAACTACATATTTTCTTGATAACAATTGATCTGTCCTTTTGTGGCAGTTAATAAACAATAACAAAAATAATAATAGCATATCAAAATATCTAATAAAAGAAGAGGTTAGTGGTCAGTAGTTTTATTTTTTTCATATTTATATATATATATATATTTATGATCACATCGTACGTTATGAATTAGCTAAACTCAAACGTTAATCTTGTTAGTTGACAAATGATAAAACGACATATCATCGATTAGAAGTACGTTAATCTCAGTCTTGTCATTGGAGCAATTTAAGTTTGAAGGGAATCAAAAAATTCAACACCAACAGGCAACAACATATATAAGTGGCTCCATACCAAATGTTACACGTACAAATAATACATTGGGGATTACTGTTAACATGAAATGAAATTGTACGAATAGAAATGATAATTAAACAATAATTAAGTCTTATACATATAATTACAAATCAAGTCATTTCCAAGACATCAATATCTGGGTATCTCAAGATCATGAATGAGGTCCACATATGTTTTCTTGTTTTTTTTCAAAGCAATACAAAGAACGTACCCTACTTCAATATCAATTAGTAGCCAGCATCTTTCACCCTCGTTAATTCTTTCTTCCACCATGTGGAACGATGGGTGATATGAAGGCCCTGTTTTGAATTATGTTTTGTAATGTGTTTTTGAAAGATGTTTTGATATATTATTTAGAAGTACATCTTCAAATGTATTTTGGAATGTGTTTCAAGATATGTATCAAGATATTATATGGCATTGCAAAATTTACCTCCAACTTCGGATACTCGTGATATCCACATAATTACTGTTCACAAATTTATTTATTTTTTTAATTTTTTTTTAAAATATGAAAGATACTTTTAAATTACTAACATTATTGGTGATTATACGAACTTGAGATTTTTTCCCTTCTAGGTTAACTATTTATTTCTAAACCTAAAATAATTAATTTCGATATTCGTGAATAGGACCACATAATTACTGTTCATAAATTTTATTTTATTTTTTCTAAATTTTTTTAATATATATATATATATTTTTAAAAAATATGAAAGATACTTTTAAATTATTAACATCATTGGTGATTATATGAACTTGAGATTTTGGGTAGAGGTGGAATTAGTTTTGCACCATTTTCTTCAAAGTTTCATGCCAAACATGTCTCAAGAATTGCTTCCAAGATGAGATGAGATGGAATGAGATTCATGCCAAACAATTTTTGTAGTTTGGACCCACCCAATTCACCCCCAAAACATATTTTGAAAACTCTTCCAAACATGGCCTAAGTTTCCTCGTAGATTATCAAAATAAAATAAAATAATTCCTTGATTATTGAAAAAAAAAATGCCACGTTAATTATTTTCGTATTTTTTCCTAACTAATACTCACTCCGTTCCATTAGAAGGGTCCAGTTTGAGAAATATTTTTTGTTCCATTAGAAGGATCAAGTTTGGGTTTTTTTTACATCTCCTACCCTTACAAATATAATTATGTGTGGTCTACAATTAATTCTTACTTTTTAAGTAAGGATATAAATGGAACAAATGATGGCAAATTAAATGTTTTAGGTATTATATCTTGATATTCATAATAAATTATATCTAAGTAAAGATGGACCGTTCTAATGAAACGGACGGAGTAATAATAGGTGATGGACTCAATCATTTTGGGTTAGGAAAACAATATCCTATAATACTATTAATTGTTTGAACAATTGAAATGTGAATCCTCAATCCGGACAAACTAACGTTTTACAGGGGTCGTCATGTCATGTTCTTTGGCTTTGATTAATTTGTCGACAAATGTTGAAGAAAGAAAAAGAAGAAGAAGAAGAAGATTTGATTTGTTTCTTCTTTCCAATCAAGACTCACATCCAAGGTCTCTCTTCTTTTTCTTCCATGCACATGCCTGCATCGAAAAGGCGACAACAGTTAATTCAAGGTAATGACTCACGTCTTTATCCAATCCTTTTTCATGATTCATCTCAACTCAATTAATAATAAATACTTAGAAAAGATAACCATAGAAATTTTATACAATCTCAATCATAATGAAAATAATTAATTGTTCCTCACTCCAAATTACTACTTCATCCCATCCCATCCCATCCATAATAAAAGTTACTCCGCATTTTAGAATTCATCATACAAATTAATGAATTCGTTTAAATGATAAGAAAATCCTTGACCATTGTAATTTATTATTGGGTAAATTACCTAAAACCCTCTGTGGTCAGCGAAAGTTATTAACCGGCCCCCTATCGTTTAAAAAGCTATGAACAGCCCCCCTTAACTTTCGTGAACTGTATAAAGTTGACAAAAATGATCAAAATACCCCCGCATCTAAACTTTCTTTGGTCATTTCTATAGTTTAGATGAGGGGGTATTTTGGTCATTTTTGTCCACTTTACATAGTTCACGAAAGTTAAGGGGGGCTCTTCGCAGCTTTTTAAATGATAGGGGTCCGGTTAATAACTTTCGCTAACCACAAGAGAGTAATTGTGTATTTACCCTTTATTATTACCAGCCGTCTTCCAGTTTTAATCCAATTAATACTCGGTTAGATCATTACTAGGTATTCAAAATAATTACTAACTCTTAATTAGATAGCTTAAGACAAGGGTATATTTAGAAAAACTATTTATACTTTTTGCTAAAACGTCATTCATTTTGAAGATTGTTACTCCTCTAAAACGAATTTTATTTTGGATCGAAGGGAGTAAAAAAAAACTTACAAATAATTGATTTGTGTGTGTGTGTGTGTGGGTGGGGGGTGGGGGTTGGGGGGGGAGACCCTTCCGTTCTACTCCTTCCGTCCTCCAAATAATGTCTTTGTAGCTCTAAAATTTTGTTCTTTAAAAATTGTCATTTTACAAATTACAAATGCAAATAATAAAACGAGTTCCAATTTTATTCTTATAGCAATAAATTAAGAAAGAGAAAATATTTGTTAACCAAAGACACAAGTTGGTGTAGCAATTAATTGAGAGAGAAAAAAAAAAAAAGTACAACATTAAGGGTAAAACTGACAATTTTATAATTTTCTTAATTTGTGTATTTTTTTGCTCCAATAACAATTTTAGAGGACAATTTGGCTATGTTCTTTTCCATTCAATTTAAGGAAATCATCACTTTTTCTTCTAAAATTTTACACAAAAAAAACCTCATTTTCTACTCAAATTAAAATTTAAAATTCCCTCTAATTCTTCGCTCACATAAATTTAAAAAATAACATAATCATTACACTTTTTCTTCTCTTTCCAACACAAACCTCCAAAAGAAGTTTCCTCAAAAAAAATTCTAAAACTAAAATTTCCCCAATCCGGTCACAAAAAAAAAGGAGCCCCAGGGAGTATAACTGAAAAATTATGTTTACAGAATATATAAATTTTAGAATTCCTATAATAAAACACATAAAACAAGTAATTTTTTACACTTTTTTACTTAAGTTTTACTTTTTAAGTGTATAATAAAAATATAAATAAAACAATATTATTAAGACATGAAAATTGTAAAATCAGAACTCTTTGTTGGGATTTAAAAAAGATATGTAATTCACCTAAAGAAATACAACCCCCTTTAACGAATTTTACAACTACATCATATAGGAGATCACATCTCATTATTATTGGAGCACTAAGAATTCAGAACCAACTAAATGGCCCCTAAGCATGCTTTTCAAGGTTGGTGTTACTACTTCGTCAGGTCTTTAATATATGGCGCTTAAGCTCTATTTATTTGTGTTAGTTTACAACTTTTAAGTACAGTGTACAGAAAAGGTTTCATTTTCAGTTTACAAGGTTTCATTTTCAGTTTACAACTTTCGAGTACAGTGTACAGAAAAGGTTTCATTTTCATCAGTATAACAATAAATTGAGATAGGGAGATTTTCAATAATTAAAAACATAAATTAGTGTAACAATAAATGAGCGCATTGAGTTTACATTTGAAATTTTGCAGTTATGTTATGAAAATATGCATATCGAGTTAAGCAACTAACGTATTATGTATTGAGTTTAACTTCTGGTGTACTGAGTTTCACAGTTGATATATCGTAGTTGTGAGTTTAGTTATTGTAATATCGCGTATCAAGTGTAGTCACAAATTATCGTGTAATTATTTTAGCATCCAGTGCATCGAGTTTAGCTTCTGATGTATGGGGTACTTATGAGTTTAGCTAGTGCGAAGAATCATGTATCAAGTGTAACTTTCATTGTATCGCATATTAAATTTAATTTATGATACATGGTGTATAGAGTTTAGTTTCAGATGTATAGAATATTGAGATTAGTCTCTGGTGCATCAAGTTTGGTCTTTATTGTATTGTGATTATATAAAAATACAAATATTGAAAAAATACATGTATCAAGTATGGTTGTTGCACTACCGCGTGTCAGGCAGCCAATCGTAGTAAATGAAACACTCCCTCTAAATTGAGTGAGAAATTATAAAGAGAATGCATCATAGCCCACTGGTTGATAGCAAAGGCTCGCCACATTAATTAGAATGTTGATTCGATTCCGATGAAGAAGGTTATGACTTTGTAGTTACGAGTGGGTCTTAGTGGGCTCAAGTTAAGAAAGAAATGTCACGTCTAAAACAACTGTTCATTCGATTCCGAGATAATGCGTGTATTGAATTTAGCTTCTGATGTATTACAATTATGTTTTGAAAATATACGAGTCAAGTTTAGGGTTTGGTATGTATTACCTATCAAATTGAGTCTCCAATATCCTGTGTATGGTATTTTGCATCTGATGTAGTAACTGTATCCGTTGATGTATCAAAGTTATGAGTTTAGTTGTTGATGTATCACGATTACTAATTTAGTTACTAGTGTATCTTGTATTACATTTGATGCATTGTATAGCGAGTTTGGCCTATATTGTATTGAGTACATTTGTTGATGTGTTGAGATTATAAGTTTAATTGCTAATGTATTGCGTATCACGTATAACATTTGATTTATCGAGTTTAGTTACTGATGTATCAAAGTTATGTTTAAATGAAAAGTATCGCTTATAGTGAAAAAAATACTTGTAACGATTGTAGAGCTAAAGTATTACTTCTCAGATCGTCAGAGGGTCAGACCAGATACCGCTCACTAAAATATTTGTACTTTGTATTGTTTTTCACATTTTATGATTAATTAATTAATGATTGTATCCAACAATATATTATTTCTATCTCCATGCAAATAATATATGTAGAACATGATTATAAGAACAATTAGTTTTTTTGTCAAAATGGGAGGAACATGCCTGTAATAAGAAATTAAGGCTCTATTTGTTTTGTAACTTAAATAGGATTTTTTTTCTTTTTGAAGGGACTTTTTTATAGAAAATTGTGTAAAAAGAGGTAATGATGATTTTAAAATAAATAAATAAATAATGTGAGTAAGAAATTCAAATTTTGAAATTTGAATTTAAGAAAAAAATGAGATTGTTTGTTTATAAAACTTTTTTTTTTTTTTTTTTTAATGTGAAGAATTTCTTAAATGAGTTACAAAACAAACAGAGCCTAAACAACATTATGGAAATTTCAAAGCAACACAAACAAAGTTGTTTCTCTAAAAATACAGTCTTTTTTCCTAACTAATTGTAGTTTGCGGACATCAATTTGAATTCTTCATTTCCATCCTTAAGGGGAATCCCTTCAACAAGAAGATTGCAACAAAAGTCATCCATTTGTTCATTTCCGTTCATATGCATATGATATTTAATTAATGAAATGAACAATTAATTAATTAGTTTGGACTTAATTAAAAGGGTTAAATACAGTTTTTTCGGATGATTTTGCGATATGAACAGTTTCTTTCTTATGTTTATAAATATCAAGTTATCTTGGTTTAGGATTGAAATGCTCAATTGAGTAAAAATATTAAAATTAATGGTCTGTTAGAGTGACTTGCGGCACAAAGTGAGAGTATAATATTCAAATATGCGAAAAATATGATATTTCTAATACCGTTAGTTTGGATATTTTTGGTTAGTTGGACACTTTATTCTCAAACTGCAAGGGTATCACTAGCTACTTTTAAAACACATGGGAGAAATGAAGAAAAAAAAAAAAAAAAAAAACCAGGGCAACCTATATTTCAGTACCTTAATTAAAATGGTTGAAAATGTTGTATTTAAATGGATTTTTTATTTTTCTAAAATAAATATGTGAAATGGAGAGGATCGAGGATATATATTTCTTTTCTTTCCAATAAATTATATTAAAAATAAATGGTTGTTGACAACCATTAATTTAATTTCCATTGTTCATTGTTTATTTAAAATTAGATATTTTGCAACTTATAAACTAGATCAGAACAATGCCACGTCCTCAAAATTTGAATTCGTAATGCCTACATAGAACCCGATTCCTACTATAGTGAAGTTGGATAATATTGCACATAGAATAGGCTAACTGGCATTATTAATACTTCTGTTTTCATTACGCAAACAAGTACTAGCGAACTATAAAAATGTCACTCCGCGATTTTCGTAATGTTTTCACAGTCACTTTTATTAGCTCTTTTTGTTTTTATTTCTATTTTTCTTTTACGCATTAATAAACAAGTAACTAATCCCATATTTAATTTTTTAATTATTTTTTTGAAAAAAACTAGCATCATTAATAGTTGTCCATCAAACTATGGCCCTTTGACTCATTTTTGTTCCTAGTTTTTTCATAAAATTACAAATTTGTCTTTCAATTTAAGGATTTTGATATATATATATATATATATATATATAAAAGGTCATATTAGATACATAATTTAAGCTAATTAACATGCCTATAAAATGCGAATGCTTGTTTTAAATTCTTTTACAACCCAATAATTAACAACTAATATCTTAGGGGAAATTACCACAACTTTTATGAACTTTAATTGTCTAAATTACCAAATGAACTATGTCGTTTGATAAAATATTTACCAAACCAACCCTTGACTAGTCGGATGGGAAGTTGACTATGGTTTATTTCATAATTTAGATCAATTTTACGGGTGTTGGCAATTTTTCGGCCATTAATTACTACGGGTAAATTTTTTTGTCATTTTACATTTTTAAGTCTAAACAAAGTGTCTTTTAAAAGTTTAATAAAAGAACAAAAGGTATTATTTTAACGAATTATATGCTACATACTACTAAAAATAAATCTATTTGCTACACTAGTTATATTGAATAAATCTTACATGTATGTTTCACAAACAAAATTTAAAACCTAAAATAAAGAAAATAAATAAATATATATATATATATGACTAGCTCTTGCTTAATTTATTATATTGGGAAGAGAAAATTGAAAACAAGACAAAACTAATTTCAGTGACACTTACATGCAACAAATTTCATGGTAAACGGCCACTTTCAATGGTGATTGCTTGATAAGTATTTATTTAATATATAGAAGTGACTCCCAAAAGAAAGATGATAAAACAAGTGAGAGAGATATATATTTTGCATGAATGATTACATAATTAATTAATGATTCTCAAAAAAATCATTCAGTCATTAAATTTGTTTATGTCATTGGGTATGCAATTGCATTAGTAATATATTCAATGACAAATACAATAATTAAATGGTACCATAACGAGACTGTAGTTTTTCTCTTAAACAATACATTATATTTAGCGAATTTATCAGTGAAATAATATTGTGAATGATGTCACATTTTTTAAGGAATTTTTTAATAAACAAGTACCTAATTTTAAAATAATAATTTAAAATAATTATATATTTTTATGTGCGTATGTTATTGACTTTATTATTTTACTTAATATCCTCATTGTGAGTATAACAATGCAAATTCAATTTGGCTATGTTTGGATATTAACCTGATTGAGGGAAAATATCTGGGGAAAAAATAAATGTTTTCAGTAAATTATTTTTTAACAAATTGTGTAAATAAGGGTGGTTTAATAAGTGGAATGATATAATTTTATTTTATCATTATTTTAAAAAGTGTGACACAATTCAATATATAAATGGTGAATTAATTATTAAGTACATGAGATGCATCTACTTTTGTATTGGATATAATAACTCAATCAGAAAATAATAAATAAATTATACTTTATTGATTCTATTAAAATAGGCTCTCTTTTTTTTTTTTTAGGTATTAAATTAGTTTATTTTGTAGGGAAAATTTCCATTAAGAGCGCCAGAAGAAACATAATTATTAAAGAGGGCGTAACTTTTTTATATTTATTATTAAGGGCATTAAAATACTTTGATAAAATTTTAATTAATAAAAGTCAATTTTATCCTCTGTTATTAATTAAATTTGTAATAAGCTACATCCAAGCTATCTGATTAACTTGTGTTCCCGGAAAAGCTCCAGAATGCCGTGAATCATTGGACTTTGGAAAATCCGTAGTTTTTTAATTAACTTTTACTCTTCCAGTTCCATTAGCATCCTTCTCCTTCTCTTAGTTTTTCATCTTCTGCTTCCACAATTTGCTCTCGTTTAGTCGGCGATCAATGGGAAGCCGCGCGCGCCCATCAAGCAAGCACGCAAAATATCCTATGGCTATTGTTATTCCACCGGCGGAAAGATTTTTAGCACTGTTCTATCCAATTATGGAAGAGTAAGCAATTATGTACCCAACTCATAAACCCAATCTCATATCCGCCTTTTCGATTACAAATTCACCCAAAACTCTGCCATATATGCTCTCGGGGAAAGCTAGAAGATACTCCCAAGTCCCATGTCTGTCAATTTATACATTTTGCTTCAAGGTTAATGTTTATTCCATTGGCTCATTTACATGTTTTTTATTTTGCTGAAAATTTATGCCGGTTTGTTTTATTGCGCAGGTGGAAAACCGTTCAACGAAATTGTTGTTAAAATTGTGTGTGATGTCAAGTCAGAGATCCAAAGCAGAAAAGAGCATGAAAAGGTTGGTCCTGTTCCTGGTGGGAATGATTCAACTGACGTGGATTCGCCGGAGCGAGATTTAATTCGAAGCAGAGGTGTGTGGATTTGGGAGGTGATAGGGCAAATAACACCATAAAAGTGCCGGAAAAGGTTGGTGGCAGCCCCGCTGGGAATGATTCAACTAGAGGGGATTTATCGGAGCGACCGGAAATATGGAGCGGAGGCATGAAATTGGGACGTGACATGGCAAATACATAGCTGACAGATCATGTTAACGATTTTCATGATGAATAGAGTTTTTTCGGGAAGAGGAGGAAAACATTTAATATCAGTGAATACTGCATAGCTAGGCGGGTAATTTTTTAACTTACTTAATTAATAATAAAGGATAAAATGGACTTTTACTAATTAAAAAGTTATTAAAGTATTTTAATTCCCTTAATAATAAATATAAAAAAGTTACGCCCTTTATAATAATTATGTTTTTTCGTGCGCCCTTAATAGAATTTTTTTCTATTTTGTAATATTCTTTCAATATTACAAAGTGAACTTTTTAAATTATATCTAGAGTATCTCTTAATCATACTTTTACCCTTAAATTTATAAAAACACCAACATATACTCCTGCTCATACATTCGATGTATGAAATAACTTCTCCAAATACAAATAATGAGACAGATGACTCGAACTCACTTTCAATGTGAAAAGATCAATCCCACAAAAGGGAAAATTTATTGAGTACATCAGATGTATCCTTAACAATAGTGTAGCCAGTCAACCATAAATTGATAATTATGATTTTTATTCATTCATGACTCCCTTACATGTACTTTCGTTTTTTGCCAAAATAACACTATCTGATTACACAATCATGCATGGTACAACAGATGCACCGAATAATCTCTCAACAAAGTGTGTCATGATTTAAACAAATCAATTCTATTTAATTTGTTACTATTATAATATTATTATGTGAGTGAGTTAGTTTAAGAATAAACAGTCAAGTTGGCAGTAGAAGCCAAAGAGGGTGGTTGTGTCACGAGTTTGCCATAGAAATTTAAGGATGATCCTAAATAACATTCCTATAAACATAGGAAGTTGGAAAGTGATGATGGAAGAATCAGTTGGGGATCAGATCAGTTAGTTACAAACAGTGCCAGCAACCTTAACTAATTCACATCCTACATTTTTAAGTTGTCTTTTGCCTTTTCATGCCATTGGATACATTTAAGAAACATTGCCTTATAATTAGTTTTCTATAATACTTTTCTGTGACACCATTATTCTCGTGTTTGTTCTACGTAGAATGATACAGAACGAGACAATTAGTGGAGTAAAACTAAAACTAATTTGCGAGTCCATAGAAAGAAAAAATGCTCTTTCTGTTCTATTAGATGAATTCACTTTCAAAAAAGATTTTTTTATTCCAATAAAAAATACAACTTTCAATTTGTTTTGATCTTTCTAGCCTTACTAATAATTATATGTGGTTCACAACTAACTTACACAATAAAAGAAAGGATTTTAATGGAATAAATGGTGTCAAATTAGTTATTTTATGTATTATACCATGACATTCATCAAAATTATAGATTTGTGAAATTAGAATCTTCTAATGCCACGAAAGTAGGAGGTTAGAATGTTATCTTTATCATTGTTGGTGTGTTACTGTGAAACCCGGTGTCCCAGCTACTAGTCAAAATAGTGTTTTGTAATAGATTAGGAGTAGATTAATAATAATATAAAAGTTTTAATAAATTAAGTCTTTCTTAAAATTTACATACATTACATATTGATTGAGAGTTTCCAAATTTTAAAGTGTTATCATTCTTCTTAAATTGTAAAACTAATGAAGAGTGACTTATAAATTGGACTGAAATATAGTTAATCTAAAAGTTTAAAGGGATTGGGTAAAAGGATGAACAAAAAAATCTGTGGAATAAATGTCTTAAACAAGAAAGTTAAGGGGTTAGTGGGGTAGTTATGTTAAAGACTCTACGTAGGTGTCTTTCTGCATGTGAGTTACGTGTCTAGTCCTAGGGAATTACCACAAGAAAATCTGAAAGAAAAATGAAAACTCCCTCTATCGAAATCATTCCCCTCCCTCACCATCGATACTGAGAAGCTCTTCCATGGCTTTCATTCTTGGTTACTCCGCTCAGAATAAATTTTCATTCATCTGAAAAAGAAAAACAATCCTTCCTTCCAAACCCCCTCATACATCCTCACTATTTCATTCCCCATCCTTATTACAGTAATTCCAAGACACAAAATCCTGGAAGTTGTAGAAAGCCATCCAATCTTAGAAGAGTCAAGAAAAGAAGTATAGGCCATCTCATCAAAAGGTAGGATCTTTAGATCTCAACTCTAGAAGAGGAAGAAATTGGCATGCATGTAGATTCCTTAAAATCTGTAGAAAAACTAAATAAAAGTAAATAAAGAAATAATGCATGCTTAGTGTTTGAAAATATGACTGCCATATTTTTTAGTTAATTATGAGTTGTCTGTAACCAAGTGTGTGTGTAGGCTTCTTAGAAATTTAGTGGCATTAAAGAATTCACTAAGTAAGGTGGTCATATTTATGCTTTAAATGATGATACTCTAATTTGAGAGTCCATAAAGGAACCGATGCAAAGTTAAGGTTGTCTATTAAATTGTTCACATTTTCTAGTTCAGTTTAGTTATATACCAGTTCAGCAAAATGGATTGTTTTCTATTGTAAATGATGATTGACTATCCTAGAATTATTTGAGCACCTTCATTTCCTTTTATATTGTTCATTCTACATACTGCAATACATTTTATCATTGCTCTGTGAAATAGAATCACAAACATTGAACGAATGATAATCATAAAACATGCCAAAACTGTAATTTTCTTTTATGGAATGAGAATCTATTCAGTTAGCTCCGTGAATTGAAAAAATGCTTATTTGGTTTAGAGAATACTGCCCTCAAGACATTGCTCAAAGTTTTCCTTTATTACTTGGCAAAGGGGAAAGTAATAGGATATAGAGCTGAGCATTTGTATTACTTCTTTTCTCTGGAGTTCTTTATAATGAACTGACAAACTTGTAAGAATAAAGGAGGGTGGTATGTCAAATACAAGTGATGAAGCACATGCATGTATTAAACTAAACATATCTTAGGAACTTTTCATGGAGAATATTACAAGAATTCTTAGCTGAGAGACCTTTAAGCATTAAAGCCTAAACAAATTTGCTGCACATAAATCTTGAAGATGACAGAACTATTGCAGACGTTTGTATTAGTAAACCTGAACTGTGTTTGCCATTAATTTGAAGAAATGTAGAGGACGTTTCTTATTATTAAAGTATGAGGAGCTAAACATGTGTCCAATTTCGTTAAACCTAAGTTTGGACTGCTTGTTGTGTTTGATTGTATAAATTAAAGGGAATACCTTGTTTTAACATACAGTAAATAAATGTGTGTTTTGTTTTCATTTAAACATGAGCTTGAACTATAGTTTGGGGCTGATTTTAGACATTAAAAGTCTTTCTTTTTTTTTTAAATGTAATTAAGAGCTAAATTAGTATTTTGTTTGGGTTGAAACCTAAGTCTGAGCTATGCTTCAAATCTGATTGTAGAGGTTAAAAGTTTTTCTTGTTTTGAAATATGATTAGAAGTTAGAGATGTGTTCTGTTTTTTTTTATTGAACCATGAACTAGAGCTTTATTTTGCGACTGATTTTAAAAGTAAAAGTCTTCTTTTGATTTAAAATATAGAAGAAAGCTAAAAATGTTGTTTTGTTTGGATTAATGCATGAGCCTGTGATATGTTTGGTACTGACTTCAAAAACAAAGGACTTCTTTATTTTCAATATAATCAGAACTGAATGAGTGTTCTGTTTTGATGGAAAATGTGAGCCTGAATTATGTTTGTTGCTGGTTTAAAAAGTTCAGATCTCATTATTTTCAAACGTCTTGTTTTCTTTAGAGAGAATTGACCCTTACAACTAGTTTATCTAATGCCCAATGATTTAGCACACAATTTAAGGGGACTTATTTATCTTAATACTATAAACTTCTTAAACATCTTTAAGAATACTCGATTATATTAAAGAGATAGAAATACAATTTGAATATTGGAAAGTGGTAAACTCTATAGGTTAAGAAAGTACTAAGACAATAAACACTACTTCCAAACCTAGCTTGATTTAGACCAAAACTTTGAGCTTGTAGTTAGGGTAAAGATTAGAAATGAAATAACATGAGAAGTTATACTAATGGGATTATTCTTAATTTGCAGATTATCAAGTAACTGAGTCAGAACAACTAGGTGAGTAATCTCACTGACTAAGAACCGTTTTAATCGCAACCTAAATTATGAACCAGTTTACTGCTTTCTTACAATGCTTCCTCATGAATATATATGTACATATATATCTTGATGATTGCGATTACATGAAATTAAATCCTCAGCTATGCTCCATATGCTAAGTGTTGCATTGGTGACATGTGACTCATTGAGATTGTGGTATGTCTCGTGATTTAATTTGCTTGAGATAGTATGGATGCGATATGATTGTGATGCTAAATGGTTATTAAGTATTATGTCGTTTGATAAGGCCAATTGTGTACTTTATCACATTGGACTGTTGTTTGATGCTTAAGCTTTTCTCTGGTAAGGCCGGTTGTGTACTTTATTGCACCGGACCGTTGTATGAATTGATTACAAAATTAATATAGTTATGCATGCTTCTCCAGTACTGGACCTGAGGTAAGTTGTGTCAAAACCTATGGGGGAAAAGCATAGGGCCTGACTGGGAGGTAAGGCAACTACACAGGATAAATTGGTAACCATGCGTTGGTAAGCCTGGGTTGGCGAGATCTCACAAAATATAAGATATGACTGGCGTTGTTAATGAACCTTAGTCAATTAAGGAAATTTGGAACCCCTACAAATTGAAATAGAGTCTCTCGAATAAACCTTCCATACTCACAGAGTCGATTGGTTTATTCTTTAGACTCACCATATCCTTTATTTATCATTCAGCTTGTGTTTGAGATTATTTGCGACAATGATATATGTACTAGTTGTTTATTGATTTACATATTACATACTCTTGATTTTGATAGTGTTTTAATGCATGTATGGGTTAATCACTCACTCAGTAAGTTTGCAAAAATGGTGAGTCCTCACTGGGCAAGGGCTCACTTAGTCAAATTTAATTATTACAGGTACCCCTTATGAGTGATCGATCATAAAGTGTTGAAAGCATGATAAAATGTCTTGGTTGAATTGCTTTTGATGTAGACTTTCGGTGTAATTTTATAATTGAGTTCTATGACTCTACTTTTGGATTTACAATAATGTTATGAATATGTATTTTAGAGAATGATTATAATTATTAGATAAGGATGTTTGTATTCGATCTTTGAACAATGTTTAGTGAATTTTATGAAAGTAGTAAGGCTTTTTTTGATTTGGGAGTTTGATGTCTCATGACCCAAGTGACCTGGGACTTGTATGCGTATAACCATTAACCCTTTAAAAAAAAAAAAAAATCCCAGTGATCTGAGCAACCTTTTAGTTAGTTTCAGCTATTAGCGTTGAACATTGTGATTTAGAAATGAGGTAACACTAGAGTTTATCTCTTAAAGCCTAAGAGGTGAATTTGGTGTGTTACAGTTATGGTATCAAAGTGGTTTGGGTTATAAGAGACTCAAGCTCACCCATTCTAGAACCTGTTTTATCTTTTACAATTTAAATTGATACATTCGGAGTTTATGAGAATTCTAAACTCTTAATGACATGAGTTTAGCTATTTCCCAGGATGAAAATCTTTTGAGAGTGACAATAACTTGTATGTTCTTAATTATATATTTTATACATATGAGAACTAACTGTTTATTGTTTTATTGTAGGAATGTCTACCGCTGAGCAAGAAGACTTAGCCTTCCGTTGCCCCATTCATTTCTGTGTCCGATGAGGCGGTATCCGTCAGGTATGGTCACCTTTCTCTCATTTGCGCAGGCAGTGTAGATGCCACTTGCGCAACTCGTACCCCAACAGAGTGGTTCATCACCTGGTTAGAGAGAAGAAATGGCAGACCAAGGATATCCACCAACTGAGAGCACAGTTGGACCATGTCACCGAGGATAGAGATGCCTTAGCTACTATGAATGATGCCCTGACCCATCAAATTAACATTCGTGATGGAGAGATTTATCATAGAGGGTTACAGATCTATGCCCTTCAGAAATCCCTTACCGAGAAGACTACTAGAGCACAGTACTTCATGGAGGAAATCATTAGGCAGCGTCTCTACTGTCAGGAGTGCCGTGTAGAAATGAGAGATGCCTTGCTTGACACAGACCACGGGTGTAATACTGTTAGGGGATGGCTACCTATAGACTTGGCTGGCGCATAATTGGATGGGATCCAGACTGTTGATGTAGGAATGGCCACGGTGCAATTATGGGTGAACAAAATGATTACCCACAGTACCTAACTTATCAGTGACTTTGAAGCTTCCTTTGGAGCGATGACCCTTCAGGAAGATGGTGTTGATTCCGTGACAGGCTCGGTTCCACCTCTATCCCCCATGGATTAGATCCTTGGTGTTTTCCAAGGAAGTCTATAAGTAGTGAGACTCCGTCTTTTGATTTGACTGGCCAAGGAGGCACTTTTGATGATGAATTTAGGTTGGATAGTTAGCATAAATTAGTGTTGTGAATAGGCTAATTAGAGGCCTTTGACATGCCTTAACTAGAATAGGTGACTATGACTCATGGAGATGTACTTTTGTAAATCACCTTAATATGAATAAAAATAGTCAGTCTTTTGCTTAAATGTTGTGAATCCATGTGACGTATTATTGCATACTCATTCTCAATGTTTAATCGATAGAGAACGTTTGATAAATTACATCAATTCCACCCATTAAAATGATTAGTTACTTAAGTAAAGGGTAATAAATAAAGAGATATACATATATATACATTGTTTTGTTTAACGTAAACACTTTACTCTTGTAGGCACGAGATGGAAGGAGAAGGAACATCTCACCACATTGGAGCTCCCGAAGGCGGAAATGACCATTGGGATCACTTCATGGGAAAGGTTTCCATGGCTATTGAACAATTGACTCAAATGGCCGCACGTCAAGTTGAACGACCAACCCAACAGAAACAACCTCGTAGAATTGACACTGAAGATGTGGCACTTGAAAGGTTTCAAAAATTCAGACCACCAAAGTTTGACGGAGGTCCGAATGATGAAGTTGCTGAAAGTTGGATAGCATTTATGACCAATATCTTTAAAGCACTTGGTTATTCAGAGGAGAGAAAAGTGAACTTTGCCGAGTTTCAACTTGAAGGTGCTGCTAGCGACTAGTGGAATATAGTGCTGGCTAAATGGGAATTGGAACACACTCCTAAGACTTGGGAATCATTCACCAAAGAGTTCCGTTTAAAGTACTTACCACCTGTAATCAAGGAAAAACTAGAGGCTCAGTTTATAAATCTTAAGCAAGGGACGATAACAGTGTCAGAGTATGAGGCAAAATTTTCTAAGCTATCTAAATTTGCTCCTGAGATGGTCATCACCGACGACCGTAGGAAACGTCATTTTATCCAAGAACTCAAAGCAGAAATGAGAGAGGCTTTAGCCCACTTGCCACAGGCAAATTATTCGACTATGGTTGAAACAGCCTTAAAAGTGAAAGATGCTAGGAGTGATGTGAGGGAAATTCAACGTCGCCAGGAAAACGTGCGATCTCAGTATGTGATGAGCGAAAACCAAAAAGGCCATGGAAATGTGAACTAAGCTTGACGTTTGACCTATAACCAGAACCCTAGGGGATATACTGGAGGAAACACTGGGGCAAATGTGAAACAACAATCAGGGTCAATAGTGAAACCTTTATGTAATTATTGTAACAAAAGTGGGCATGTCGAGAAGGACTGTTGGATGAAGAATAAGAAGTGTGTCTGTTGTGGGAGTAGTGAGCACTTTAGATCTCATTGTCCAATTGTAACTGGTCAGGCTGGGAGTTCTCAAATCAACCCAACCCTTTCAAAGCAAAATTCTCCAGGACAAGCTAACAAGCCCAAAGTTCCAGCCAGAGTGTTTGCCATCGAGGATACAGAGATAACCCCTTTTTCAGATGTTATAGGAGGTACGCTCATGATTCTTGGAAAGTTAGCTAAAGTATTGATTGATCCTAGATCCATACATTCATTTATTAGTTGTACATTCACTCAAAGTATGACCCAACAAGCTGAAAACTTACCATTTGCGTTATAAGTAAGTACACCCACCAATTATGTTAAACTTCTTACATATAAGATTTACCGAGGGTGTAGCATTGAAGTTGGAGATGAGAAACTAGTGGTCGATTTAATCAAATTGCCACTTCAGGGATATGAGGTTATATTGGGAGTGGATTGGTTATCCTAAAACCATGCCCAATTAAATTGCCAATCAAAGCAAGTGAAGTTATGTTGGCCTGATAAATCGGAATTATAGTGAATGTAACTAGGAGTAGAGTATCCTCTCACTTAGTTTCAGGAATTCAAGCTAGAAAACTTCTAAGGAAGGGAGCACTGGGGTACTTAGCATACATTATAAACCAACCTTCTAAACAGACCGATGCAGATAGGATACTCATTGTTAGGGATTTTCCAGAAGTATTCCTAGAGGAGTTGAAATCTCTACCCCTAGACCGAGAAATAGAATTCACCATTGATATATTACCAGGAACGGTACCAATATCTCGAACACCCTATAGAATGGCCCCATCAGAATTACAAGAGTTGAAAATACAACTGCAGGATCTGTTGACACGAGGTTTTATCCAGCCAAGCACATCTCCATGGGGAGCACCTGTACTATTTGTGAAAAAGAAGGATGGAACCCTTAGGATGTGTATTGACTACAGGGGATTAAATAATGCAACCGTGAAGAAAAAATACCCCCTCCCTTTGATAGATGAGTTGTTTGATCAATTAATTACAAGGGGCCATGGTTTTCTCAAAACTCAACTTGAGACAAGGATATTACCAGTTGAAGGTTAGGAAAGAGGATGTTCCCATGACTGTTTTCAATGTTAGGTATGGACACTTCGAATTTCTGGCCATGCCATTTGGAGTGACAAGTGCCCCTGCGGCATTTATGGACTTGATGCATAGGATATTTCAACCGTACCTGGACCAATTTGTTGTCATTTTCATAGATGACATATTGGTATATTCTAAGTCGCGAGAGGACCATGAGAAACACTTACAACTCGTGCTCCAAAAGCTTAGGGATCATAGAATGTATGCCAAATTCAGTAAATGTGAATTTTGGTTAGAAAGAGTAACCTTCTTGGGACATGTGATATCTAAGGAAGGGATTACGGTGGATCCCTCAAAGATTGAGACCGTAGTAAAAAGGGTACAACCTAGTAATGCGACTAAAATTCGTAGTTTCTTGGGATTGACAGGATATTATCACAAATTTGTTAAGGACTTTTCCAAGTTGGCTGCCCCATTATATTAGTTGACAAGAAAGAATGCTAAATTTGAGTGGAATGGTAAGGCTGAGTCAAGTTTTCCAGAGCTAAAGAAAAGGTTAACAATGGCTCCAATTTAGTCTTACCAGAGGGACAAGATGGTTTTGTTGTGTTTACTGATGCCTCTAATGAAGGTTTAGGTTGCGCGTTGATGCAAAAGGGCGGCAAAGTTATCTCCTACGCTTCAAGGAAATTGAAGTCTTATGAGAAGAACTACCCTATCCATGACCTTGAGTTAGCAGCTGTGGTATTTGCTTTGAAGAAATGGCGCCATTACCTTTATGGCGTCACTTTCAAAGTTTATACCGACCATAAGAATATTAAATACTTATTTCTCAGAAGGAATTAAACATGCGTCAACAGCGTTGGATGGAACTTTTGGGAGATTATGATTGTACCATAAGTTATCATCCTAGAAAAGCCAATGTAGTGGCTGATGCATTGAGTCGTAAGGTACAAGTGGCTCATTTAGCAATAAGAGAAACAGAGATGCTGAGCCAAATTGAGGAGTGGGAAGGACTAGTGCAAACAGATAAGATACTTTTTGCCAATATCAACATTCAACCCATTTTATCATCTGAGATTAAAGCCGCACAAGATCAGGACGAAACCCTGGTGAGAAGAAGAGAGAAATCTCAAAAAGGAGAATTACCAGGGTTCATAATAGACACGGAGGGTATAATGAGGTACAGAGGTAGGTTGTACATTCCTCGCAACTTAGAACTAAAGAGGAAAATCTTAGAAGAGGCACATGATTCCCGATATACTGTACATCCAGGAAGTTCCAAAATGTATAAGGATTTGAAGCTTCGGTATTGCTAGGATAATATGAAAAGGGAAATTGCAGAATACATGGTTAAATGCTCAGTATGCCAACAAGTCAAGGCTGAACATCAAAAACCATCAGGACTGTTACAACCTTTGCAAATCCCAGAGTGGAAATGGGACCATATTACGATGGACTTTGTGACGAGATTGCCTAGGACACAAAAGGGACAGGATACCATTTGGGTAGTCGTGGATCGATTAACTAAGTCTGCACACTTCTTGCCCACAAACATCAGGGATCCTTTAGAAAAACTGACAAGTGTTTATGTACAAGAGATTGTGAAGTTGCATGGAGTGCCAGCGAATGTCATGTCAGATCGAGACCCTAGGTTCACGTCTCGATTATGGCAAAAACTTCAAGAAGCACTAGGTACAAAGCTACATTTTAGCACCACTGCTCATCATCAAACCGATGGTCAGTCAGAAAGAACCATTCAAACCTTGGAGGATCTACTTAGGATGAGTGTATTGGATTTTGGAGAAAGTTGGAATAAACACTTACCTCTAGTAGAATTTGCCTATAACAATAGTTATCAGGCCTCAATTGGAAAGGCTCCTTATGAGGTGCTTCATAGACAAAAATGTCGTTCCCCATTGTTTTGGGAAGAAGTCGGCAAATGGAAGATATTGCCAATCAATAGCATACCGTGGGTGGAAGAAGCAAAAGAAAAAGTGAAGTTGATCCGCCAACGGTTATTGACGGCTCAAAGTCGACAGAAGAGCTATGCAGATAATAGGAGGAAAGATTTGGAATTTGAAATTGGGGAAAGGTATTCTTGAAAATATCTCCCCATAAAGGAGTTCTCAAACATGGGAAAAGGGAAAATTGAGTCCACGATACATTGGACCATTTGAAATCGTCCAAAGAGTAGATCATGTGGTGTACCAACTAGAACTACCTGTCCAATTAGAAAGGATGCATAGTGTATATCATGTGTCACTTCTAAAGAAATATTATCCTGATCCAAGCCATGTAGTGACGAAGAGTTAGAACTGAGTGATCGTTGGACCTATGAAGAGAAATCCCTCCGAATTCTTGATAGGAGGACTAAAAAGTTAAGTACAAAGGAGATATCTCTCGTATTAGTTCTTTGGAGGCATCACGATGTGGAAAAAGCCACTTGGGAGATTGAAGAGGAAATCAAGACAAAATATCCAAATCTATTCCTGGAGAATAAATCAATTTCGAGGACAAAATTTCCAAAAGTGGGGGAGAATGTGAAACCCCGTGTCCCAGCTACTAGTCAAAATAGTGTTTTGTAATAGATTAGGAGTAGATTAATAATAATATAAAAGTTTTAATAAATTAAGTCTTTCTTAAAATTTACATACATTACATATTGATTGAGACTTTCCAAATTTTAAAGTGTTATCATTATTCTTAAATTGTAAAACTAATGAAGAGTGACTTATAAATTGGACTGAAATATAGTTAATTTAAAAGTTTAAAGGGATTGGGTAAAAGGATGAACAAAAAAATCTGTGGAATAAATGTCTTAAACAAGAAAGTTAAGGGGTTAGTGGGGTAATTATGTTAAAGACTCTACGTAGGTGTCTTTCTGCATGTGAGTTACGTGTCTAGTCCTAGGGAATTACCACAAGAAAATCTGAAAGAAAAATGAAGACTCCCTCTATCGAAATCATTCCCCTCCTTCACCATTGATACTGAGAAGCTCTTCCATGGCTTTCATTCTTGGTTACTCCGCTCAGAATAAATTTTCATTCATCTGAAAAAGAAAAACAATCCTTCCTTCCAAACCCCCTCATACATCCTCACTATTTCATTCCCCATCCTTATTACAGTAATTCTAAGACACAAAATCCTGGAAGTTGTAGAAAGCCATCCAATCTTAGAAGAGTCAAGAAAAGAAGTAGAGGCCATCATCAAAAGGTAGGATCTTTAGATCTCAACTCTAGAAGAGGAAGAAATTGGCATGCATGTAGATTCCTTAAAATCTGTAGAAAAACTAAATAAAAGTAAATTAAGAAATAATGCATGCTTAGTGTTTGAAAATATGACTGCCATATTTTTAGTTAATTATGAGTTGTCTGTAGCCAAGTGTGTGTGTAGGCTTCCTAGAAAAATTAGTGGCTTTAAAGAATTCACTAAGTAAGGTGGTCATATTTATGCTTTAAATGATGATACTCTAATTTGAGAGTCCATAAAGGAACCGATGCAAAGTTAAGGTTGTCTATTAAATTGTTCACATTTTCTAGTTCAGTTTAGTTATATACCAGTTCAGCAAAATGGATTGTTTTCTATTGTAAATGATGATTGACTATCCTAGAATTATTTGAGCACCTTCATTTCCTTTTATATTGTTCATTCTACATACTGCAGTACATTTTATCATTGCTCTGTGAATCAGAATCACAAACATTGAACAAATGATAATCATAAAACATGCCAAAACTATAATTTGCTTTTATGGAATGAGAATCTATTCAATCAGCTCCGTGAATTGAAAAAATTGCTTATTTGGTTTAGAGAATACTGCACTCAAGACATTGCTCAAAGTTTTCTTTTATTACTTGGCAAAGAGGGAAGTAATAGGATATAGAGCTGAGCATTTGTATTACTTCTATTCTCTGGAGTTCTTTATAATGAGCTGACAGACTTGTAAGAATACAGGAGGGTGGTATGTCAAATAAAAGTGATGAAGCACATGCATGTATTAAACTAAACAGATCTTAGGAACTTTTCATGGAGAATGTTACAAGAATTCTTCGCTGAGAGACCTTTAGGCATTAAAGCCTAAACAAATTTGCTGCTCATAAAACTTGAAGATGATAGAACTATTGCAAACGTTTGTATTAGTAAACCTGAACTTTGTTTGCCATTAATTTGAAGAAAAGTAGAGGATGTTTCTTATTATTAAAGTATGAGGAGCTAAACATGTGTCCAATTTCGTTTAAACCTAAGTTTGGGTTGTTTGTTGTGTTTGATTGTATAAATTAAAGGAATACCTTGTTTTAACATACTGTAAATAATATGTGTTTTGTTTTCATTTAAACATGAGCTTGAACTGTAGTTTGGGGCTGATTTTAGACATTAAAAGTCTTTCTTTTTTTAAAAATGTAATTAAGAGCTAAATTAGTATTTTGTTTTGGTTGAAACCTGAGTCTGAGCTATGCTTCAAATCTGATTGTAGAGGTTAAAAGCCTTTCTTGTTTTGAAGTATGATTAGAAGTTAGAGATGTGTTCTGTTTTTTTTATTGAACCATGAACTAGAGCTTTAATTTGCGACTGATTTTAAAAGTAAAAGTATTCTTTTGATTTAAAATATAGAAGGGAGCTAAAAATGTTGTTTTGTTTTGATTAATGCATGAGCCTATGATATGTTTGGTACTGACTTCAAAAACAAAGGACCTTCTTTATTTTCAATATAATCAGAACTGAATGGGTGTTCTGTTTTGACGAAAAATGTGAGCCTGAATTATGTTTGTTGCTGCTTTAAAAATTTCAGATATCACTCTGTTTAAACGTCTTATTATTATTTTTTTTTTTGAAGAGAATTGACCCTTACAACTAGTTTATTTAACGCCCAATGACTTAGCACACAATTTAAGGAGACTTATTTACCTTAATACTATAAACTTCTTAAACATCTTTAAGAATACTCGATTATAATAAAGAGATAGAAATACAATTTAAATATTGGAGAGTGGTAAACTCTATAGGTTAAGAAAGTACTAAGACAATAAACACTACTTCCAAACCTAGCTTGATTTAGACCAAAACTTTGAGCTAGTAGTTAGAGTAAAGATTAGAAATGAAATAACATGAGAAGTTATACTAATGGGATTATTCTTAATTCGCAGATTATCAAGTAACTGAGTCAGAACAACTAGGTGAGTAATCTCACTGACTAAGAACCGTTTTAATCGCAACCTAAATTATGAACCAGTTTACTGCTTACTTACAATGCTTCCTCATGAATATATGTACATATATATCTTGATAATTGCGACTACATGAAATTAAATCCTCAGCTATGCTCCATATGCTAAGTGTTGCATTGGTGACATGTGACTCATTGAGATTGTGGTATATCTCATGATTTTATTTGCTTGAGATAGTATGGATGCGATATGATTGTGATGCTGAATGGTTATTAAGTATTATGTCGTTTGATAAAGCCAATTGTGTATTTTATCACATTGGACTGTTGTTTGATGCTTAAGCTTTTATCTGGTAAGGCTGGTTGTGTACTTTACCGCACCGGACCGTTGTATGAATTGATTACAAAATTAATATAGTTGTGCATGCTTCTCCAATACTGGACCTGAGGTAAGTTGTGTCAAAACCTATGGGGAAAGGCATAGGGCCTGACCGGGAGGCAAGGCAGCTACACTGGATAAATTGGTAACCACGCTTTGGTAAGCCTGGGTTGGTGAGATCTCACAAAATATAAGATATGACGGGTGTTGTTGATGAACCTTAGTCGATTAAGGAAATTTGGAACCCGTACAAATTGAAATAGAGTCTCTCGAATAAACCTTTCATACTCATACAGTCGATTGGTTTATTATTTAGACTCACCGTATCCTTTATTTATCATCAGCTTGTGTTTGAGATTATTTGAGGCAATGATATATGTACTAGTTGTTTCTTGATTTACATGTTACATACTCTTGATTTTGATAGTGTTTTAATGCATGTATGGGTTAATCACCGACTCGGTAAGTTTGCGAAAACGGTGAGACCTCATCGGGCAAGGGTTCACTTAGTCAAATTTAATTATTTCAGATACCCCTTATGAGTGATCGATCGAAAAGTGTTGAAAGCATGATGAAATGTCTTGGTTGAATTGCTTTTGATGTAGACTTTTGGTGTAATTTTTTAATTGAGCTCTATGACTCTACTTTTGGATTTACAATAATGTTATGAATATGTATTTTAAAGAATGCTTATAATGATTAGATAAGGATGTTTGTATTAGATCTTTGAACAATGTTTAGTGAATTTTATGAAAGTAGTAAGGCTTGTTTTGATTTGGGAGTTTGATGTCTCGTGACCCAAGTGACTTGGGACTTGTATGTGTATAACCATTGACCCTTTTCCAAAAAAAAATTGTTGGAATTAATTAAACCAAACTTGTATTTACTAATTAGTTAATTATAATTGTAGTAGGATTTGTTATTTGTCTATTTCCTATTTGGTTTAGTGTTTGTTTTGGAAAACCTAGTTGTTTTAGAAAATAGTTCTGGATCAGATTTATGGTAGGATTCAGGGATAGTTAAGCCTATAAATAGAGGCATTGGGTGATCATTGTAATCACAAAGAGATCACAGAGATTTATAGAGATTGATAGGGAGAAACTTAATAGCCTTCGGGTTGTTTCTTGACCAAGTTTCGGCTTAGGTGCGCTGCACATATTGTATGCGTGCGGGTTTGTTTATTGTTCGTTATTACAAAGTGGTTTTATTTCGCTGTGCGTTAATCTTTTTTATTTTGAATATATATTGTTTTTATATCATACAAGTGGTATCAGAGCTTGGTTGTTCGATCGCAGCAGCATCGGATTGATTTAGTGGGGTTGGATTGAATCAATTGGAGTTTGGCTTCCGTGGCAACTCTACATCAAATTGGCATTGGTTTTGATCAAGGAAAAGCAAGTGGGTCAACTTTAATCATCCACCTGCTATGAACTCAAGAGCAATTTGATTTGCTTTTGTTTCACCTCCCTCGGGTTACGTGAGGTAAGATTGATCTTTTGATAAATTTTGATTGTCTTCGTCAACTGTGAGTGTCCAGCTTCGATTGTTTGTTCTTCCGCAATTTGGCATCGGAGCTTGCGGACTGGGTAAGTTTTGGGTACTGCATCGAATGTTAAGGGAGTAGTTAAAGATGTCTTCTTTACCTATCATTCATAAGTGTCCTGTTTTTGTCTTTGATGGTAAAAATAATTATGAACTCTAGAGTCAACAGATGGAAGATCTCTTTAGAGTTATTGGAATATGGCACGTGATTGAAACAGGATTTGAGTCAGAATTTGCAGAAAGCAAAGAATCAAAGATAAATCAATATCAGTATCAATTGGCTATGTATTATTTAAGAACGAATATTGAATTAGACGTATGCAGAAATTTAATGGATGTAAAGACAGCTAAGGAGTTTTGAGAAAAGTTAAAAGTTGCCAATCGAGGAAACGAAAACATTTAAAGAGTCAAACTGCAAGAGTTAAGGAGACAATTCGAGTTGGCAGAGATGAAGCCTGAAGAAAGAGTCCAAGAATACATGGACAGGGTCAGATCCATCGTTAGTGAGATGAGAATCAACGGTGAGAAAATGACAGAAGAACAAATAGTGTCAAAAGTTCTCCGCACTTTGACTTGGAAATTTCACAAAAAGAAGTTGGTTTTAAAAGTCACCAAGGATTTTTCTATGTTTGGTTACGACGACTTGGAATGTGAACTGGTGACTTATGAGATGTCTTTTACCAAAAAAATTGTAGATTACAAAAGAGAATGTTGGTCTAAACATTTTGAAGACATAGAGGAGAATACCACTGTTGTTGATAATTGTTGTGATGTTCAAGCTGAAGCCTTCGTGTTAATGGATGAGGAGTCTGTTGAAACATTGCTTAAAGTTGATGGTGAAAGCTTGGAGAATAGATCTTCCAGCAACAATACAGAGAGCCAAAACTCATTAAGCCGGAATGTGTCGAGGACGACGAGGAGGATGAAGACATTAAAAGTGTTGATTTGGTCAAAGAAGAAGAAGAAATTGTATGTGTCTCAAAACAAGAGGGGGATATTGAAATTGATGATCACATAGATAAAAGTGATCATGGGAGTGTTGAAAACTCTATTGAACTGGAGCAGATCAACTGCAGTGAAGTCGACTCCTTATTTGGTGGAGAGTAAGATCAGGTTAAAAATGTAACAGTGGAGCCTAGGGTTTACAAGGACATTGTTATATCTAAAAGCATTGATGAGATTAGCAATATCGATGGAAAGCTTTGTTCTTAAGATGAATGGGTAGATATCAATGAGTTCTTTGACCAGACTGAGAAATTTGATAAGGCTTTTTTAGAATACAAGTTTGTGTCCACATCTTATTTAAATGTGATGTCTCGAGTTTACGAGAATGTTTTTGGCATTTGCAAGGTTGATTACAAGGTTGATGAGCAAATGAACTCGGATGAAGAAGAATGGGTGGATATGAATAAATTTTTCGCTAAAGAGGGGTTTTCACAGAAGATCCATGGAACATACAAATGTGTCTCTACGATGAGTTTGAAAGTAGAGATGAAAAACTACTGCAAGTTGGTTTCGCATGTTGTCTACACTGCGAAAGAAATGACGATGGAGATTCAAGCACGTGATGGTTATGGACCTGCTTTGATTCAAGTTTGGTTTAAGGGAGGCTATGTCGGAATTAATTAAACCAAACTTTTATTTACTAATTAGTTAATTATAATTGTAGTAGGATTTGTTATTTGTCTATTTCCTATTTGGTTTACTGTTTGTTTTGAGAAACTTAGTTGTTTTAGGAAATAGTTCTGGATCAGATTTATGTTAGGATTCAGGGATAGTTAAACCTATAAATAGAGGCATTGGGTGATCATTGTAATCACAAAGAGATCACAGAGATTTACAGAGATTGATAGAGAGAAACTGAATAGCCTTCGGGTTGTTTCTTGACCAAGTTTCGGCTTAGGTGCGCCGCACAGATTGTGTGCGTGCGGGTTTGTTTATTGTTCGTTATTACAAAGAGGTTTTATTCCGTTGTGCGTTAATATTTTTTTATTTTGAATATATATTATTTTTATATCCTACAGAAAAAGAAAAAAAATCCCAGTGATCTGAGCAACCTTTTAGTTAGTTTCCGCTATTAGCGTTGAACATTGTGATTTAGAAATGAGGTAACACTAGAGTTTTTCTCTTAAAACCTAAAAGGTGAATTTGGGGTGTTACAGTTACACTACTTTTACAAGTGTATCTGTTATACCGAATAATTTTTTTTGTTTAACACATCTTAATAACTAATTGTATATATTGTCTTTTGTATAATGTTTCAATCAGTAATATTCATTTTTATTCTACTTAACTTTAATATTAAAATTTTATTTTTTCATTATTCCTATATTTTATTATGATTTCATCGGTATTTATGGATTTTAACATTAAAATATATATATATATAAATATACCTTACATTGAAAAAAGTGAACTCTCACCCTCAAAATTTATTTTGATAAAATAAATACCAATGGAAAAAAATTAATAAAAAATAATATTTCTAATTTTTGTTATTAAAATGTGTTATAGACGAAAGTACCGGGTAAAAGTGTTACCGAATATAAAGCCGACTAATACACTAAAAAATGTGACTTCAAATAGAAAATGAGGTTTGTTAAGAACGATGACACTTTCAAATCTACAATCCTTCTAATGGAAATGGAATGTTTAACTTGCAATTAATTTTGGTACAAATTTACTCCAAATGAGGACACATTTGTGTGGCATTTTAGTATTTGGCGCATAAGAAACCAGCTATAATTTGGTGAAGGCATGTTATGGTAGATCTCTCTGTCTTTTACCCTTCAAAAATCAGCTCAAATTTTTAAATGAACCTTATAATTTGGTGACATTGCAAAATAAATTATTCACTACACAGAATTTCATTTCAATTTTGACCAAGCACAAAAGTATGAAATAACGAGGGAAAAAAAAAAAAGTTTTTGACAAAAGTTTAATCATGATATCCAATAATTGGCACAAAAGTATGAACTCGGCCAATCCGAATTTTCGAACATTGTTTTTTGTTTGATATCTATTATTCAGATCTTAATTGTTAGATACGAGGGAGTCTTTTGTGAAGGCCGTCTGACCATTCGACGATGATACTTTTGTCTTTAAAATTGATACATGTGTCTTTATCAATAAACGATACATTAGAGATTAAAATTGATGCACGTGTTTTCTTCACTATAAACGATACTTTTACCCCTAAAATTGATACGTACACTATAAGGGATATTTTTTGTTTTAATATAATGATGATACATCAATAATTAAAATTGCAGTTGCACGTGGATTCGGATTGGGGAGAATTGGAGTACAATATGTGTTTGCTGCTTGGGAAAAGAATGCACGATCAATTTTTTTCCTTCTTTTTTCACATTAATCCAATCTCGCATTCTTTTCCCAAGCCGCAAACACATTGTACTCCAATTCTCCCCAATCCGAATCCAGATGCAATTGCAATTTTGCGCTCCAAGGCCCAAATATCTTAAATCAGTGATAATATATGACCTTGATACATCAAAAGTCAAACTCAAAAGAGCGATATCAGAGACCAAACTCATAATCACGATTCATTATCAACTAAAAGCAATGCATCAAAAATTAATCTCAATACGCGAGACATAAAAAGTTAAAATCGATACACATATTTTTATAACATATAAACGATAATATTTATACTAAAGTTGATAAGCGCATGGTCAAACGACCGAACCCGTCGGATACAAGCCTTGGTCGTTCGATAATTCTCTTGTCAATTGTTCGTTTAGTAGCTTCACCAAACCATGGATTTTATTTTGTAATTTTACTCATTGATTTCATTTGATAATTTTATATTTTTTTAAAAGGAATTAAATACAATTAGTCCTTATTTTTTAGAAACTTCAGTCCACCAAGGGCCGCTGTTCTTAATTAACATAAGAGAGAAACAGAAACAGAATAATTTCTTGACATATGTTTTCCTACTAATCCCATACTTTCCACAAATTAAAAGTTTATTTATCCCAATGGCTAAGGAATGTTGGGGAATTGGACCTGAAATTGTCAGAAATTAATTATAGAAAAGAAGGAGGTGAGAAGTAATAGAGAATGAGAAGAATTTGAGAGAATTTGAGATGAGAAAGAAGATGAATTGGGGAAGAGATAAATCAAAATATCATTCAACATGTTTATCTCCTTAACTATTACAGAATATATATATACCCTCTCTCTCAAACGACACCGTTTGAAAATTGCTCAATTAAAAGAAGATTTCCAAATTGATTAATGACCTAATTTATCCTCATTAGCACAACAGAGAATTGTTAAGCCCAAAATCACAACTGGGCTCAGGCTGCAATAGCTAGCCAAGGAATAGGATAATAAAAAGCATAATTTCTTGATGGCCGTTATTCGGGTTTCTGTATGGTATTAGAAATTATTAATGCTCATATTTCTAAACATATTTAATTATTCGTTTATTTGAGACAATTTAGTAACTCGCAAATCTATTAAAATTTATATATATCGTATCAGGTTGCATAGTAAACAATAATAGTATGGTGAGAAAAGGGGTAAATTACATTTACCTCCCTCGAAGTTTGTGGAAACTATCAAAACTCCCTTGTGGTTTCATGAAACTATCAATACCCCCCTAGACATTCAAATTTCGGTAAAAACTTGTATTCAATCTGTCAAATGGTTCAACACGCACCACTTTCCCTTTAAGAAATATTGCATCATTATCCAATTTTTTTTAAGGGCGAAAGTATCAGTTGTCCGACTGTCATATTGTCTGATAGAAGACTGTTTTGCCTAATTACAAAAAAAAAACTTGAGTTTTGAGTTCAATTTTTTGATTCACAAAGGAGCAAATGTAATATTACGATGCCAGAAGGGAATAATTGTTATATTTCAAACTCGGTCCAAGCGGGTATTGATAGTTTCATGAAACTACATGGAGGTTTTAGTAGTTTTGCCAAACCTCGAGGGAGGTAAATGTAATTTACCCTGATAACAGTGGTGACCATAATGAAAAATGCGCGAAATAAAATAAACTCAACTTCGCATTCGTAACTCGGTGGTGGTAGGAGACAAAGGAAATGGTATTCACATTTTTACAAACTTGAATTTGAAAAGACAGGAGAAAGATGAAAAAATAGAAAACGTCAACCCAAAATGAAATGAGCCATAAGGTGTCCAATCTTGCAAGAGTCAGAATTCCAAAAGATGAATAATTCGACAATACAAAAGGCCTTTCTATTATTCCGTGATCCTCTTCTTCACCGCTACATACGATACTTCTGCCCCTAAAATTGATACAAAAGGCCTTGAAATTTGTGGTTCTTTTCACTTTACAAGCTTTACAATGAAGTAGTTGTCCATAAGAGGATGGCATATATGTCATGAGTTATGTTACTTTCTTCTGTTTCTTGTCCAGCCATTCTTTGCGATCAGCATCAATCTTTGCCTTCACCCTGACATGGAAACCGGGATATGGTTCGTAGCCGAGGAAAGAAAGAGCCTAAATAACCACAAAATGATTGATGAATCAGCCAAACAATCCCAAAAAAGCCATAAAATTCTGGGAAATTTTGGAACGGGATGAGTATACCTCGAGCAGTACAAAGTACGGTGCCATGAGGAATGCCTGAACGAGGTTGTCCAACAAAGCAGGTGCTCGTTTCTACGAAAGTTTCAAAGTTCAGATATCAATTTGACTACATATTAGATTACATGGAGATGCACTAGTCATCACTCACCTCAAAAACACCATGGCCAATGAACTGTCCGGTCCAGCAAAATAACTGAGCTGCCAAAGCAACCTGAAGAAAGTAAATCAGCACCAATATTCATTATTTATGAGATAGATGCAACGTACATAGGGAACCAAGTTACTCATGAAGAGATTATCAAGCGAGCGTTCCTCCAGTAGAACTTCATATCTATGAACACACAGTATTTTCTTTCCTTTTTCTAAACGAAAAAACAACATAGATGTTCTAAACAGACAATTCATTACTTCTTTCACCTGACTGTGCCACTTAGAACATAACTATTGGAAGTGAAGGTACTATCATCGATTTCTGAATACACTCAATTCTGGTACAAGTAACTAATCTGCTAAATACATAATATCAAACAAGGAGTTTTGAATAGCTATGGTCTAAGAAACTGCTCATTCAAGTGCCTAGCCCTAAAACTGAGAACATGCACTCGACTTTATTTCAAGGTAACGCTAACTCTAATGTAAGCATTCTACGAATACCAAACATACGAGGTTGGTCTATTTCAAAATGAAATTGTCACCATATACAAACTGAGATTGAGGAAAACAAACTATTACCAGCACTTTCATATTTATTTCCCCCCAAAAGAAAGTTTAACACTATAAAGAGACACTTTTGGCATATTCAGACAAAGTTATGGTAAAAACTCCAACTTATATAAACCAGATTAAAAATTTCTCACTTCCGGACATCTTCCTAGACATAAATACAGTTAGCAGGGGAAAAGTTATCAAGAAACTAAAAATTTCCTAAAAAACATATCTCAAAAACTAGAACAAAGCCATGATAGAACTTCTGCTTGTGATGAGGACATAATCAATAATTTAAAAAACATAATAAACTCAGTATTCACATCACCAAGATTACTAAAATTCTAGCGCAACAAGCCATTAACTTTCTAACCAATCTCAGTGCTCCACAACAGCCTAAGCAAACAACAACACAAAACAAAGAATTCAAGCCGAAAAATTCCAATAAGATATCCCTAGTTAACTGACAGCCATTGGAAACAATTAATATGATTCATTTCACATAATAAACCAACATGGGAATTCCATGAAGAAAGATTGAAAAGTTGACCAATACAAAAAGTAAGAATGAGCCCTCCAATACCATTTAAATTGAGGAGTACATTGCATAATCACAGTACAAATTAAACCATTTCAATCAAGATCCTATCATTAAGTAAATTAAACCAGAGTTAACCATAAAACCAACTACTGCAATCACAGAGATCAAAATTGAACTCCAAGTCAAAACAGCAGAATTGCAGAAGTATTCCTAAAATTTGTCCAACATATCACCTTCTTAGCCAATTCCAATTTAAGATTTATGCATTCAAAGCATGGCAATGAAACATCAAATTAAATAAAGCTTAGAAATAAGAATTAACTACCACCCAAAAAAAATTACAATAAAGAATGATAATTACAGAAATCCAACTTGATGGGAAACAGTTAAGCATGTCATATCACAAATTTCACCATATGACGATAAAAGCTAATTAATTTTAACCAATCAAACGAACTATAATCATTACCTTCCACGCCAAAGAATACCCCAACCGATACGAAACAGAACTGCTGCTGAGCCAACAACCAAAGCACATCAGAGCCGCCAAAGAGCCGGCTTTCTTGTCCAGAGCGACATAGAACAAGGAATAAATGACCGTAAACAAAAACCCAAAGTTCAAAACCAGCAGACTATGATCCCACAACTCAATCGAAGGTGACTTGAAAATTGTAGGGGTAAAGTACAAAAGCATCAGGGCAGTGAACAAAATCGGCCAAACAAACAGCATATGAATGAAAATATTGACGGGATTGCTGTGGTATGCTCCATAAAAAGCAAAGTGCTTCTCAAGATCCAACAATCCCATCTCGATTCCACCACACGAATTACAAAAGGGATTGATTCGATTAATTGAAAGAAGCAAATTGGGTCTTGGTTTTAACGAAGTTGCTGGAACGCTAAGAAACGTGTTCAACTAAGTGGGAATTGGAGGTGCTATACAGAAACAAGAGACTGCGACGTGTTCTTGGTCAGATGATTTTGTTGGTTTTCCTTTCCAGCCATCCCCATCAGCATCACTATTGAATTCTTTTTAATTTTCCAAAATTTTCCTCCAATCCCTAATCCAAAAGATCGAAAATTTCTAGAAATTCGAGAAATGTTCTCCATTTCTCATTGCCTTGTTTTAGTCTATTATCACTATATCGGGGTATCCCTTCCGCTAGGCGAGTGGAATTAAAGATGCGTGGAGATTGTGGAATGGGCTTTCAGGGGGTTTACATTACAGACAGCCCAACTTAAATAGTGGAATGGGCTTCGTGTTGGGTATGCTAATTAGTAAATTAGGGGCTTTTGGTTTGGTTGAGGTTATGAGAGGGGTTCAAATGTTCGCAATTGTTAATGTTTGATAAGAAGGTAGAATGGGAATAAAAATAAGGGGATCATTTTTTAAAACTCTGGTCATGTCTAAATGAAGCTATTGGTTGGAATGAATTCAGTAGTGAACTTATACCAAAAGTGTTTTGAGGAACTCATATCCTTAATGCTTTGCCAGGCACCCAAACTTTTTGAAAGTTACTTTGCGTTTAGTTTTATAAGTGACCTTAAAGAGGAATTGAAACCAACGGTGAAGATTACGAAGCCTAAAACTCTAGGGAAAGCAATGAAAACTACCTTGTTACATGAGAAATCATTAGTCATTGTGTACAAGAAAGCAAAATCTTTGAGTTTCAATTTAGGAATGGCTGTAAAAGCATATGTGAGAATGATTTCAGTGGTGGGGGTGGTGGGGGGGGGGGGGGGGGGGGGGGGGGGGGGGAATGTTAAGAAGTTTAAATAAATTACCCCTGAAGAATTGCCATACAGAAGAAACAACCATTTGTGTTTCAGGTGTGGGAACAAATAGTGAGCATAACATCAATACAAGATGAAACGAGTCAATTTTAAAATAAGTAATTTGACATCATATATTTCATTTATGTATATATTTATAGATTTATAATCGAATAAATTATAGTTACAACTCTTTTTGTTTTACATTTGGTAAATTATTTATCTGTCATGCAATTAAGTCTTTTTTTAGGACAATTAAGTAAATTGCAATAGTTCTTAGAACTCTGTCATTGTAATTGTTTACGGGTTTGTGAAGATTGTGTAATTGGTATATTAGTGCCATTCCCAGTCATTTTGTAGGCATGTTGATTATTGTCTAAATTTCTCATCTAAAGTTTCTTCTCCTCTTCCTTCAATTTCTTCTATTTCTCATCTATCTCTTTCTCACCCCTTACAATTCTTTCTGGTTACTTACTCTTTTGTACTAATTCAGGCTTTAAGTCCTGACAATGGTATCAGAGCTAGTCGGCCTCGGATTCTAAGTCTTATTCTCCATTAAATTCTTCGATTTCTGCTTCTTCTTCACAATGGAATTCCCGTATTTTAGAGGTAGAAACCCTAGGGCTTGGCTTCTAAAATTTGGCCAACTATTCACTGTAAACTCAGTCCCAGAATCTCAAAAACTCATGTTGGTTAAACCATATATGAAGGATAAGGCAGAGCTCTGGTTTGAAGCCATACAATCATGGAGAGATCAGATTACTTGGGATATATTCGCAGAACTCACCATCGATCACTTTGGCAGTGTCTTCGATCAATTTTATGAACAGAAACCGACAACTGTGAAAATTTCAAAAGTTTGGGTAGCTGTTGATAAGGATTTAGAATTGGAACAATCAGAAGCATCAACCCAAGAGGAGCAAATCGACGAGTTAGACGAAATGAAGATGGCTGAAAGTGATTCTGAACATGACCGATTGATTATTCCAGCAATTGAATCGTTGGCGGCTATGGAAGAAGAAATGAATGCGGAGTTAATTTATGAGGAGTCATTTTCTATCGATACTTCTATGGAAGCTGAGGATGGCACAGTGAAATCTTCGGAGGACGAGTTGGAAAATAAATATTCTAGTATGTCGACCAGTGAGGAAGGTAAACAAGATTCCGTTGAGCCTTTAAATTTTGATGAATTTGTGATTAAACATGATGGTGGCGAAACTATGGAATTGGTTGAGCCTAAAAACAACATAAATGGTGTACTAATGTTAAAGGACCATTACGTTGTAAGTATGTACACACTTAGACCTCCAAAATTGATTAAAAGTTGTGATGAACATTTTATTCTTAGTAACAGAGGATTTGGATTTTGGTTAAGTGGTGGCATGTATGCTATTAGAGCTCCTACATTAATTGAAACTGGTGAGAAAGTTAAGATGGCAGTTTGACATTCTGTTTTGAGGGATGAAGGCACTGAGGGTGTGAATATGAGTGCTGAAAAGTTAGGAGGGCATTTTATTGATTCTAATGTTAGGAAGGGATTTCTAAATGATGGTAAACACGAAATCCATAACTCATGGGTTAAAAGGGGAACTAGTTTCAAAGAGGGGACTATTATATCTATACAGGAATTGGTTAAGGTTGAGGATTTCATTGTATTCACGATGATGCCTGAGGTTATTATTAGCTGGGATAAATAGGATCAAATGATTAATTATATGCCTAAGGTTTTGGCTGCTTTTAATTCTCTGTTTAGTAAGTTCCAGTGCAAAAATATTGAGTTTGAAGTCATTACCCTAGCTATGTGTGCTGGAAATTCAAATGTACTGGAAAATCTAGAGTTGATTGAAAATTTTGAAGGATTTGAATGGGTTAAAACTGCGACGGGATTCAAAGGTGGAACAAGGATTTATGTGATAACATTGATATGTAGTGGGGTTGTTGTGCATAAACTGAAATTGTGGCAGGATTATTCAGTTGGTTTTCTGGAGGTGGTTTGGGGTTTATTTCATATTTTTTCTGCTATTGCTAATAAGAAACTACAGAGCAAGTGTGCAGTTAAATTCATTATCACTGGTTTTAAGGGAGGAACCAAAATGAGAGTTAAGGTATGTTTGGTGGGAGATGAGAAAATTTCGTACGATGGCATTCCTAGACCACGTGTACACACTAATATGTTGGGGAAGCTGTCACGGGTTAAGGTAATCAAGGGCTTCAATGGAGGAACTAAAATAAGAATTAAGGAAAGTTCTATTGGAGCGGTACTAGTAGATTTTTGGGTTGCGAACTGGGATGCAAACTGGATATACAAATATTATTATGGATATGTGGTTGTGCATTTTGTTACTAGGGGAATTGGTGGAATTTTAATTGATAATGAGTATTCACTGGTTGGTTGTGTAAAGTTTGTCAGGTCATTACCGTTAGTGTTCCAGGAAATGGTTAGTTTGATTGAGCAAGTCATGACTGTGGGTACTGCTGCAATTTTGAGTGAGCTCTATGAAAAACCACAGAGATTATGCTGTAAAATTCTTTATATCCTGAATTTTGAAAACTTGTTGGAATTATTTGAAGATTATATAAGTGAATGGATGGTTGAGAGAATTGATGTGAATTTGGTGATTTGGAAAAATGTGGCTAGATCTTTGTTGACAGCAAGTGAGGGATTTTGGATTCTTGAACTAGAGAGGAATGACCAACTGTATACTCATTTCATGATTGACCCTAAATTCAGCAAGGGCTATTTGTCTGCAGTTAAGAATGATTATGTAAGGATTGAAGTTGGTGATAAGAGAATGAATAAGGTGAAAAGAACCTATAATTCATGGCTCCTATAATTCATGGCTTATGAGAGTGGCTAGTTTTCGAGAAGGTAATAAGGTGGTGATTCCATTTCAGATTCAAGCCTTAAAATGCTTAGATCAAGAAATAAAACTTTCAGCTAGTACTAAGTTGATTCAACCTATGTTGGATTCTTTAACTCAAAGTCAAAAGTTCTCTTTTACAGCACAAGTTACAGTGAGAAGCTCTTGTTGGTAAAAGGTGGAAAGCCAATTGATATTAATGTGATGTAAAAAGTCCGGTGTTGGATGCTCCTGTTTGGCCCAATGCATATCTTGTATACTCAGGCCCAATCTGCTAATTGACAGCTTAAAGGGATGAAAAACGAAGCCTGGATCCGGGCAGCGACAGCTTAGTTCCATAACTTTCTGGAGGAATCCGGTCTGGGAAAATTCCGGTAACGGGAGGAATCAATGGATGACCTTGGAGGCCGACCCATTAGAGGATGACCTTGGAGGCCGACCCATCAGTGGATGACCTTGGAGGCCGACCCATCAGTGGATGACCTTGGAGGCTGACCCATCAGAGGATGACCTTGGAGGCCGACCCATCAGTGGATGACCTTGGAGGCCGACCCATCAAAGGATGACCTTGGAGGCCGACCCATCAGTGGATGAGCTTGGAGGCCGACCCATCAGAGGATGACCTTGGAGGCGGACCCATCAGTGGATGACCTTGGAGGCCGACCCATCAGAGGATGACCTTGGAGGCCGACCCATCAGTGGATGGCCTTGGAAGCCGACCCATCAGTGGATGACCTTGGAGGCCGACCCATCAGTGGATGACCTTTATAGCATGCAGGGGACACGTATTCGTTCACAGCCTAACCCACAGGCGCCTTGAGCCAGGTTAGGAACATAGTTATTCAATTATACAGTCATGAAATCGGGTCAGACACCGTTAGTAGGTCTTAGAGACCATCAGGTACGGTATATAGGACAATAAAATATCTTAGATGCTTAAGTTATTATGTTCATTATTCAGTATCCATTGCGAAAGACACGGTTGGGAACCGCTTTCACATTATTGCGTTCATTATTCAGTATGCATTGCGAAAGACACGGTTGGGAACCGCTTTCACAGTATTGTTTTCATTATTCAGTAGGCATTGTGAAAGATATGATTTGGAACCGCTTTCAAATTATTATGACAACCATCATAATAGCTGAGCATACCAGTCACCATGTTAAATTTGGTAACCACTATGTTATACTCACAGGATAGTTAAGCATACCAGTCACCATAATAGCTGGCCAGCTACTACTTACAGAAATCATGTGATCACCTTACCATGTGTACCTTAGAAGGCCCGGTTTAAACCACTTTCAATCTATAGTTTCAGTTATGCATATGCTTTTTACATTTTCTATCATGTATGCGATGGCTTCTCTTCGTTATAATGTTAAACAAGCAAAGCAATGTTACATGGGCAGGGCCAATACATTGGCCGGGACAAACCATGGGCAGGACCAATACGTTGATCAGGGCAAACCAGGGGTAAGGCCAATATGTTGGCCAGGACAAACATAGGAAGGGCTAAGCAGTTAGTTGGAATAAACATGGGCAGGGCTAAGCAGTTAGCTGTGACATACATAGGAAGGGCTAAGCAGTTAGCTGGGATAAACATGGGCAGGGCTAAGCAGTTAGCTGTGACTTACATAGGAAGGATTAAGCAGTTAGCTGGGACAAACATAAGTAGAGCTAAGCAGTTAGTTGGGATAAACATAGGAAGGGCTAAGCAATTAATTGGAACAAACATAAGTAGGGCTAAGCAGTTAGCTGGGACAAATATAGGCAGGGCTAGGCATTTGGCCGGGACAAGTTATTAGCATAGTATCGTAGGATATTGGGTCAAACCCTTAGGTCGGGATGCGGAGGTATGCAATTAAGCAAGTCTTTCTGTTGTCACTGGAAGCATTGCTAGGTCGGTCCGGCTGGCATGGGGTAGTGCTCTTTGTTAGTTCAGCATTTTAGATAGCAATAGGTCGGTAAAATTCATGTTAGGTCAGTAATTATAGTCTAGATTTCAGTACCTCACCACAGTCAAGGTCGGACAAGAACTTATTAGGTTGGATGCATGTTTATCTGGGTTTAAGTATCATGTTTTAGCAAAAGTCAAGTAAAACATAATACTGGGGGGCTTGTTGATGTGCATAAAAATAGCTAAAGCCATTGGGCTTGGCCCAATCAAGACAAGGAAAGCTTAGGTCATGAAAACTTAGGTTATGAAGGCTTAGGTCGGGAAAGCTTGGGTCATGAAGGCTTAGGTCGGGAAAGCTTAGGTCATGAAGGCTTAGGTCAGGAAAGTTTGGGTCATGAAGGCTTAGGTCGGGAAAGCTTGGGTCATAAAGGCTTAGGTCGGGAAAGCTTGGGTTATGAAGGCTTAGGTCGGGAAAGGTTTGGTCATGAAGGCTTAGGTCATGAAAGCTTAGGTCATGAAAGTTTAGGTCGGGAAAGCTTAGGTCAGCAGTAATGAAATGGCTTAAGTCAGCAATAAACCAAGCTAAGAAAATAGCTTAGGTAGGTAACCATCAAGACCGAGCTTGGGACATTTAGGTTGGATAACGGTAAGATTGACATGATAGCTAGGCATTATTGTAGGGCCAGGATCTAGCTTAAATATATGCAGGAGCAATAATGACAAAGGGGCCAAAATAGAGCCGTTATTACATGGGCATTCAAGTCAACATAAAAAGGGGAATGGTTAAGCATACAGCTCATCATGGCACAACGGACATATCCTACAGCTCATCATGGCACAACGGATATATCAAGGTGAGCCTATAAATACTCAGTCACCAGACTCATTTCAGGTAAGCCATTCTTGAAGCAATTTCTCTTAAACTCTTGGTCAATACCATTTTCTGCTTACATGTTGCTAATTTGACCGTCGGAGTTACACAGGGGGATAGCCCCGCTTGTTTCTTATTTATTTCTCCCGTTACCAAAATTTTTCCAGACCGGATTCCTCCAGAAAGTTATGGAACCAAGTTGTCGCTGCCCGGATACAGGCTCTGTTTTTCATCCCTTCAAGCTGTCAATTAGCAGATTGGGCCTGAGTATACAAGATATGCATTGGGTCAAACAGGAGCATCTAACACCGGACTTTTTACGTCACATCAGATATGTTTTCAACAGAAGTTGTTGTGTACATGGAGATTAAGAAGTGGATAGATGGCATTGATGAATCAAGATACTTGCAGTCCAAATTCAATGAAATTCAATCGTGTGTTTGTCTTACTTGTCAATGATGTTGCAGTCGTGTTAAGAAATTGGAGCATATGATTCAGAAAGTGAAGGAAAATGGCATTGAAACTACCCAGAATCTCATTTACAGTGTAATAATAGATGTTAAGATATTGACTGTAAATCAGTGCTACTCTGCTGCAATTTTCCTCCTTGATCAGAAGGAATTTCAAAGCTGAATTACTGAAGGAATGGGAGTCATGTCTAGGGCTGCTCTACTTTAAAGGAGGAGAGAATATTTTCAAACAACTACGCAAATGGAGTACTGGCAGCAGGAAGAATTTAAATGAATTTTACAATTCTTGTGATTTCAACTTTCTTTGGGAGGTCATAATTGGTTCAGGATCGGTGGTTGAAGGAGTGAAAGAATCTTGGAACTTCATAATCAAAGGCTATAAAAATCTGAATTTTCAGATTCAATGGTTCCAAGAGTGGAATGAGAGCTTGAACAATTGGGTTTCAACCAAAGACCTTGTAAAATCATGGGACGAAATGGTGACTAAATTCAAAGGAGGCACAAAGACTTTGCACCGGCAGGTAATTGTAGAAAATGATTCCACAATTGAAGTGGACAGAAGCTGTTCTCCACTGTGCATCAGTTTTCAATCAAAAAAGAGTTGCCAAGATATGCAGTTGGAGGATGTTGTTACAGAGCTAAAATTTTCCTTGCAAGTCTTGAGGACAAGACTTGATTTAACAGGGGTGATTTGTCATGCAATTAAGTCTTTTTTTGGGACAATTAAGTAAATTGCAATAGTTCTTAGAACTCTGTCGTTGTAGTTGTTTATGGGTCTGTGAAGATTGTGGAATTGGTATATTAGTGCCATTCCCAGTCATTTTGTAGGCATGTTGACTATTGTCTAAATTTCTCATCTAAAGTTTCTTCTCCTCTTCCTTCAATTTCTTCTATTTCTCATCTATGTCTTTCTCATCCCTTACAATTCTTTCTGGTTACTTATTCTTTTGTATTAATTTAGGCTTTTAAGTCCTGACATTATCTCATAATCAGGCCCACAGAATATTTGGGCAGTCCAGTAATGTGTTTTTGATTATTATAGCCCAAGAAGAAAAGAAAAGGACATAAAACTTCATTGCCCACGGGTTATTGCTTATTAAAAGGCCCAAGATAGTAAAATAGAGGAAGTCGAAAAACAATGACAAAAAGTGGCCCATGCAGGTCTCGAACCTGCGACCTTCGCGTTATTAGCACGACGCTCTAACCAACTGAGCTAATAGGCCAGATGCTTAATATTTTCCAAATCTATTATAATCTATTTGAAACAAACAGTTTGCAACTTCGGTTCCACGTTTTTGTTGGGCAAACCAATACCAACTTTTTTTTATAAAAGATAATTCTAATAATTGAGATGAACTAAAGTTGATTAAAAGTGGCAAATTATTGGGCCATTACGAATCAATCGACTACACTTCCAATCTATGAGAAAAAGTCTACAGCACTTTTAACTTTTTTGAAAAGTACAAATAGTCCCTCCTCTATCTTACTCGAAAAGTTCACATTAAAAAAAAAAAATTCTTATCCTATTAAAACAATTCACTTTGAAACACATATACTAATACAATAATGTGTGGTGCATAATTAACCTACACTTATAAAGTAAAGATAGAAAATATGGTGCCAAATTATTTATTTTATGTGTATACCTCACAACCTATAATAAATTGTAAATTTTTCAAAGTGACTATTTGAGTGGAATGGATGGAGTAATAAATAGTATATTTCAATTACCATAACTTAAAACTTGTATTTCCGTCTTCAAGTTATGTTTCGAGTTATATTTTATAATTCATAAATAGTTGAATCATTAGACTCTTTTAATGAGACATAAGTAGTGCTCACTCTACTCCATTAGCATAGACAAGTTTCAAAAGTATTTTGTCCCATAGGAGCGTTCATTTTTTAAATTTGTACTCCTCATACCCTTACTAGTTACTAATTGATGATGTCCGTTCTGTTGGAGGGTTCTTGTGGCGAATGGGGAGGACGGAGATCGGAAAACCGGCTAAGGGAGGAAGACTGGTGAAGAGTTACTGGAGTTTATCCCCATAATATGCTATACATTAGAAAAAGTCTTATCAATGAATAGTATTCAAGATAGTAGAATCATTTATATATATAAGGTTTGTGAGTATTTATAGTTGTTCTCCTAAGGTTGTGGTATGTAGGGGATCATTTCTATCAATGTGGGTCTTGCCGGTAGGGTGAGAGCCTCTTGTACGTTTTAGGGTCCCACATGGGGCCATTATACACTATTACGAATATAATTATGTGTCGTCCACAATTAAACCCCACTTAAAGGTAAGGACATAAATCGTACAAATGATGTTAAATTAGCTATTTTATGTTTGGATCTTGCACTACTACAAAATGGACTTTTAACGGTTGTGCTTTAACGGCGGTTTTGAAAAAACCGCCATTAAAAAGAAAGTACGGACTTTCTACGGCGGTTCCATATATAACCGTCGTAGAAAGACATTATCTACGGTGTTTATTTGATAACCGTCGTAGAAAGGGAATTTCTACGGCGGTTATTTGAAAACCGCCGTAGAAAGTTCGAAAACCGCCGTAGAAAGTCCCCTAATTTCTACGGCGGTTTCTTACAATCGCTTTCTTCGGCGGTTTTCAAATAACCGCTGTAGAAAGTGTGTTTCAAAAATCTTATTAGTAATTCAATGAAAATTGTTATTTTTGAAGTTTTCTTATAATTATTATGTAACAATACTTCAAAAGTTTTCTTATAATTATTGTGTAACAATAGTTGAAATTTATTTATTGTTTATCATAACATAAAGGCATGAGTTTGTATATAATTAATAAATATGATGAATTTTACTATAAAAATTGATAAATAGTAAATTACATATTTATTATTAAATTTAAAAAAATTTGGGGGTTATTTACAAAAAAATAAAAACTAGAAATTAATAGGAATAGAGGAACAGGCGGGAATTCACAATTACGGGCTTTCTACGGCGGTTTTAATAGAAACTTGATTTTGTTTGAATTTTAAGGGTTTCCCTTTGTTTCCATCTCCAGCCAACCGCGGCTTCCCCCTGTTTCCATCTCCAGCAAACCGAAGCTGTTCTTCCAGCGGCGTTGATAACAAGATCCACCGTCACCCAACTCCGGAGATGGTTTCTTAATCGGCCATCACCCACCACTTGGAGTTAATCCGCCGTCATAATTTCACCACAATCGGTCATTGTTGTGGGCTTCAAATCATAAAAAAGGTTATATCGAATAGTTTCAACTTTATTTAAGCTTTACAAATTTTATGGTTACTTGATTATTGCGATTGGCCTAGGATTTATTATTAGTGTTAAATTCAGATTTGGTGAGATGATGAATGTTTAAATTTGGGTTTGATTAGTGTTAAATCGGTGGTTTATTGTATGTTCCATTTTATAATTTTCCTACTGATTTTGGTTTGATTTATTCTCAAAATTGATTAGGTTGAGATTGGATTTTTGTATATATATATTGGTTGTTTACTTCAGAATTATGTTGTTATTGTATTGTTCTTGCTGTTAATGACTAAATTAATTATAATTTGATAGATGCACGCAAAAATTTTGTGAAGTTTGGTGGTTGTTCGGTTTATTAGCATGGAAGTTTTTGATATATATTAAAATATATATATCAAAAACTTTCTACGGCTGTTCTTGTTGTTTTTGATATATATATTTTGAATGCAGAGATAAAAAAATGAAATATTAAAATTTTTTTTACAAATTTTTTACTTTCTACGGCGATTTTTTTCAAAACCACCGTAGAAAGCCTAACTTTCTACGGCGGTTTTGAAAAAAAATGCCATAGAAAGCCTAACTTTCTACGGCGGTTCCCAACTACCGTAGAAAGTCCGTAACCTTTCTACGGCTGCCGGATAGATGGCGGTTCAAAAAGGCCGAAAATCGCCGTTAAAAGTCCTTAAAAGCCACCATTAAAAGTCATTTTTGTAGTAGTGTTGAAATCCATAAAAAATTATACATGTGTGAAAGTAAACTCTTTTAATAAAACAAATAGAATAATAAACTAAATATTTTTAAAACAGATTTAGTGTCATAGCTTTTGTGTAAAGGAGAAATTTGATTATATAAATACATACATATGAAACTTATGTACTGGGGATGAACAAATATCCGTGGTTCGGATCAAACCGCGAATTCGATCCTAAACCAAACCGAAAATTCGGATCGGATCCATTTATGTAAACGGGTTTTTGATCGGTTACGGATTATTATCCAAAACCGCTCCTATGAAAAACCAAGCCAAGAAAAGCAGCACCCGATGTCTACAAAAGGAGGACGGAATCCCGAATTCATTAGCTACCTCGATCAAGGAGGTGCAGGACATGTCGATGACGATTCGGACGAGACTGGACGAGCTGGAACTGATGATTCCGGCGAGAATTTCCCTCAAACGAGCCTTGTGTCCATGGGCGAGAATTCACTTTAAAAATTGATTCGTAGAGGTCAGTGATTAGCTTTGATACTTTCCATGGCGGATGTAGTTTTATTTCTTCCAGTATTTTGTTTTGTGGGTTTATAGGATATGGGGGGGATTTATTTTGTGTAAGGAAGAAGGATACTGACTGCTTGATTTTAGCATAGAAAACTGTATAAAAAGAATATTAAAAAAAGCGGTTTCTGATTATAATCCGAAACCGAACCGAACCAGCAAACTAAAATCCAAAATTGATCCGAAATCGCGGTTTTGGATAGGATCGGGTCGGTTTCGGATCGGTTTTTAGTTTGAACAGGCCTAAGTATGTACAGCCCGAAAAGCATTATTGAATTCACTAGGGATGATATGATTCTTGAAATAATAAATGCTTCGTACTTCTGTCAGTCCTGTCTATTTAGCTCTATTCTTTTTCATCCCGTTTCTGAAAAATCACCACTTTTTTCATTCAAAATTTTACCTAAAGAAACAACTTCATTTTTTACTCAATTTTAAATTTAAAATTTAATATTCTCTCTAAATCTTAACTCACATAAATTCAAAAAATAACATAATTATTACACTTTTTTTTTCTTTCCTACACAAATCCCCAAAAGAAATTCCCTCCAAAAAATATTCATTCCCTAAAATCAAAATCTCTCCAATCCGGTCACAAAAAGAACGGAGCGTAGACAAATATGCGGCTCCCCAACTTTGTTTTTTTCCTCCCCAGAATTCTTGCATTCAATGTAATAGATGATAGCACTATAAATTCAAAAATAATAATAATAAAAAGATATGAAAGTAAATAATGTAATTACCAGTGATTAACAAACCAGAAAGTATTAGTTCTACAAAATCATGGGGATGGATGACTAGTGACTACATGAAGTCATGATCATATGGAATCTTATGTGGTTTCATGCATGAGTGATGACTATCATCATTCATGTACCTGAGATGCCCATTTCAACCCACAACCAAACTAGAGAGCGACTCAGTCACAGTCAACTCGATCGAATAGGAGCGAACCAGTGTTTCAAAAGTTATGACATATAGTGAGCTACTTCAAAAGTTAGAGATTCGATTTATATCTCTTTCAATTTTATATATTTAAAGCTCATATTGACAAGACTTTGCGAGCGACTCCTCAAATTCGTTTTTCTCCTCTTCACAACATCTGCCTTCAATATTGTAATAAATGAATAGGACTAGTGTTGAATTTTTTAAAAAAAAAAAAAAAAAAACTCGATCGAATCAAATAAAAATATATAAAAATATGAAAATATTGTAGTCAATTATAAATATAATTTAAAATTAAGATTTTAACTTTATTTTCTATTCAACTACGGGTCAGTTGAAGTTTAACTAAATGTGATCAAATCCAAAGTTTGAACTATATCATGCCAGTCATAATAGAGGATTGAAAGTTAACTGGATCAACTCCCCCGGTCCAATCCGAATTTAACACGTGATAAAATCCATATCTGGAGGTGGCCGACGTTGGACATCTAGAGCGGAAGACAGCTAGCAGTGAACATTGTGTGGTGGAAGAAAATAAAAGTGATATTTCAGTAAAGCTAAATAAAAATACGGAATTGATATTCGCAGTAACCGTTTCGATATTTGCAGTAACATTCTCTTGTAGAAAGACAAAAATACCCCTGGGCAAAAAAAAATAAAAACCAACTATGCAGCCCGTGAGGGTTGCAAAAAAAAAAATTGAAAATATCTAAACTCACGGGCTCTGTTCCGTTTAATAATTCTTGCAAAGCAGAGGCGGGTGAAATCACAAAATCGGATAAAAATCGAGACGACTCGGATCGAAAAAAGGTTAGTGGCGAAAGTAAAAATGTTTTGCGGTATTGTTTTAGATAGTTGGTTTGATTATTTTAGTTGTATTATGTTCGAATTTGTTAGTATTTTTGTCGAAAATGTGAATTTTTTACCGGATTGGTGAAGATCCGCCCGGTGGTTACTGCAAATATCAAAATGAGGGGGGGGGGGGGGGGGGGGTACCATCGCCGGCGATGGTACACCTTTTTTTTTTTTTTTTAAAGTGTTAGAGGTATTTTAGACTTTTCACAATAAAATGTTACTGCAAATATCGAAATGATTACTGCAAATATCATGCCCCTAAATATATTATGGATCTTTTGGCCTTTTCAAAGTTTATTTTGTTTGATTAATAATAATGGTCCAGGGCGGAGCCGAGGAGGGTGGGGTGGCCCTCAGTCCTCAGATCCCACCAACCTCATTCAATATTCTTATTAATAGTTTATATTTATATATAAAAAAAAATTTACAATATATTTGACTATCAAAAAAGTTTATTATATATTAGATCCTTTTAAAATTTTTAAAATGTGGTTTATATATCACACAGAGAAACTAGTAACACCCGTAACAGGTGGACGTAAAATATAATTAGGGGAGCATTTATTTATTTTTGGGCAGAGACGTGAGTCACGTGACATTTCTTTTTTAGTTTTTTTTTGTTGTGAACAACTTGGTACTAGGGTAGTGTCTGTTGATGTCTAATTTGTGGATGTGAGTCACTGAGTGTGATGGGCGACTGATTTTCCTTGTGTGCTTTTTTCTATGGTCAATCCCATCCCTTATGTCGCATGCATTGAATTGAAGATGCCAAAAAACAGATCCCAAAGGCCCGCATTACACTAAAAGCTGATGGAGTTCATAAAGTGCGAACTGAGGAACGGGTGGCGTCCGGCAGTGTTGCGGTGGCATGCGATTAGGAGGAGAGGGAGGGGGTAATTTTATAAGGGCGAAGGTGAAATGAAAATGAATTTTTAAAGTATTATCTCTCTGTTTTGTAATGAAAAATTGTCCTTCGTTTAGCACATCTCCTTTGAAAAAAAATCCTTATGTTTAGATGAATGTCAATTTAGGAGGAGGGTTCGGGTGGTAATAACACAAAGGGCTTATAATCCCAATATCATATATTCGATTGTTGGTGATGTAAAGTTTAAAAAAAATAAAAATACGTTCGGTACAATTTAGCACATACAATTGTACATAAATTTGTGAGTTCAGATCAAAACTGAGTCGAAGTTATACTAATGACATGTAAAATGAATGGGTGAAGTCAAAGTCAACATATTGGTCAAACCGTTTGATCCATTAAACAGCCGTTAAAATTCTATAAATTTTTTTTGTCTAATCCGTATATTAGTAATTACTTTTTTCATCCCATTAAACCAAAAATCATATTTCTTATATATAGACAAGGAGACACACCCATATTTCTTAGCAGTTGTATAAATATTTTCAGACCAAATAAATTATTATTTCTGTATAATACGTAATGAGATCGGTATATACATTTTTAAACTTAAGGTTCAAGATAATCACCAACTCATAGATAGTTAGATAGGTTAAAACAACTATTAGTTAGTAAAAAAATTATGATTTTTTTAATAAACGTCATATTTTATAAATTTTTACTCCCTATACATCATCTTTTATTTTGGATCACAAAGAATAGTAATATATATATATATATGTATATATATATATATATATATATTAGGTCCATTCACCTTTGAAAAAACACAATGATCCGCCTCTGACTGTTCTTGAAGTGGTAAATCTAATTATATTAGTAAATATTACTTCTTCCGTCTCATTCAAAGAGTTCATTTGAAAAAAAAAAAATGTCTCATTAAAAAGTCAATTTTGTATTTGTTTACATTACATATTCTTACTAATACAATAATGTAAAGTCTATAATCAACCCTTACTTATAAAATAAGGATATAAGTGAAAAATTACTTATTTTAGGTGTTGTACTTCATCACCCATAACAAATCGTACATTTTTTTCAAAGTGGACTATTTGATTAGGACAGAGTGAGTATTTAGTATTTCTAGTGGCACATGAGATATATTATTCGACTTCTGATTCTAAAAGGCGGAAAAAAGGAGAGGTGTTAAACATATGACAATTTTTGTTAAGTGCAAGACGAAAAAACAGCACTTTACACATTTGTTCTCATTTTACCCCTGCCCATATAAAATTATCCCCTCCCTCCTAGGGGCCAGCCCACGCCGCCACCGCCGAAAAATTAATTTTTGTTTAAAGATCTGGCGCCCAAATTTGTTTGGCCAGATCTGGGTGGTGGCGCCTGGATTTGGTCCGGAAAACATCCCAAAGTGGATTTCATTTTCCGTGCTGCAACTTGCGCCACCGTCCAAAACCCGGTTAGATTAGGGGTAGTTGCAGCCCCGACTGGTTGGATCTAAAGAACAAAAAATAAAAAATGAAAATTTGCCTTCTTTAGCGGTTGCGGCGGAAGGTGGCCAGTAGTGGGGGAATGGAAAATGGTGAACTCAAAGGTGGAGAGGTAAATTGGGAAGAATGGCATTTTAGTACTAAAAGTTTGGACAGTTTGTAACTTTAGTACTAAAAGTTTACTCAGTTCTAAACTTTATTTTATGTTTATACTTTGTTGTATTTTTAGTACCAGTACCTGCTATAGTAGGTTTTACGTAGTCAAACCGAAATCAACGGTAATTTGAGGGTATTTTACAATTCTACAATTTTGTGGGATAATTTTTTTAATATAATTTTCAAAATATTTTCGCGGTTTTCTTTCTCCTCCTTTTAGTACCAGTACTTGTACGTCGACCGAGGAGAAAAAAAATCGCAAAAATGTTTTGGAAATAATATTAGAAAAATATCTTTTCAACCCCTATAAAATTGTAAAATTTGTAAATTACCCCAAATTATCTTTGACTTCCGTTTGACTACATAAAAACTTCTATAGCACGTATTGGTACTAAAAATGCCACAAAGTATAAATATAAAGCACAAGTTTAGAACTGAGTAATCTTTTATTATCAAAGTTACAAATAACCCAAACTTTTAATACCAAAAATGTCATTTTTCCGATAAAATTGGGTATGAACCTGTAAAAATATTGTCTCTACGTTCTGCATTTGTCATTTTAAAAAAAGAAAAATTGTGTTCGATACATTAATTAATAAAAGTGATGTTTTCGAAGCCTAGTCATATTTATGTTGTGACTTGTGAGTAGAGGTGATAATGAGCCGAGCAGAGCCGACTTTTGACGTGTTCATTTATTTATCGAGTTTAAAATCTTGTTCGTGTTCGTTTATTTATTAATCGAGCCGAGCCGAGCCGAACTTGTTTATGAACATTCGTGTGCATTCTATCTCGCATTAACTAACAAAAAATCGTAATGTGTAGTTACTTTAATAGACTCTATCAACTTACATAAAAATTAAAATTCAATTTAAGCTCAAATATTGATATCTATGTACATATAAATATATATATATATAAAGATTCAATTATTTGTATTATTTAAAAATTTAATATTGTATATACTTATTTTATTTATATTATATAGTTAATATTTTAATCGAACCTGTTCACGAACATTAACGAATTTTCAACCCTTTATTCGTGTTCGTGTTCGTTTATTATCGAAGCTAAAAATTATGTTCATAAACTTTTTTTATCGAGCCGAAATCAAGCTTGTTTGTGAACGTTCGTATGAGACTCGTTAGGTTAAATGTGAAAAACGTTAGGTTGAACGTAAAAAACGAGACGGAAACCTCTCGTTCATTAGCGAAAGAGATGCTGTTGTGAAAAACGTTAGGTTGAACGTGAAAAACGAGACGGAAACCTCTCGTTCATATGGATGGATACGTGAGGACCAGTGAATCACTGACCGATAAACAAGTTGGGTGGGCCCTGAGATGAATTACGTGAATTTCGTTTAAAGTTTGTGGGGGCCACACTCACATGCATGCGCAAATACAGCCAACCAGAAGTTCAAGAAGTTCAATTTATGTTAATCACATAAGGAGGTTCAAGTAATATATATTATATGTTATGTTAGTGTCTTTTTTTGATTTAGTCATTAAGAAAATGGATAAAATTATTATGCATGAAGCACATCTCTTGGTTACTAGGGAAATTAGAAAATTTAATTATGTAATCACTGTTGAATTTTAAAGTACCTTATCAAAAATAAAAAAAATTCATGGTACGTACGAAGTAGATAAGGCTCATTTCAATTTCCGGGTAGGTGTGACGTACTAGTCGTGTCAACAAATCGATTGCAAAGTGTTAGATTTAATTTGAGTTTTTTTTTAATATTAAAAGTAGTAGTTTGGATTGTGTTTATAGTGATAAATCAATTTATAACGTGTTAAGTTTATAATGTGTTTAAGATTATCATCTCTTTTTACAAATTCATTCGATGAAAATTTATAACATTTTTCTTTATAAACAAAACATATTGAGGTAATTTTGTGTAACATTGGTTTATGTATGTGATCAGTATTGTTCACATAAATAATACTTTGTTTATATTTTGATATATGCATTCAAATTAATACAAACTAATAAAATAAATAACGAATGCTTGTGAATAGTATTTGTAAACCATACTAGTGATGTTGTTCACGAGTATCACTTTTAGTAAAAAAAATAAATAAATAAATAAAATACTTGTGAACAATATCATATTAGTAATACTAGTAAAAAAATGTATATTTGAAGAAAAATAAAATAAAAACTAAAGAAAAAAAGAAGAAAATTATTAAGTAACAAAAAAAAAAAAAAAATTGCTACTCATGGAAAGTAGCAATGACATTATTGAATAGTACAAGTGTTAGGTTATATCAAATAAGTTAAAATAAAAAATAAAACTACTACTCATGAAGAGTATCACTTTAAGTTACCCTTAGAAGAATGATACTCTCAATGGAGTAACACGGTAAATATTCAAGAGTAACAGTATTACTCTGCAAACATAAAACTCATACTTAAATGAGTGATGTATCATTCTCGTAACTTGAGAGTGATTACTCTTAAGTTACGAAAGTATCGCTACAAATAAATATAAAAAGAACTATACCTCTTGCTAGACGTGCGTTCCGACACATACGTGCGTGTCAATATTTTTTTGAAAATTCCATCCAATATATAAATCGATTTTATATGAGTCTCTACTATTGAAAATATATTATCATCATTATAAATTGTACAACAAATTATTGATGAACAAAGTTTAAGAAAATTTAAAACATTTTATCATGTTAAATTGTGTAAGGAACGACAAAACCCACGATGTAAATTAATTGAAAAAAAAAAAAAAAATTTACGGGGCTATGAACATAGTTAGGGACACAATAGAAAAGTATCCGCATCCCACGTATTCAAACTGAATTGGCTTTATTAAGGTACGATGTGACCTCCATCCCTATCTCCTGTGGTGGTACCCCACTTTTGCAATCCTCTATTTTTGAAACTGTTTATAGGCAACAATAAAAACTTGTACCCGCGCTTATAGAATTTAGCACTAAAATATAGCATGAATGTTATGGAAATTAGTATTTTATTTTGTATATTGAATTTAACATCTAATATATTAAATTTAGTTGATGTATCGTAGTTAATTATAGGATAGTTGTTGCATTATTGCTTATCGAGTTTAGCTTTTAATGTATCATGTATTAAATTTAGTCTTTGATATATTGCACAATGAATTTAGTCTCATGTATCACATATTGAATTTAACATTTTATCTATCCCTCATTGATGAAAAAAATGTTTATCCAGTTTACCTGTTGAACTACCGCTATTGAACCATTTGAACATGAGATTCTCTCTGGAGGAACATTACTTCATCTCTCGTAATAAAATAAGGAGGGAGTCTATTGCCAGACAGATGTACTGTCCGTCACGAGACTCCACAACACGCACACGAGTGCACAATATATATATACTTTTTTAATTTAAGAAATAGACACTACTTTTAAACGTGATATTTATTTATTTATTTTATATAGAAATAAGAAATACTTTTATTTTACATGCACTACTTATACTCTTAAAATCGATAAGCAATAGCTTTATTTATTTATTTATTTTATATGATTTATAAATTACAATGCATTAACAACTAAACTCACTAAATCATAACATACACGCGATACTTTTGACCTTAAATTCAACACTTCATTTTTAAGAAAAAAAACTGCGCGTGTGCAAATAGACTTCCGCAGGCATGTGGAACCGTCCTCATATAAAAAATTTGGTGTAAAACAATCCTATTCATCAAATTTTAACTTAATTATTTCTTTAGCCTATGTATTTATATGATTATTTGAATTTTTTTATTATTTTTTAAAAATACATATTTTCCCCCTTAAATTATTATTATTTCACCAAAAATAACATTATTACCATCAATATTATTGATGCCGGTAGTAGCTTTAGAAGAATCTAATGGAACAACTTATTTTAGAAACATTACTATTTTAATAAATAATAAATAAAATAAACATTGAATCCATAAATTTATAAGCTATATTTTATGTATTCATTTTGTTCGTTTTATTTTTTAAAGCTCCCACGTTTATTTTATACTCCGTCGGTTCCATTACACGGGTGAGGCAGTACTTTCATAAAAATCAGAGGGGTTTTACAATTTGTCCAAAGAAGTGATTCCTTTGAAAAAGTGCAACCCCCACCTATCCGTCAAATCATTTGTTATTTTTTGGGGTCATGTTTAATTATGTTTATTGAATGTAAAAAAAATTATTTCATCTGTTTCATCAGAAAAATTTATTTTTAAAAATAAAATTTTTATTTTATTAAAAGAATTTTTTTTTAATTTTTTTACTCTTTATTTTTTACTAATATAATTATATAAAATTTACACTTATATTTAATAAATAAAAATATAAATAAAATAAAAAATATCATATTAACTATTTTTTATATTGTATTTTATCATTCAAATATGAGCCGACATAAAAGGACCACAATAAGACACGATAAAAAGGAAAACAAATTCCGCTCACAATCTGATAAAACGACAAAACCATTATTGAAATAATTAAACATAAATTTCAATTCCAAGGTGCAAAAAAATGCCCTCAGAATCGAAAATTATTTCTTTTACATGAAAGAAAAAAGCCCAAATTAAAGCTTCCAATTCCTTAACAGTACGTTGTTGCCGAGGACACTAAATCAAATCTGCTCAACAAACTCAGGTGCATCATAATGCGAAACGATGACCTGGCATTCCGTCGGCGCTTTAGCTCCCGGAGCAACCGGACCCTGGTAAGTACCGTCGACCGCGACTCCTTCCGCTAGCCGGAAAACACCAGTCCCACCAATAATCGGGTATTCCCTGTAACGATCAGCATTCTTTTTGGGCCCCAAAATGCTGAGAGTGCTGCCGGAGTACGGGCCGTCGGTGAACACAAAGTTGAGGGTCAAAAGCAAACCTATCTCCTCTTGGGAGGCAAAAGTGAACAGCCCCTGACAACGACCCACAAGCTTCGAATCCATTTCGGGTCCTTGGGTCAACGGACTATCCATCACGTAGACTAACCCGAATTTCGTCGGCGAGTTTGCCGTCATGTTGGCCTGAGCGACGGGGATGGTGGTGGGGTGATTTCCGGTCATGACGTCGTGGATGAAGAAGTGAAGCCTTGTGATCTTTTGCTTCGCGAAAGGAAGCCGCCGGAACCACCTTTCCACCGCTTGGGGAGTCGATTGAGGGGTTCCGCCGCCGTGGCCCGACGGAGCCATGGCTATCACGAGTAGGGCCAGAAACACAATCGCCGATTTCATCGCCATGCTTGATTTCACTTCCTTCAAGTGACTGTATGGAACTGAGTTTAGGAGAGTGATGAAGCAGTGGAAAGTAGATGCATATATATATAGCTATCAAAAGTAACCCCAACCTTATCTTTTGGGGAAATTGCATCCAGCTCCCTCGAGATATTTGTCTATTTACTATATCCAATTGCATATTTAGTCCTTTTTCATTACTTATTAAGAGAGGAGTCCACATGGATGCCTAACGGTTCAACAACAATATTTCAGCAGTTAAAATTAATTTGAGTGCTTTCATAATATGCGATATATCAGAAGCTAAACTTCATACACATATTTTTTCTATTATATGGGATACTTGTTATTTTTAATATAACCACAATATATTAATCGCTATATGCAATACATCATCGCTATATACACCACGCGAAACACAATACATCACAGCTACATACAATACGCTATACACAATATATTAGAGGTTATACGGGATAGTTCAGCAGCTAAATATTTCTAAGTCATAACATACAATTCCAAATAAAACTATTTTATTAGTACAGATGGAGTATTTTTTTTTCACATGCACGGAGTGTAAAATTTTAATCTTTCATCAATCTCCAGTAAATAAATTAAAAAAGGGTAAAGCATATTTACCCTTGAATTTTGAGTGAAATTACATAGTCAACCCTACTATTGTTTAAATTATATTTACGCCATCTTGAAATTGCCCATCCTCACTATAAAACGAACACTGTAAAGCAAAACAAATTGACAAAACGAACACTTTAAGATATATTAATTATACCCCTTTAATGGTCTACTTTCAAAAATTATCAGTTGTATTATTAGACTAATTTGACCGAATGAAGAAAGTACTACATCTATAGAGTTTCTTATTATATTTAAACTTAAGCAAGTATTTTGTAATTTTACAAAATAATAGTTTTGTAGTTTACCTAAACTTCCTAGGGAAATGTCGCCCTAAAAAAAATTAATTACTAGCTACTCTCTTTGTCCCATTTAAAAACCCTACTGTTTTAATTCATACACTTGTTTACATATATTTTGTAATTCATTTGTTGCCATGTAGACATGTTTTACGTACACAAATTCTCCGCTCTGTTTCTTCTTCGTTTCACACTCTGAAAATCTACACAAACACACACCACCAAAACCAAAAAAATAAAACAAAAACAAAAAAGAAAAGGGGGAAGAAATATCTCTCATGACTCATCAATTGATATCACAAACTCATACTCCTCTATTTCACTAGAAGAGTCCAGTTTGTTGTATTGTTTTAATTCAACAAACTGGACCCTTTTAATGGAACGAATGGAGTATTATTAATCTTTACTAGGATAACCTCACGAGTAGAACTCATCCTCAAAAGTATGTTTAAGAGGAGAGAGTGATTATAAACTATATTCAAGTTTCATACCTTGATAATTTGGGGTGCAACAGCCATGACAAATCACTATACTTTCGATCTGACGCCTACAAGGCTTACTCTAGCTCTCCTAGGGTTGCCTCTGATACAGTTACTTTTTACTACTTTTTAGTTGAATTAGTCTTAAAGGTTATCTGGTAGTTATGAAGTAGTGGCAGGATTTACTGACCACAATTAGCTTTTTTATTAGAGTTAATGTAGCAGGAAAACTACTTTAAATCATGATTGTTTGGGCCGAACCGGACGTTGAACCGGTGAGGCTAAGGGGTCGCTCGAACCGGTAGTTCGACCGGTCGAGTCGGGGGTCCAACCAGATGACGTCATATATATATATATATATAATATTAATGAAAACATGGTTTAATTTTATCATTTTCACAACTAAAATATATTTTTTTCACAGCAATTCTATATATTTTCAAATTTTCCAACTAACTTAAACATTAAAATTCATTACTATAAAAACCCAATAAGTAAATCAAATATAAAATATTGCTTATTTTCTATTATAAAATATATAAAATTATATTACTAAATTTTTATTAAAAAAAAAGAAATAAAATTTGATGCAAAAAAAATGAAACATATTTTGAGTTAATACATGAAAAAATTAAACAAACTTTAATTGAAAAGAAAACAACTAATAACAATTATGATAGTCTTAATTTCATAAATGGTAAGGAATGACAATAAAATTAACATTAGTTTCTATGGTCCAATTAATAGATTGTTAGAAAGTTTGTGATTCATATTAAAAAGGGCAAATTCCTTAAAATCCCCTGTAGTTTACGAAAGTTATTAAAAATCCTCATGTGGTTTAAAAAGCTCGAAAAACCCCACTGTGATTTTCGATATCTGTAACCGTTAGGTTTTTGGTTAACTTTAACAGTGATAGGGTCATTTTCATAATTTTATCCATTTTAAAATGGTTGACTTCTTAGGTTGACCGTTAAAGTTACCAAAAACCTAACGGTTACAGATATTGGAAACTCACAGGGGGGTTTTTCGAGTTTTTTAAACCACATAGGGGTTCTTAATAACTTTCGTAAACCATAGGGGAGTTTTAAGTAATTTGCCCTATAAAAAATGAGTTAAAACAATGTTTTACACAAGAATAAACAATGGCATAGTGGTAATTACTCTTGTCACTATATGGGTAGCCAAAGTTTGAATCCCATTGAAAGCAAAATTTTTAAAAATTGAATAATTCGAAAAAAAAAGGTTAAAACCCGGGTTCGGGCCGGGGTTTTTGACCAGTTTTCTCCCTCTAGGTTTTTTGGCATTT
>CM028759.1:34011445-34211472 GCA_016801395.1 Leptodermis oblonga
ATAATCAACATGCCTACAAAATGACTGGGAATGGCACTAATATACCAATTACACAATCTTCACAAACCCGTAAACAATTACAATGACAGAGTTCTAAGAACTATTGCAATTTACTTAATTGTCCTAAAAAAAGACTTAATTGCATGACAGATAAATAATTTACCAAATGTAAAACAAAAAGAGTTGTAACTATAATTTATTCGATTATAAATCTATAAATATATACATAAATGAAATATATGATGTCAAATTACTTATTTTAAAATTGACTCGTTTCATCTTGTATTGATGTTATGCTCACTATTTGTTCCCACACCTGAAACACAAATGGTTGTTTCTTCTGTATGGCAATTCTTCAGGGGTAATTTATTTAAACTTCTTAACATTCCCCCCCCCCCCCCCCCCCCCCCCCCCCCCCACCACCCCCACCACTGAAATCATTCTCACATATGCTTTTACAGCCATTCCTAAATTGAAACTCAAAGATTTTGCTTTCTTGTACACAATGACTAATGATTTCTCATGTAACAAGGTAGTTTTCATTGCTTTCCCTAGAGTTTTAGGCTTCGTAATCTTCACCGTTGGTTTCAATTCCTCTTTAAGGTCACTTATAAAACTAAACGCAAAGTAACTTTCAAAAAGTTTGGGTGCCTGGCAAAGCATTAAGGATATGAGTTCCTCAAAACACTTTTGGTATAAGTTCACTACTGAATTCATTCCAACCAATAGCTTCATTTAGACATGACCAGAGTTTTAAAAAATGATCCCCTTATTTTTATTCCCATTCTACCTTCTTATCAAACATTAACAATTGCGAACATTTGAACCCCTCTCATAACCTCAACCAAACCAAAAGCCCCTAATTTACTAATTAGCATACCCAACACGAAGCCCATTCCACTATTTAAGTTGGGCTGTCTGTAATGTAAACCCCCTGAAAGCCCATTCCACAATCTCCACGCATCTTTAATTCCACTCGCCTAGCGGAAGGGATACCCCGATATAGTGATAATAGACTAAAACTAAAGGCAATGAGAAATGGAGAACATTTCTCGAATTTCTAGAAATTTTCGATTCTTTTGGATTAGGATTGGAGGAAAATTTTGGAAAATTAAAAAGAATTCAATAGTGATGCTGATGGGGATGGCTGGAAAGGAAAACCAACAAAATCATCTGACCAAGAACACGTCGCAGTCTCTTGTTTCTGTATAGCACCTCCAATTCCCACTTAGTTGAACACGTTTCTTAGCGTTCCAGCAACTTCGTTAAAACCAAGACCCAATTTGCTTCTTTCAATTAATCGAATCAATCCCTTTTGTAATTTGTGTGGTGGAATCGAGATGGGATTGTTGGATCTTGAGAAGCACTTTGCTTTCTATGGAGCATACCACAGCAATCCCGTCAATATTTTCATTCATATGCTGTTTGTTTGGCCGATTTTGTTCACTGCCCTGATGCTTTTGTACTTTACCCCTACAATTTTCAAGTCACCTTCGATTGAGTTGTGGGATCATAGTCTGCTGGTTTTGAACTTTGGGTTTTTGTTTACGGTCATTTATTCCTTGTTCTATGTCGCTCTGGACAAGAAAGCCGGCTCTTTGGCGGCTCTGATGTGCTTTGGTTGTTGGCTCATCAGCAGTTCTGTTTCGTATCGGTTGGGGTATTCTTTGGCTTGGAAGGTAATGATTATAGTTCGTTTGATTGGTTAAAATTAATTAGCTTTTATCGTCATATGGTGAAATTTGTGATATGACATGCTTAACTGTTTCCCATCAAGTTGGATTTCTGTAATTATCATTCTTTATTGTAATTTTTTTTGGGTGGTAGTTAATTCTTATTTCTAAGCTTTATTTAATTTGATGTTTCATTGCCATGCTTTGAATGCATAAATCTTAAATTGGAATTGGCTAAGAAGGTGATATGTTGGACAAATTTTAGGAATACTTCTGCAATTCTGCTGTTTTGACTTGGAGTTCAATTTTGATCTCTGTGATTGCAGTAGTTGGTTTTATGGTTAACTCTGGTTTAATTTACTTAATGATAGGATCTTGATTGAAATGGTTTAATTTGTACTGTGATTATGCAATGTACTCCTCAATTTAAATGGTATTGGAGGGCTCATTCTTACTTTTTGTATTGGTCAACTTTTCAATCTTTCTTCATGGAATTCCCATGTTGGTTTATTATGTGAAATGAATCATATTAATTGTTTCCAATGGCTGTCAGTTAACTAGGGATATCTTATTGGAATTTTTCGGCTTGAATTCTTTGTTTTGTGTTGTTGTTTGCTTAGGCTGTTGTGGAGCACTGAGATTGGTTAGAAAGTTAATGGCTTGTTGCGCTAGAATTTTAGTAATCTTGGTGATGTGAATACTGAGTTTATTATGTTTTTTAAATTATTGATTATGTCCTCATCACAAGCAGAAGTTCTATCATGGCTTTGTTCTAGTTTTTGAGATATGTTTTTTAGGAAATTTTTAGTTTCTTGATAACTTTTCCCCTGCTAACTGTATTTATGTCTAGGAAGATGTCCGGAAGTGAGAAATTTTTAATCTGGTTTATATAAGTTGGAGTTTTTACCATAACTTTGTCTGAATATGCCAAAAGTGTCTCTTTATAGTGTTAAACTTTCTTTTGGGGGGAAATAAATATGAAAGTGCTGGTAATAGTTTGTTTTCCTCAATCTCAGTTTGTATATGGTGACAATTTCATTTTGAAATAGACCAACCTCGTATGTTTGGTATTCGTAGAATGCTTACATTAGAGTTAGCGTTACCTTGAAATAAAGTCGAGTGCATGTTCTCAGTTTTAGGGCTAGGCACTTGAATGAGCAGTTTCTTAGACCATAGCTATTCAAAACTCCTTGTTTGATATTATGTATTTAGCAGATTAGTTACTTGTACCAGAATTGAGTGTATTCAGAAATCGATGATAGTACCTTCACTTCCAATAGTTATGTTCTAAGTGGCACAGTCAGGTGAAAGAAGTAATGAATTGTCTGTTTAGAACATCTATGTTGTTTTTTCGTTTAGAAAAAGGAAAGAAAATACTGTGTGTTCATAGATATGAAGTTCTACTGGAGGAACGCTCGCTTGATAATCTCTTCATGAGTAACTTGGTTCCCTATGTACGTTGCATCTATCTCATAAATAATGAATATTGGTGCTGATTTACTTTCTTCAGGTTGCTTTGGCAGCTCAGTTATTTTGCTGGACCGGACAGTTCATTGGCCATGGTGTTTTTGAGGTGAGTGATGACTAGTGCATCTCCATGTAATCTAATATGTAGTCAAATTGATATCTGAACTTTGAAACTTTCGTAGAAACGAGCACCTGCTTTGTTGGACAACCTCGTTCAGGCATTCCTCATGGCACCGTACTTTGTACTGCTCGAGGTATACTCATCCCGTTCCAAAATTTCCCAGAATTTTATGGCTTTTTTGGGATTGTTTGGCTGATTCATCAATCATTTTGTGGTTATTTAGGCTCTTTCTTTCCTCGGCTACGAACCATATCCCGGTTTCCATGTCAGGGTGAAGGCAAAGATTGATGCTGATCGCAAAGAATGGCTGGACAAGAAACAGAAGAAAGTAACATAACTCATGACATATATGCCATCCTCTTATGGACAACTACTTCATTGTAAAGCTTGTAAAGTGAAAAGAACCACAAATTTCAAGGCCTTTTGTATCAATTTTAGGGGCAGAAGTATCGTATGTAGCGGTGAAGAAGAGGATCGCGGAATAATAGAAAGGCCTTTTGTATTGTCGAATGATTCATCTTTTGGAATTCTGACTCTTGCAAGATTGGACACCTTATGGCTCATTTCATTTTGGGTTGACGTTTTCTATTTTTTCATCTTTCTCCTGTCTTTTCAAATTCAAGTTTGTAAAAATGTGAATACCATTTCCTTTGTCTCCTACCACCAACCGCGTTACGAATGCGAAGTTGAGTTTATTTTATTTCGCGCATTTTTCATTATGGTCACCACTGTTATCAGGGTAAATCACATTTACCTCCCTCGAGGTTTGGCAAAACTACTAAAACCTCCATGTAGTTTCATGAAACTATCAATACCCGCTTGGACCGAGTTTGAAATATAACAATTATTCCCTTCTGGCATCGTAATATTACATTTGCTCCTTTGTGAATCAAAAAATTGAACTCAAAACTCAAGTTTTTTTTTGTAATTAGGCAAAACAGTCTTCTATCAGACAATATGACAGTCGGACAACTGATACTTTCGCCCTTAAAAAAAATTGGATAATGATGCAATATTTCTTAAAGGAAAGTGGTGCGTGTTGAACCATTTGACAGATTGAATACAAGTTTTTACCGAAATTTGAATGTCTAGGGGGGTATTGATAGTTTCATGAAACCACAAGGGAGTTTTGATAGTTTCCACAAACTTCGAGGGAGGTAAATGTAATTTACCCCTTTTCTCACCATACTATTATTGTTTACTATGCAACCTGATACGATATATATAAATTTTAATAGATTTGCGAGTTACTAAATTGTCTCAAATAAACGAATAATTAAATATGTTTAGAAATATGAGCATTAATAATTTCTAATACCATACAGAAACCCGAATAACGGCCATCAAGAAATTATGCTTTTTATTATCCTATTCCTTGGCTAGCTATTGCAGCCTGAGCCCAGTTGTGATTTTGGGCTTAACAATTCTCTGTTGTGCTATCATTAATCAATTTGGAAATCTTCTTTTAATTGAGCAATTTTCAAACGGTGTCGTTTGAGAGAGAGAGAGGGTGATGTAGATTTCTTAAGCATTGAATAAGTTCCCAAGATTGGTTTAGTGAGCATACAACACAGTTGGAGAATTCAAGCTCTAGTTCGGTGTTGTTTAGTGAATGGAACAATGATAATCATGGATTTGCAAAGTGATGAACACAAGAAAACACTTCACATATAGATTATCAAAAATACAACAAGATTGATACAATGATGGAGAGATAGAGAATGGAAACAAAGAGTATTATCGAAGGCAATACAAGATCGAATCTAGACTAGGCACCCCTAATGAACATATGTCATTAAATTCACCTAGCTACTTACAAAACCTTGAAATTAACCAAGCTAACCAAGACTTCTAATACTCAAAAGAAGACTTGTAAACTTCTTACCAATGCCCACAAGTGTGCAATAATGACCAAAACCACCAAGGAGTTGGAATTGAAGTTGAGAAGCTCTCAAATTTGGATTGAATTTTCATGTAGGTTGATGATTCCTTGTAGTTTCAGCCACATTATATAGAAGGCCAGCAAGAATAAGTCCAACAAAGCTAAAGTACACACCAAATAAAGAAATACAAAGCTAAAGTTCACACCAAATAAAGAAATACAATATAATACTTAAAGTAGTGGGATTGATTCTTCATGTTTTGTGGGTGGGTTTCATTTTCAGCCATGTTTTGTGGTTTTGATTCTTCATGGCCGAAAATCATTAGTTGGCTGCCATGTTTTGGTGGATTTGATTATTGGCCAAGAATTATATATCTTCCACCTTTGAATTTTCAAATAAGGTTTCCCTCAAATTGGCATCTTGCCCTCCAACTTCTCCTTAAATGCATTTTGACCCTTCCAATTGTGATCAAATGTAGATTGACCTCTTATCCTTTCACTTGACCGAGAATGTAGTCCCAATGTGAGATTTGATGGTTGAAATTGATTGTTCATGGTGATCATGGTCACCCACGGTTTTGCTTCTTCCACCTTGCGGTCCTCTAGTGCTTGATCAACGTATCCATTAATTGCTTCCTTCAATTTCTTTGTTTGAAGACGAGTCATGTGTTGCTTAGGTTCTTGTTGAGGCTTGATGGAGATAGGATCTACATCAGAGGGAATATATATATTCTGTAATAGTTAAGGAGATAAACATGTTGAATGATATTTTGATTTATCTCTTCCCCAATTCATCTTCTTTCTCATCTCAAATTCTTCTCATTCTCTATTACTTCTCACCTCCTTCTTTTCTATAATTAATTTCTGAGAATTTCAGGTCCAATTCCCCAACATTCCTTAGCCATTGGGATAAATAAACTTTTAATTTGTGGAAAGTATGGGATTAGTAGGAAAACATATGTCAAGAAATTATTCTGTTTCTGTTTCTCTCTTATGTTAATTAAGAACAGCGGCCCTTGGTGGACTGAAGTTTCTAAAAAATAAGGATTAATTGTATTTAATTCCTTTTAAAAATATATAAAATTATCAAATGAAATCAATGAGTAAAATTACAAAATAAAATCCATGGTTTGGTGAAGCTACTAAACGAACAATTGACAAGAGAATTATCGAAGACCAAGGCTTGTATCCGACGGGTTCGGTCGTTTGACCATGCGCTTATCAACTTTAGTATAAATATTATCGTTTATATGTTATAAAAATATGTGTATCGATTTTAACTTTTTATGTCTTGCGTATTGAGATTAATTTTTGATGCATTGCTTTTAGTTGATAATGAATCGTGATTATGAGTTTGGTGTGTGATATCGCTCTTTTGAGTTTGACTTTTGATGTATCAAGGTCATATATTATCACTGATTTAAGCTATTTGGGCCTTGGAGCGCAAAATTGCAATTGCATCTGGATTCGGATTGGGGAGATTTGGAGTACAATGTGTTTGCGGCTTGGGAAAAGAATGCGAGATTGGATTAATGTGAAAAAAGAAGGAAAAAAATTGATCGTGCATTCTTTTCCCAAGCAGCAAACACATATTGTACTCCAATTCTCCCCAATCCGAATCCACGTGCAACTGCAATTTTAATTATTGATGTATCATCATTATATTAAAACAAAAAATATCCCTTATAGCGTACGTATCAATTTTAGGGGTAAAAGTATCGTTTATAGTGAAGAAAATACGTGTATCAATTTTAATCTCTAATGTATCGTTTATTGATAAAGACACACGTATCAATTTTAAAGACAAAAGTATCATCGTCGAATGGTCAGACGGTCTTCACAAAAGACTCCCTCGTATCTAACAATTAAGATCTGAATAATAGATATCAAACAAAAAACAATGTTCGAAAATTCGGATTGGCCGAGTTCATACTTTTGTGCCAATTATTGGATATCATGATTAAACTTTTGTCAAAAACTTTTTTTTTTTTCCTCGTTATTTCATACTTTTGTGCTTGGTCAAAATTGAAATGAAATTCTGTGTAGTGAAAAATTTATTTTGCAATGTCACCAAATTATAAGGTTCATTTAAAAATTTGAGCTGATTTTTGAAGGGTAAAAGACAGAGAGATCTACCATAACATGCCTTCACCAAATTATAGCTGGTTTCTTATGCGCCAAATACTAAAATGCCACACAAATGTGTCCTCATTTGGAGTAAATTTGTACCAAAATTAATTGCAAGTTAAACATTCCATTTCCATTAGAAGGATTGTAGATTTGAAAGTGTCATCGTTCTTAACAAACCTCATTTTCTATTTGAAGTCACATTTTTTAGTGTATTAGTCTGCTTTATATTCGGTAACACTTTTACCCGGTACTTTCGTCTATAACACATTTTAATAACAAAAATTAGAAATATTATTTTTTATTAATTTTTTCCCATTGGTATTTATTTTATCAAAATAAATTTTACGGGTGAGAGTTCACTTTTTTCAATGTAAGGTATATTTATATATATATTTTTTAATGTTAAAATCCATAAATACCGATGAAATCATAATAAAATATAGGAATAATGAAAAAATAAAATTTTAATATTAAAGTTAAGTAGAATAAAAATGAATATTACTGATTGAAACATTATACAAAAGACAATATATACAATTAGTTATTAAGATGTGTTAAACAAAAAAAATTATTCGGTATAACAGATACACTTGTAAAAGTAGTGTAACTGTAACACTCCAAATTCACCTTTTAGGTTTTAAGAGAAAAACTCTAGTGTTACCTCATTTCTAAATCACAATGTTCAACGCTAATATCGGAAACTAACTAAAAGGTTGCTCAGATCACTGGGATTTTTTTTCTTTTTTTGTAGGATATAAAAATAATATATATTCAAAATAAAAAAAGATTAACGCACAACGGAATAAAACCTCTTTGTAATAATGAACAATAAACAAACCCGCACGCACACAATCTGTGCGGCGCACCTAAGCCGAAACTTGGTCAAGAAACAACCCGAAGGCTATTCAGTTTCTCCCTATCAATCTCTGTAAATCTCTGTGATCTCTTTGTGATTACAATGATTACCCAATGCCTCTATTTATAGGCTTAACTATCCCTGAATCCTACCATAAATCTGATCCAGAACTATTTCCTAAAACAAATAAGTTTCTCAAAACAAACAGTAAACCAAATAGGAAATAGACAAATAACAAATCCTACTACAATTATAATTAACTAATTAGTAAATAAAAGTTTGGTTTAATTAATTCCGACATAGCCTCCCTTAAACCAAACTTGAATCAAAGCAGGTCCATAACCATCACGTGCTTGAATCTCCATCGTCATTTCTTTCGCAGTGTAGACAACATGCGAAACCAACTTGCATTAGTTTTTCATCTCTACTTTCAAACTCATCGTAGAGACACATTTGTATGTTCCATGGATCTTCTGTGAAAACCCCTCTTTAGCGAAAAATTTATTCATATCCACCCATTCTTCTTCATCCGAGTTCATTTGCTCATCAACCTTGTAATCAACCTTGCAAATGCCAAAAACATTCTCGTAAACTCGATACATCACCTTTAAATAAGATGTGGACACAAACTTGTATTCTAAAAAAGCCTTATCAAATTTCTCAGTCTGGTCAAAGAACTCATTGATATCTACCCATTCATCTTCAGAACAAAGCTTTCCATCGATATTGCTAATCTCATCAATGCTTTTAGATATAACAATGTCCTTGTAAACCCTAGGCTCCACTGTTACATTTTTAACCTGATCTTACTCTCCACCAAATAAGGAGTCGACTTCACTGCAGTTGATCTGCTCCAGTTCAATAGAGTTTTTAACACTCCCATGATCACTTTTATCTATGTGATCATCAATTTCAATATCCCCCTCTTGTTTTGAGACACATACAATTTCTTCTTCTTCTTTGACCAAATCAACACTTTTAATGTCTTCATCCTCCTCGACACATTCCGGCTTAATGAGTTTTGGCTCTCTGTATTGTTGCTGGAAGATCTATTCTCCAAGCTTTCACCATCAACTTCAAGCAATGTTTCAACAGACTCCTCATCCATTAACACGAAGGCTTCAGCTTGAACATCACAACAATTATCAACAACAGTGGTATTCTCCTCTATGTCTTCAAAATGTTTAGACCAACATTCTCTTTTGTAATCTACAATTTTTTTGGTAAAAGACATCTCATAAGTCACCAGTTCACATTCCAAGTCGTCGTAACCAAACATAGAAAAATCCTTGGTGACTTTTAAAACCAACTTCTTTTTGTGAAATTTCCAAGTCAAAGTGCGGAGAACTTTTGACACTATTTGTTCTTCTGTCATTTTCTCACCGTTGATTCTCATCTCACTAACGATGGATCTGACCCTGTCCATGTATTCTTGGACTCTTTCTTCAGGCTTCATCTCTGCCAACTCGAATTGTCTCCTTAACTCTTGCAGTTTGACTCTTTAAACGTTTTCGTTTCCTCGATTGGCAACTTTTAACTTTTCCCAAAACTCCTTAGCTGTCTTTACATCCATTAAATTTCTGCATACGTCTAATTCAATATTCGTTCTTAAATAATACATAGCCAATTGATACTGATATTGATTTATCTTTGATTCTTTGCTTTCTGCAAATTCTGACTCAAATCCTGTCTCAATCACGTGCCATATTCCAATAAATCTAAAGAGATCTTCCATCTGTTGACTCTAGAGTTCATAATTATTTTTACCATCAAAGACAAAAACAGGACACTTATGAATGATAGGTAAAGAAGACATCTTTAACTACTCCCTTAACATCCGATGCAGTACCCAAAACTTACCCAGTCCGCAAGCTCCGATGCCAAATTGCGGAAGAACAAACAATCGAAGCTGGACACTCATAGTTGACGAAGACAATCAAAATTTATCAAAAGATCAATCTTACCTCACGTAACCCGAGGGAGGTGAAACAAAAGCAAATCAAATTGCTCTTGAGTTCATAGCAGGTGGATGATTAAAGTTGACCCACTTGCTTTTCCTTGATCAAAACCGATGCCAATTTGATGTAGAGTTGCCACGGAAGCCAAACTCCAATTGATTCAATCCAACCCCACTAAATCAATCCGATGCTGCTGCGATCGAACAACCAAGCTCTGATACCACTTGTATGATATAAAAAAAATATATATTCAAAATAAAAAAGATTAACGCACAGCGAAATAAAACCACTTTGTAATAACGAACAATAAACAAACCCGCACGCATACAATATGTGCAGCGCACCTAAGCCGAAACTTGGTCAAGAAACAACCCGAAGGCTATTCAGTTTCTCCCTATCAATCTCTATAAATCTCTGTGATCTCTTTGTGATTACAATGATCACCCAATGCCTCTATTTATAGGCTTAACTATCCCTGAATCCTACCATAAATCTGATCCAGAACTATTTCCTAAAACAACTAGGTTTTCCAAAACAAACACTAAACCAAATAGGAAATAGACAAATAACAAATCCTACTACAATTATAATTAACTAATTAGTAAATACAAGTTTGGTTTAATTAATTCCAACATTTTGTTTTTGGAAAAGGGTCAATGGTTATACACATACAAGTCCCAAGTCACTTGGGTCACGAGACATCAAACTCCCAAATCAAAACAAGCCTTACTACTTTCATAAAATTCACTAAACATTGTTCAAAGATCTAATACAAACATCCTTATCTAATCATTATAAGCATTCTCTAAAATACATATTCATAACATTATTGTAAATCCAAAAGTAGAGTCATAGAGCTCAATTATAAAATTACACCGAAAGTCTACATCAAAAGCAATTCAACCAAGACATTTTATCATGCTTTCAACACTTTATGATCGATCACTCATAAGGGGTACCTGTAATAATTAAATTTGACTAAGTGAGCCCTTGCCCAGTGAGGACTCACCATTTTTGCAAACTTACTGAGTGAGTGATTAACCCATACATGCATTAAAACACTATCAAAATCAAGAGTATGTAATATGTAAATCAATAAACAACTAGTACATATATCATTGTCGCAAATAATCTCAAACACAAGCTGAATGATAAATAAAGGATATGGTGAGTCTAAAGAATAAACCAATCGACTCTGTGAGTATGGAAGGTTTATTCGAAAGACTCTATTTCAATTTGTAGGGGTTCCAAATTTCCTTAATTGACTAAGGTTCATTAACAACGCCAGTCATATCTTATATTTTGTGAGATCTCGCCAACCCAGGCTTACCAACGCGTGGTTACCAATTTATCCTGTGTAGTTGCCTTACCTCCCAGTCAGGCCCTATGCTTTTCCCCCATAGGTTTTGACACAACTTACCTCAGGTCCAGTACTGGAGAAGCATGCATAACTATATTATTTTGTAATCAATTCATACAACGGTCCGGTGCAATAAAGTACACAACCGGCCTTACCAGAGAAAAGCTTAAGCATCAAACAACAGTCCAATGTGATAAAGTACACAATTGGCCTTATCAAACGACATAATACTTAATAACCATTCAGCATCACAATCATATCGCATCCATACTATCTCAAGCAAATTAAATCACGAGACATACCACAATCTCAATGAGTCACATGTCACCAATGCAACACTTAGCATATGGAGCATAGCTGAGGATTTAATTTCATGTAATCGCAATCATCAAGATATATATGTACATATATATTCATGAGGAAGCATTGTAAGAAAGCAGTAAACTGGTTCATAATTTAGGTTGCGATTAAAACGGTTCTTAGTCAGTGAGATTACTCACCTAGTTGTTCTGACTCAGTTACTTGATAATCTGCAAATTAAGAATAATCCCATTAGTATAACTTCTCATGTTATTTCATTTCTAATCTTTACCCTAACTACAAGCTCAAAGTTTTGGTCTAAATCAAGCTAGGTTTGGAAGTAGTGTTTATTGTCTTAGTACTTTCTTAACCTATAGAGTTTACCACTTTCCAATATTCAAATTGTATTTCTATCTCTTTAATATAATCGAGTATTCTTAAAGATGTTTAAGAAGTTTATAGTATTAAGATAAATAAGTCCCTTAAATTGTGTGCTAAATCATTGGGCATTAGATAAACTAGTTGTAAGGGTCAATTCTCTCTAAAGAAAACAAGACGTTTGAAAATAATGAGATCTGAACTTTTTAAACCAGCAACAAACATAATTCAGGCTCACATTTTCCATCAAAACAGAACACTCATTCAGTTCTGATTATATTGAAAATAAAGAAGTCCTTTGTTTTTGAAGTCAGTACCAAACATATCACAGGCTCATGCATTAATCCAAACAAAACAACATTTTTAGCTTTCTTCTATATTTTAAATCAAAAGAAGACTTTTACTTTTAAAATCAGTCGCAAAATAAAGCTCTAGTTCATGGTTCAATAAAAAAAAACAGAACACATCTCTAACTTCTAATCATACTTCAAAACAAGAAAAACTTTTAACCTCTACAATCAGATTTGAAGCATAGCTCAGACTTAGGTTTCAACCCAAACAAAATACTAATTTAGCTCTTAATTACATTTAAAAAAAAAAAGAAAGACTTTTAATGTCTAAAATCAGCCCCAAACTATAGTTCAAGCTCATGTTTAAATGAAAACAAAACACACATTTATTTACTGTATGTTAAAACAAGGTATTCCCTTTAATTTATACAATCAAACACAACAAGCAGTCCAAACTTAGGTTTAACGAAATTGGACACATGTTTAGCTCCTCATACTTTAATAATAAGAAACGTCCTCTACATTTCTTCAAATTAATGGCAAACACAGTTCAGGTTTACTAATACAAACGTCTGCAATAGTTCTGTCATCTTCAAGATTTATGTGCAGCAAATTTGTTTAGGCTTTAATGCTTAAAGGTCTCTCAGCTAAGAATTCTTGTAATATTCTCCATGAAAAGTTCCTAAGATATGTTTAGTTTAATACATGCATGTGCTTCATCACTTGTATTTGACATACCACCCTCCTTTATTCTTACAAGTTTGTCAGTTCATTATAAAGAACTCCAGAGAAAAGAAGTAATACAAATGCTCAGCTCTATATCCTATTACTTTCCCTTTGCCAAGTAATAAGGAAAACTTTGAGCAATGTCTTGAGGGCAGTATTCTCTAAACCAAATAAGCATTTTTTCAATTCACGGAGCTAACTGAATAGATTCTCATTCCATAAAAGAAAATTACAGTTTTGGCATGTTTTATGATTATCATTCGTTCAATGTTTGTGATTCTATTTCACAGAGCAATGATAAAATGTACTGCAGTATGTAGAATGAACAATATAAAAGGAAATGAAGGTGCTCAAATAATTCTAGGATAGTCAATCATCATTTACAATAGAAAACAATCCATTTTGCTGAACTGGTATATAACTAAACTGAACTAGAAAATGTGAACAATTTAATAGACAACCTTAACTTTGCATCGGTTCCTTTATGGACTCTCAAATTAGAGTATCATCATTTAAAGCATAAATATGACCACCTTACTTAGTGAATTCTTTAATGCCACTAAATTTCTAAGAAGCCTACACACACACTTGGTTACAGACAACTCATAATTAACTAAAAAATATGGCAGTCATATTTTCAAACACTAAGCATGCATTATTTCTTTATTTACTTTTATTTAGTTTTTCTACAGATTTTAAGGAATCTACATGCATGCCAATTTCTTCCTCTTCTAGAGTTGAGATCTAAAGATCCTACCTTTTGATGAGATGGCCTCTACTTCTTTTCTTGACTCTTCTAAGATTGGATGGTTTTCTACAACTTCCAGGATTTTGTGTCTTGGAATTACTGTAATAAGGATGGGGAATGAAATAGTGAGGATGTATGAGGGGGTTTGGAAGGAAGGATTGTTTTTCTTTTTCAGATGAATGAAAATTTATTCTGAGCGGAGTAACCAAGAATGAAAGCCATGGAAGAGCTTCTCAGTATCGATGGTGAGGGAGGGGAATGATTTCGATAGAGGGAGTCTTCATTTTTCTTTCAGATTTTCTTGTGGTAATTCCCTAGGACTAGACACGTAACTCACATGCAGAAAGACACCTACGTAGAGTCTTTAACATAATTACCCCACTAACCCCTTAACTTTCTTGTTTAAGACATTTATTCCACAGATTTTTTTGTTCATCCTTTTACCCAATCCCTTTAAACTTTTAGATTAACTATATTTCAGTCCAATTTATAAGTCACTCTTCATTAGTTTTACAATTTAAGAAGAATGATAACACTTTAAAATTTGGAAACTCTCAATCAATATGTAATGTATGTAAATTTTAAGAAAGACTTAATTTATTAAAACTTTTATATTATTATTAATCTACTCCTAATCTATTACAAAACACTATTTTGACTAGTAGCTGGGACACCGGGTTTCACAGTAACACACCAACAATGATAAAGATAACATTCTAACCTCCTACTTTCGTGGCATTAGAAGATTCTAATTTCACAAATCTATAATTTTGATGAATGTCATGGTATAATACATAAAATAACTAATTTGACACCATTTATTCCATTAAAATCCTTTCTTTTATTGTGTAAGTTAGTTGTGAACCACATATAATTATATTAGTAAGGCTAGAAAGATCAAAACAAATTGAAAGTTGTATTTTTTATTGGAATAAAAAAAAAAATTTTGAAAGTGAATTCATCTAATAGAACAGAAAGAGCATTTTTTCTTTCTATGGACTCGCAAATTAGTTTTAGTTTTACTCCACTAATTGTCTCGTTCTGTATCATTCTACGTAGAACAAACACGAGAATAATGGTGTCACAGAAAAGTATTATAGAAAACTAATTATAAGGCAATGTTTCTTAAATGTATCCAATGGCATGAAAAGGCAAAAGACAACTTAAAAATGTAGGATGTGAATTAGTTAAGGTTGCTGGCACTGTTTGTAACTAACTGATCTGATCCCCAACTGATTCTTCCATCATCACTTTCCAACTTCCTATGTTTATAGGAATGTTATTTAGGATCATCCTTAAATTTCTATGGCAAACTCGTGACACAACCACCCTCTTTGGCTTCTACTGCCAACTTGACTGTTTATTCTTAAACTAACTCACTCACATAATAATATTATAATAGTAACAAATTAAATAGAATTGATTTGTTTAAATCATGACACACTTTGTTGAGAGATTATTCGGTGCATCTGTTGTACCATGCAGATTGTGTAATCAGATAGTGTTATTTTGGCAAAAAGCGAAAGTACATGTAAGGGAGTCATGAATGAATAAAAATCATAATTATCAATTTATGGTTGACTGGCTACACTATTGTTAAGGATACATCTGATGTACTCAATAATTTTCCCTTTTGTGGGATTGATCTTTTCACATTGAAAGTGAGTTCGAGTCATCTGTCTCATTATTTGTATTTGGAGAAGTTATTTCATACATCGAATGTATGAGCAGGAGTATATGTTGGTGTTTTTTTAAATTTAAGGGTAAAAGTATGACGTAAGAGATACTCTAGATATAATTTAAAAAGTTCACTTTGTAATATTAAAAGAATATTACAAAATAAAAAAAATTCTATTAAGGGCGCACGAAAAAACATAATTATTATAAAGGGCGTAACTTTTTTATATTTATTATTAAGGGAATTAAAATACTTTAATAACTTTTTAATTAGTAAAAGTCCATTTTATCCTTTATTATTAATTAAGTAAGTTAAAAAACTACCCGCCTAGCTATGCAGTATTCACTGATATTAAATGTTTTCCTCCTCTTCCCGAAAAAACTCTATTCATCATGAAAATCGTTAACATGATCTGTCAGCTATGTATTTGCCATGTCACGTCCCTATTTCATGCCTCCGCTCCATATTTCCGGTCGCTCCGATAAATCCCCTCTAGTTGAATCATTCCCAGCGGGGCTGCCACCAACCTTTTCCGGCACTTTTATGGTGTTATTTGCCCTATCACCTCCCAAATCCACACACCTCTGCTTCGAATTAAATCTCGCTCCGGCGAATCCACGTCAGTTGAATCATTCCCACCAGGAACAGGACCAACCTTTTCATGCTCTTTTCTGCTTTGGATCTCTGACTTGACATCACACACAATTTTAACAACAATTTCGTTGAACGGTTTTCCACCTGCGCAATAAAACAACCGGCATAAATTTTCAGCAAAATAAAAAACATGTAAATGAGCCAATGGAATAAACATTAACCTTGAAGCAAAATGTATAAATTGACAGACATGGGACTTGGGAGTATCTTCTAGCTTTCCCCGAGAGCATATATGGCAGAGTTTTGGGTGAATTTGTAATCGAAAAGGCGGATATGAGATTGGGTTTATGAGTTGGGTACATAATTGCTTACCCTTCCATAATTGGATAGAACAGTGCTAAAAATCTTTCCGCCGGTGGAATAACAATAGCCATAGGATATTTTGCGTGCTTGCTTGATGGGCGCGCGCGGCTTCCCATTGATCGCCGACTAAACGAGAGCAAATTGTGGAAGCAGAAGATGAAAAACTAAGAGAAGGAGAAGGATGCTAATGGAACTGGAAGAGTAAAAGTTAATTAAAAAACTACGGATTTTCCAAAGTCCAATGATTCACGGCATTCTGGAGCTTTTCCGGGAACACAAGTTAATCAGATAGCTTGGATGTAGCTTATTACAAATTTAATTAATAACAGAGGATAAAATTGACTTTTATTAATTAAAATTTTATCAAAGTATTTTAATGCCCTTAATAATAAAAATAAAAAAGTTACGCCCTCTTTAATAATTATGTTTCTTCTGACGCTCTTAATGGAAATTTTCCCTACAAAATAAACTATTTTAATACCTAAAAAAAAAAAAAAAGAGCCTATTTTAATAGAATCAATAAAGTATAATTTATTTATTATTTTCTGATTGAGTTATTATATCCAATACAAAAGTAGATGCATCTCATGTACTTAATAATCAATTCACCATTTATATATTGAATTGTGTCACACTTTTTAAAATAATGATAAAATAAAATTATATCATTCCACTTATTAAACCACCCATATTTACACAATTTGTTAAAAAATAATTTACTGAAAACATTTATTTTTTCCCCCGATATTTTCCCTCAATCAGGTTAATATCCAAACATAGCCAAATTGAATTTGCATTGTTATACTCACAATGAGGATATTAAGTAAAATAATAAAGTCAATAACATACGCACATAAAAATATATAATTATTTTAAATTATTATTTTAAAATTAGGTACTTGTTTATTAAAAAATTCCTTAAAAAATGTGACATCATTCACAATATTATTTCACTGATAAATTCGCTAAATATAATGTATTGTTTAAGAGAAAAACTACAGTCTCGTTATGGTACCATTTAATTATTGTATTTGTCATTGAATATATTACTAATGCAATTGCATACCCAATGACATAAACAAATTTAATGACTGAATGATTTTTTTGAGAATCATTAATTAATTATGTAATCATTCATGCAAAATATATATCTCTCTCACTTGTTTTATCATCTTTCTTTTGGGAGTCACTTCTATATATTAAATAAATACTTATCAAGCAATCACCATTGAAAGTGGCCGTTTACCATGAAATTTGTTGCATGTAAGTGTCACTGAAATTAGTTTTGTCTTGTTTTCAATTTTCTCTTTCCAATATAATAAATTAAGCAAGAGCTAGTCATATATATATATATATATTTATTTATTTATTTATTATTTATTTATTTATTATTTTCTTTATTTTAGGTTTTAAATTTTGTTTGTGAAACATACATGTAAGATTTATTCAATATAACTAGTGTAGCAAATAGATTTATTTTTAGTAGTATGTAGCATATAATTCGTTAAAATAATACCTTTTGTTCTTTTATTAAACTTTTAAAAGACACTTTGTTTAGACTTAAAAATGTAAAATGACAAAAAAATTTTACCCGTATTAATTAATGGCCGAAAAATTGCCAACACCCGTAAAATTGATCTAAATTATGAAATAAACCATAGTCAACTTCCCATCCGACTAGTCAAGGGTTGGTTTGGTAAATATTTTATCAAACGACATAGTTCATTTGGTAATTTAGACAATTAAAGTTCATAAAAGTTGTGGTAATTTCCCCTAAGATATTAGTTGTTAATTATTGGGTTGTAAAAGAATTTAAAACAAGCATTCGCATTTTATAGGCATGTTAATTAGCTTAAATTATGTATCTAATATGACCTTTTATATATATATATATATATATATATATCAAAATCCTTAAATTGAAAGACAAATTTGTAATTTTATGAAAAAACTAGGAACAAAAATGAGTCAAAGGGCCATAGTTTGATGGACAACTATTAATGATGCTAGTTTTTTTCAAAAAAATAATTAAAAAATTAAATATGGGATTAGTTACTTGTTTATTAATGCGTAAAAGAAAAATAGAAATAAAAACAAAAAGAGCTAATAAAAGTGACTGTGAAAACATTACGAAAATCGCGGAGTGACATTTTTATAGTTCGCTAGTACTTGTTTGCGTAATGAAAACAGAAGTATTAATAATGCCAGTTAGCCTATTCTATGTGCAATATTATCCAACTTCACTATAGTAGGAATCGGGTTCTATGTAGGCATTACGAATTCAAATTTTGAGGACGTGGCATTGTTCTGATCTAGTTTATAAGTTGCAAAATATCTAATTTTAAATAAACAATGAACAATGGAAATTAAATTAATGGTTGTCAACAACCATTTATTTTTAATATAATTTATTGGAAAGAAAAGAAATATATATCCTCGATCCTCTCCATTTCACATATTTATTTTAGAAAAATAAAAAATCCATTTAAATACAACATTTTCAACCATTTTAATTAAGGTACTGAAATATAGGTTGCCCTGGTTTTTTTTTTTTTTTTTTTCTTCATTTCTCCCATGTGTTTTAAAAGTAGCTAGTGATACCCTTGCAGTTTGAGAATAAAGTGTCCAACTAACCAAAAATATCCAAACTAACGGTATTAGAAATATCATATTTTTCGCATATTTGAATATTATACTCTCACTTTGTGCCGCAAGTCACTCTAACAGACCATTAATTTTAATATTTTTACTCAATTGAGCATTTCAATCCTAAACCAAGATAACTTGATATTTATAAACATAAGAAAGAAACTGTTCATATCGCAAAATCATCCGAAAAAACTGTATTTAACCCTTTTAATTAAGTCCAAACTAATTAATTAATTGTTCATTTCATTAATTAAATATCATATGCATATGAACGGAAATGAACAAATGGATGACTTTTGTTGCAATCTTCTTGTTGAAGGGATTCCCCTTAAGGATGGAAATGAAGAATTCAAATTGATGTCCGCAAACTACAATTAGTTAGGAAAAAAGACTGTATTTTTAGAGAAACAACTTTGTTTGTGTTGCTTTGAAATTTCCATAATGTTGTTTAGGCTCTGTTTGTTTTGTAACTCATTTAAGAAATTCTTCACATTTAAAAAAAAAAAAAAAAAGCTTTATAAACAAACAATCTCATTTTTTCTTAAATTCAAATTTCAAATTTTGAATTTCTTACTCACATTATTTATTTATTTATTTTAAAATCATCATTACCTCTTTTTACACAATTTTCTATAAAAAAGTCCCTTCAAAAAGAAAAAAAATCCTATTTGAGTTACAAAACAAATAGAGCCTTAATTTCTTATTACAGGCATGTTCCTCCCATTTTGACAAAAAAATTAATTGTTCTTATAATCATGTTCTACATATATTATTTGCATGGAGATAGAAATAATATATTGTTGGATACAATCATTAATTAATTAATCATAAAATGTGAAAAACAATACAAAGTACAAATATTTTAGTGAGCGGTATCTGGTCTGACCCTCTGACGATCTGAGAAGTAATACTTTAGCTCTACAATCGTTACAAGTATTTTTTTCACTATAAGCGATACTTTTCATTTAAACATAACTTTGATACATCAGTAACTAAACTCGATAAATCAAATGTTATACGTGATACGCAATACATTAGCAATTAAACTTATAATCTCAACACATCAACAAATGTACTCAATACAATATAGGCCAAACTCGCTATACAATGCATCAAATGTAATACAAGATACACTAGTAACTAAATTAGTAATCGTGATACATCAACAACTAAACTCATAACTTTGATACATCAACGGATACAGTTACTACATCAGATGCAAAATACCATACACAGGATATTGGAGACTCAATTTGATAGGTAATACATACCAAACCCTAAACTTGACTCGTATATTTTCAAAACATAATTGTAATACATCAGAAGCTAAATTCAATACACGCATTATCTCGGAATCGAATGAACAGTTGTTTTAGACGTGACATTTCTTTCTTAACTTGAGCCCACTAAGACCCACTCGTAACTACAAAGTCATAACCTTCTTCATCGGAATCGAATCAACATTCTAATTAATGTGGCGAGCCTTTGCTATCAACCAGTGGGCTATGATGCATTCTCTTTATAATTTCTCACTCAATTTAGAGGGAGTGTTTCATTTACTACGATTGGCTGCCTGACACGCGGTAGTGCAACAACCATACTTGATACATGTATTTTTTCAATATTTGTATTTTTATATAATCACAATACAATAAAGACCAAACTTGATGCACCAGAGACTAATCTCAATATTCTATACATCTGAAACTAAACTCTATACACCATGTATCATAAATTAAATTTAATATGCGATACAATGAAAGTTACACTTGATACATGATTCTTCGCACTAGCTAAACTCATAAGTACCCCATACATCAGAAGCTAAACTCGATGCACTGGATGCTAAAATAATTACACGATAATTTGTGACTACACTTGATACGCGATATTACAATAACTAAACTCACAACTACGATATATCAACTGTGAAACTCAGTACACCAGAAGTTAAACTCAATACATAATACGTTAGTTGCTTAACTCGATATGCATATTTTCATAACATAACTGCAAAATTTCAAATGTAAACTCAATGCGCTCATTTATTGTTACACTAATTTATGTTTTTAATTATTGAAAATCTCCCTATCTCAATTTATTGTTATACTGATGAAAATGAAACCTTTTCTGTACACTGTACTCGAAAGTTGTAAACTGAAAATGAAACCTTGTAAACTGAAAATGAAACCTTTTCTGTACACTGTACTTAAAAGTTGTAAACTAACACAAATAAATAGAGCTTAAGCGCCATATATTAAAGACCTGACGAAGTAGTAACACCAACCTTGAAAAGCATGCTTAGGGGCCATTTAGTTGGTTCTGAATTCTTAGTGCTCCAATAATAATGAGATGTGATCTCCTATATGATGTAGTTGTAAAATTCGTTAAAGGGGGTTGTATTTCTTTAGGTGAATTACATATCTTTTTTAAATCCCAACAAAGAGTTCTGATTTTACAATTTTCATGTCTTAATAATATTGTTTTATTTATATTTTTATTATACACTTAAAAAGTAAAACTTAAGTAAAAAAGTGTAAAAAATTACTTGTTTTATGTGTTTTATTATAGGAATTATAAAATTTATATATTCTGTAAACATAATTTTTCAGTTATACTCCCTGGGGCTCCTTTTTTTTGTGACCGGATTGGGGAAATTTTAGTTTTAGAATTTTTTTTGAGGAAACTTCTTTTGGAGATTTGTGTTGGAAAGAGAAGAAAAAGTGTAATGATTATGTTATTTTTTGAATTTATGTGAGCGAAGAATTAGAGGGAATTTTAAATTTTAATTTGAGTAGAAAATGAGGTTTTTTTTGTGTAAAATTTTAGAAGAAAAAGTGATGATTTCCTTAAATTGAATGGAAAAGAACAGAGCCAAATTGTCCTCTAAAATTGTTATTGGAGCAAAAAAATACACAAATTAAGAAAATTATAAAATTGTCAGTTTTACCCTTAATGTTGTACTTTTTTTTTTCTCTCTCTCAATTAATTGCTACACCAACTTGTGTCTTTGGTTAACAAATATTTTCTCTTTCTTAATTTATTGCTATAAGAATAAAATTGGAACTCGTTTTATTATTTGCATTTGTAATTTGTAAAATGACAATTTTTAAAGAACAAAATTTTAGAGCTACAAAGACATTATTTGGAGGACGGAAGGAGTAGAACGGAAGGGTCTCCCCCCCCCCCCCCCCCCCCCCCCACCCCCCACCCACACACACACACACACACACAAATCAATTATTTGTAAGTTTTTTTTTACTCCCTTCGATCCAAAATAAAATTCGTTTTAGAGGAGTAACAATCTTCAAAATGAATGACGTTTTAGCAAAAAGTATAAATAGTTTTTCTAAATATACCCTTGTCTTAAGCTATCTAATTAAGAGTTAGTAATTATTTTGAATACCTAGTAATGATCTAACCGAGTATTAATTGGATTAAAACTGGAAGACGGCTGGTAATAATAAAGGGTAAATACACAATTACTCTCTTGTGGTTAGCGAAAGTTATTAACCGGGCCCCTATCGTTTAAAAAGCTACGAAGAGCCCCCTTAACTTTCGTGAACTATGTAAAGTGGACGAAAATGACCAAAATACCCCCTCATCTAAACTATAGAAATGACCAAAGAAAGTTTAGATGCGGGGGTATTTTGATCATTTTTGTCAACTTTATACAGTTCACGAAAGTTAAGGGGGGTTGTTCGTAACTTTTTAAACGATAGGGGGCCGGTTAATAACTTTCGCTGACCACAGAGGATTTTAGGTAATTTACCCAATAATAAATTACAATGGTCAAGGATTTTCTTATCATTTAAACGAATTCATTAATTTATTTGATGAATTCTAAAATGCGGAGTAACTTTTATTATGGATGGGATGGGATGGGATGGGATGAAGTAGTAATTTGGAGTGAGGAACAATTAATTATTTTCATTATGATTGAGATTGTATATAATTTCTATGGTTATCTTTTCTAAGTATTTATTATTAATTGAGTTGAGATAAATCATGAAAAAGGATTGGATAAAGACGGGAGTCATTACCTTGAATTAACTGTTGTCGCCTTTTCGATGCAAGCATGTGCATGGAAGAAAAAGAAGAGAGCCCTTGGATGTGAGTCTTGATTGGAAAGAAGAAACAAATCAAATCTTCTTCTTCTTCTTTTTCTTTCTTCAACATTTGTCGACAAATTAATCAAAGCCAAAGAACATGACATGACGACCCCTGTAAAACGTTAGTTTGTCCGGATTGAGGATTCACATTTCAATTGTTCAAACAATTAATAGTATTATAGGATATTGTTTTCCTAACCCAAAATGATTGAGTCCATCACCTATTATTACTCCGTCCGTTTCATTAGAACGGTCCATCTTTACTTAGATATAATTTATTATGAATATCAAGGTATAATACCTAAAACATTTAATTTGCCATCATTTGTTCCATTTATATCCTTACTTAAAAAGTAAGAATTAATTGTAGACCACACATAATTATATTTGTAAGGGTAGGAGATGTAAAAAAAACCCAAACTTGATCCTTCTAATGGAACAAAAAATATTTCTCAAACTGGACCCTTCTAATGGAACGGAGTGAGTATTAGTTAGGAAAAAATACGAAAATAATTAACGTGGCATTTTTTTTTTTCAATAATCAAGGAATTATTTTATTTTATTTTGATAATCTACGAGGAAACTTAGGCCATGTTTGGAAGAGTTTTCAAAATGTGTTTTGGGGGTGAATTGGGTGGGCCCAAACTACAAAAATTGTTTGGCATGAATCTCATTCCATCTCATCTCATCTTGGAAGCAATTCTTGATACATGTTTGGCATGAAACTTTGAAGAAAATGGTGCAAAACTAATTCCACCTCTACCCAAAATCTCAAGTTCATATAATCACCAATGATGTTAATAATTTAAAAGTATCTTTCATATTTTTTAAAAATATATATATATTAAAAAATTTTAGAAAAAATAAAATAAAATTTATGAACAGTAATTATGTGGTCCTATTCACGAATATCGAAATTAATTATTTTAGGTTTAGAAATAAATAGTTAACCTAGAAGGGAAAAAATCTCAAGTTCGTATAATCACCAATAATGTTAGTAATTTAAAAGTATCTTTCATATTTTTTTAAAAAAATTAAAAAAATAAATAAATTTGTGAACAGTAATTATGTGGATATCACGAGTATCCGAAGTTGGAGGTAAATTTTGCAATGCCATATAATATCTTGATACATATCTTGAAACACATTCCAAAATACATTTGAAGATGTACTTCTAAATAATATATCAAAACATCTTTCAAAAACACATTACAAAACATAATTCAAAACAGGGCCTTCATATCACCCATCGTTCCACATGGTGGAAGAAAGAATTAACGAGGGAGAAAGATGCTGGCTACTAATTGATATTGAAGTAGGGTACGTTCTTTGTATTGCTTTGAAAAAAACAAGAAAACATATTTGGACCTCATTCATGATCTTGAGATACCCAGATATTGATGTCTTGGAAATGACTTGATTTGTAATTATATGTGTAAGACTTAATTATTGTTTAATTATCATTTCTATTCGTACAATTTCATTTCATGTTAACAGTAATCCCCAATGTATTATTTGTACGTGTAACATTTGGTATGGAGCCACTTGTATATGTTGTTGCCAGTTGGTGTTGAATTTTTTGATTCCCTTCAAACTTAAATTGCTCCAAAGACAAGACTGAGATTAACGTACTTCTAATCGATGATATGTCGTTTTATCATTTGTCAACTAACAAGATTAACGTTTGAGTTTAGCTAATTCATAACGTACGATGTGATCATAAATATATATATATACATATATATATATGTGTGGAAAAAATAAAACTACTGACCACTAACCTCTTCTTTTATTATATATTTTGATACGCTATTATTATTTTTGTTATTGTTAATTAACTGCCACAAAAGGACAGATCAATTGTTATCAAGAAAATATGTAGTTAATCGCATATAGAAGTAACCCGTATAGACTAATTAGAAGACTAAAAGATTTCATTAATTGCGCTGGAAATCGTCAAATAACAATAGGTAAAAGACCAAGAAATAGTCAGACAACTATTTACAAAAGATTTAATATGATAATTATCATATCTGAACCACAAGAATGTACTTAATTTATTAAATTGTAAATAGAAGATCTAAACATTGTAGAATTAAACTTGCAATTGCGCTGAGCAAACCTCATACCAACGGTTACAAAATCAACCACTAATTACCGATAAAAGCCTCAAAACTGAATCTTTATATACCACAGTCATGCATGGAATCACCATAACCAAATAAAAATCACAAAATAAAAATATTATAAACAGAGATTAAGAATTAAACAAAGGAGAAAATGCCCTATTATTGGTCGATCTGGTTAATTAGGGAGCCTAAGATGTAAAAATAAATGAAATCAAATAAAAGATATATAACAAAAGGAAAAGTAAAATTGTTTCTTTCATTCTCTTGTAAGAGAGATGAGGAAAGAAGATGAAAAAATTTTAGGGTTTGAGTTTTTGATTGGGAAGAGACTAATTAAACAACCTAAATTATATGTGAATAAAAAATGATAACACAGTTAAAAATTATGACTGAATTCAACCGCAGTAATTGAGTAAAAGAAAAAAAAAAAGAGTAAATACTCAAAATGGAAATTGTTAACTATAGCCACGTACCAAATGCGTAAATATTCCGTCAGTCATTATAGTGATTCATTATGTGAATTGAATTGGAAAAGCTAATTAATTAGAGCTTCAATTCATTTATTGGTACTTAAATATAAAAGAAACTATACATGTGCTTCCTGATTACACGAATATTCTCATAACTTTTTTTTAGACGAAAGTAAGTGTATTATATTAATGATAATGTTTGAGATATAAAAGTTGGGGTAACTCCCCAATAGTAATCTGGTTAAGGCCTCGTGACTCCAAACTTAGTAGGTACGCCACTGTATTCCTGTCCCGTTCTATCCAATAGATACCCTTAATGCCAAAGTCCCGTATATAACCAAGATTCTCATAATTGAACTTATATACATGAATAAAAGTTTAATTGATTGTACTAATATTTTTCTGTCTATAACATCTAAAGAAATTGAATTTCATCATTAATAATTTATCCTACCACTAGAAACAATAAAATAAAATAAAGGGGCAGTCAATAAGATTACAAGCTTACAAAATATAAATAATAATAAATAAAAAAACTTTTGGGATGAAACTAAGATAATAATAAAAACAAGGTTAGTACACATCTCCTTTTCTAGCCGAATTTTCTACAAAGAGACTATCACTTTCAGCAAAATTGCACCAATCAACCTATGCTGCCTGGCATTCCATAGCCAATAATAAACAAATAAAATAAGTTCATACATAATTTTTTAATGTAAAATTTATGTAATTTCAGGAGGAAGCATCTTCTTTCTGCTGGGATTGGGCCAACAAATTATGTATATTTCCAGAAAAAGACGTCATTGTTAATGGTTATTTTTTCAATTTTCTTTTCTTTAAATTCCGAATGGTGCAGTCATTGTATCCATTGTACCACGTAAGAATGATGTAGTCAGATACAATAAGGAACTAAGTTTTATTTTTTTGGGAGGGTAATAAACATGCACGAATCCAGAAATAAAAATAAATTTTAGTTACTATTTTACTCTTGGTTTATTACACTATTTTTAAAAATATATCGGATGTACTCAATAATTCTACGTGTAGTCATAATAGTCAACATATTATCCATTTTGGGGCTAAAAATATTGGTGTAATATTATTTCTTTCCTTGATTAAGAAATTTAATTGGATTAGGAGTTAAGCAATACACGTGCATACACAAAGCCCTAAAATTCGGACACAAATGTCAAAGTTTGTACCCTTTATCTTCCCCAAATGCTTTAAATTAGTGGCCTTCTATTTCGGAAAGGATAAAACTAAAATAGTAGTAGTAATGATGTGAGCACTCAAAAAAAATATATATATATTTGTTTTTTTTTTTTTTTTGGTGGTACAGAACGATATGTATTGGTGAACAATAATTATTCTTTAATCATGAGTGTTAAATTTGGAAAAAAAAATTATAAAAATTAAATTAGTGTTGAATTTTATTCTTTTTCCATGGAAGATTGTAGATCATATTTGTTGGCAATTATTGATGTGTATAGATACGTAAGGTTGATGCATGTTTGCACGAACAAGGTCATACATGGTTGAGAGACAGGGGGGACAACTATATATATATATATATATAATACAGTTTTATTAATTAAATAATTTTCTTGGATGTATTATTAATGAATGTTGTCACGGCATTAGCAATGCATCTAAGGTTATTATTCAGTAATAAAATGTTTTCATAACAGAATTTGAGTCTTTTTCACATGTATGTCTCGTATTGTTGTATAACGTTGAAACATGCGTGGCTTACTCGTTTTTTTTAACTAGAAAATATTTATCATTCGAGGTTTTACAAAATTATCATTTTATTTTATTTTATAGATTTGGAAAATTATTGTGATTTTTTTAATTAGGTATTCATGTAAAAATTATCTCATCTGTTTTGGTTAAATTACCGTTGTCACATTATGAGTAAAGAAAAAGAAATGAACAAAAACCTTACGAGTCCTTTTATTATTTACATTTTTAAAAATATCTAGAGAGTCCTGATAAATTTTCACAATAGCATGAGAATAATGAAAGTTTGGTGAAAGCTCATAGAGATAAATGCAATTTAGCAATATTTAAAGACAACATTCTTTTATTGCACTAGTCCCCTCGTCCTTCTTGAAAGATGTGTGCTTATTGTAATATACAAGTAAATTTTGGTAAACGTACGTAAGTATTATTACGCTGCTTTTTTCATAAGAAAACTCAAAAGATCAATTCGTGACACAGTAGCAATAGTATATTCAAGTGAGGTAACATAATATCTAAAGTCCATAGACTTAATTAACGCCCCCTCGATCGCAACAGAGCCATAAATAAATTTTAGTGAGGCACATATACAATGCTAATGTTTTATGTAAAAAATAAATGTTGACATGACTATATATTAGTGGAAAATGTGAAAATTTTTAAAATTAGATAAACGATAATTTTTTTATTGAAATAATTGACATAATATATATCTATTCATTAAATAAATAAAAATGCTCGTTCCAAATAAAATTAATAAAATTTTTAAAAGTTAATTAATGAGAGCACAAATGAAAATAAAGTTAGTGCGAGCAGTGTCCCCAAAGCCTCCACCCTAGCTCCGCCTATCCCCAAAACCCCCTCCCCCACCCCAAAAAAAAACCTGTATTACCGAATTTATCACCAAATAAAATGATTTTATAAATTAATGCAAGGAGAATAACAGAAAGAAAAGAAATAAGGCTCAAATTAATAAAACATAATCTATTTATTCATAAACCAAATAATCCAGATTTCTGAGCTGTGAAACCTTCCAACTTTGACTTCTCACAATGATTTATTTCAACCATATACCTCATCCCACCTTCTTCTTTTTTTTTTTTTTCCACTAAAAATTCCCAAAAAAAAAAAAAAAACCTAAGTTAAGTAATCATGAATCTCATCCAGAACCACAACAACCAAGCCAAACTAAATTAAATTGTAAGAAAAAGCATGATCCACAAGATCTGTGTAGTCAAACTTAATTTAAACAAATTGTTCTCCATTTAAAAAAAAAAATTTAAAATAGACATTTATTTTTTGGCTCACAGACAAACCACGTATCAAGCAAGAAAATAAATAAATAAATAATTGAGCCACGTACCACATCATATATATATATATATATATATATGTATATATTGTTATGATTTGATAATTAATGAAAATTGAAAAAACAATACTAATATATCATGGCTACACTTTTGAATTTTGGCCTTATAGCTAGCGGATATGATTATGTTGACTAAGAAGTTATAATTAGAGTAAGTTACATTAGTCTCCCCCAAAATTTGATTAAATTATTAAGAGTAAATTAAATTTATCTTCCTGAACTTTGGGTATAACTACGACATTATCTCTGTTTTAAAAAATACAAATAATCCTCACCAGAAGAACAAAATTAAAATCGGCAAAATACAAAGAACTCTGTGCTGTTTTGATTTTTTTTTTTATTATAAATACCTTTCAGGAATTTTTTTTTAACTTTTTCGTCTTTGACAACTTTTCCGGTCTTGACGTTGTCGTCCAGTGAGTTTAAAGAGCTATTTGTATTTTCGAGAACAACAGGGATGGATTCATAATTACCTAAAGTTCAGGGAGTTAAATATAATTTGCCCAATTATTAATCATTTTTTGAGAATTCTGATAATTATCAATTTCTTCCGGAATGGTTCAAAAAAATTTCGAGTAGCAAAAAGTATTTCGAAGTGTGTGTTTATTTTATTAATTGACATGGAGAATTTTGTAATTTGACTAAATTAGGATGAGATGTTAGTAATTATAAAAAAGAATTTAGGAATCAAAATGTAATTTGATCAATATTCTATAAAAATAAATTAAAAAACAATATTATTGCAAGTTAGGCAATGTGCAAAGAAATATATAGTCAATCATTGAACCATAATAATAATAATAATACTTTAAAAAGTGGCTTTTGAAGATTTGACAAAAGTTAATTATCACCAACAATAATTCTCTCATTGGAGTTATTAGTTGTTAGTGCCTAATAATATCTTAGTCTTACATTAATTAGTACATGAGTTTAGTATTCCCACATATAATATAGAATATTCTTCTCCTTGGTTTTCGGCTTTGTGGCAAATTGAGAAGTGCCACGTGGGATGTGTCCCTTTTCATCGTACATGTTGGATCCAATGGAAACAGGACCCACCAAGCCTAATCCTGAGTTTAACAGTCAACCCTAGGGTTAATTAACCTAACCTAAGTTAAGTTAAGCTTTGTTTTCTTAATCACTGCCAAGTGGAGGATTATTGGTAAAAGAAAGGATTAGCTGTGGCGGCACTTTCAATTACTTCCTCTGCACAGCTTAGGTGGCAGATATGATAGTTGACTATTAATTAGATCAATTGGAACCGTTTCTATAAGTTTCTATGACTTTAAAATGTACTTTATTATTTTAAGTTTCTATGAGTTTGATAATCCGAAAACGTATATCGAGTTAAGTTTCTATGAGTTTAAAATGTACTTTATCACTTTAGGGGATATAATTAAACCCAAAAATTTGAATCTGATAATGTGCATATCGAGTTAAACATCTAATGAAAACACGTGTATCAAATACAATATGTCGCAGTTATATTATAAACATGAGCATATGGAGTTTAGATTCAGATAGATTACGTATTGAGTTTAAAATATAATTTATCGAATTTAGCTGTTAATGTATCGCAGTTATTAGTTTAGTTGTTGAAGTGTCGCGTATTGAGTTTAGTTTTGGATTTATCACAATTATGAGTTTAGTTTCTAGTGTATCGAGTTTAGCATGTGATGCGCTAATGTGTCGGGTATTCAGTTTAGTTTCTGATGTATTGCATATTGAATTTAGTCTTTGGAATATCAAATTAACCTTTGAGTTTAGCATCTGATATATCGTGATTACATGTTTAGTCTCTGTTGTATCGCGTATTGAGTTTAGCTACTAATGTACATATTGCGGTTATGAGCTTATAGTCTTTGAAGTATCACGTATAGAGTTTAGGGTCTGATATATCATGTATTGATGAGAACAAGTGTATCGAATTTAGTCTCTAATATATTTCAATTTGAACACTCAGATCGTCTAATAGGATACTCGCCTATATTAAAAATATTGCTCTACCTATTCTACTAAAAGAATTCACTTTAAAAAGCATGCAAATTTTTATGAGTTGTAAGGCACAACATTCGAAATAAGTAATTTGGTAGGATCTTCTCTACTTATACCTTTACTTTTTAAGTATGAGCTGGCTGTGGACGACACATTCTTAGTTATGTAAAACTTAAATTTTCTAATGTGGGATATCATGACACGTCACAAATTAATTACCTGCCAAAGAAATCGAGTTTAATTAGCAAAATTTAACCACTAATCTGAAACCTTTTCTTTCTAACCACTCAGTCCAATTACTATTAATTAACTCTATATTGACTAGAGATATGTAGTATACGGCTAGTGTAGTTTGATTATTGTCGTGTATTTTAATTTGGTATATGCATTTTGCACCTTTTGTACTCTGAGTTAGGATTTATTATGTCATTTTAAGACATTTTTTTACCCAATTTTTAATAAGAGTCCTCGTACTCACCATCTATTTATTCGGTTGTTACTTAAAAAAAAAATTTAACTCTATATTGATTTTGATTTATTTTTCTGAAAATAAAAACTAGTTGACCAAAAAAAGAAAAAGAAAAAAAAAATTTACGGTTACAATAGTAGTACTCCACTAAGGAAGACACCCCACACAAAGTTAGCTTACCGAACCTAATTTACTATAACTGGATTATTCTTACAAATATATTCTTCGATGGCGACACTTACTGTTTTTAATTTTAGTATTTTCAGATGTTAGGAAAAGAAAATTAAAAAATATATAAAAAGGCAAGCCAGCTTAATCCATAGATGAAGTCCATGTCCAACTGTTTGATGGCCGGCGTACCACCATATTTCAATAGCTAAATTGGATACTTGTGTTTTCTTTTAATAACAGCTTGTTATTTTAACATAATTGCAATACTTCAACTGCTAAACTCCATACTTCGGCACCTAAAAAAGGACTTGATATTTCTACATCTAAATTTAATACGTGTAATACTTGTTGTTTTAATATTCATACGATACTTTAGAAACTAAATTTAATACGTCAGCAATTAAAAATGGTAAGGGATATTTCAACACCTAAAATTCAATACACATGATATATACTTGTTAGTTTAACATACAAGTGATATTTCAAAGGCTAATTAATCTCAATACTTTAACATTTAAATTCAGTACACGTGATATTTTGGAGGTTAGACTTAATAATTCATCACCAAAAAATGGTACGCGATACTTCAACAAATAAATTTATCACAAAACATACACACAATAGTTCAGAAACTAAATTCAATATGCATACCGTTGAACCGTCAAACGCGTTGGATACCAATTGCTGTGTAATACGAATGGGATGATGCATGATTTGGTTATGAAACGCATTGATTAATATCTCTCAAATTCAACTCGAACAAGTTGCAAATAATAAGGGCGTGTATTTCCCAAAGAAAAGATTGAGAGTATATATACCAAAAATAAAAATAAAATAAGAAATAAAAAAATTTAAGGGTAAATACACAATTACCCCCTGTGGTTTCAGAAACTTATGCGTCACCCCCTTATGGTTTAAAAAGCTACCATGCACCCCCTTAACTTTCATGAACTATGTGAAGGTGGACGAAATGACCAAAATACCCCACCAGATTGCACTGTAATTACTGAACTGTCAAAAGATTGCAAAACGCAATCGCCTCCCACCGGATTGCACAAAGCCCAGAAACCACAATGCTTCTTTTCACATACATAATAAAGAAATCCCTTCGTTGCCCTGTCTGATGCTGTAATTCTACAGCGGCTCGCAGCCCGGTATTGCCCTTAAAGTCTCCGGTACTATGGCGTCGGACAAGGCATTGAAGGGATCTCTTTATTATGTATGCGAAAAGAAGCATTGTGGTTTCTGGGCTTGGTGCAATCCGGTGGGAGGCGACTACAGTGTGTAATTTTTTGACAGTTCTATTAATTACAGTGTAATATGGTGGGTTATTTTGGTCATTTTTGTCACTTTACATAGTTCACGAAAGTTAAGAGGGTGCATGGTAGTTTTTTAAACCATAAGCAGGGGATGCATAAGTTTTCGAAACCACATAGGGTAATTGTGTATTTACCCAAAATTTAATTATGAAATGAATTTGACAAATAAAATTGAAATCATACGTCGATCTTAGCTACTTTTTCCAAAAGTTTGTTTTAGGTGCCAAACTGCCACTTTAATTTAATTTTGTATGACTATGCATGAATTGCCCACAAATGTTTCACAGAATGCATTGCGCCATTCCTACTTTCCGTTATTCTCTTTACCATTTTTGGAGTCTAAACCAACATACATGCATATATATGGTCACTCCATGTCTTGATTTATCCATAGACATTTGCAACCATCATTTATCATTTTAAACTCTTTTCAATAGGAAAATTACATTTACCTCCATGAACTTTAGTTGTTAATACAAATTCATTCATGTTATTTTGAAAAATACAAATTGTTCCCTAAATTCACCGGACGATAAAGTCAAAATCGTAAAAGTTGTAAACGACCAAAAAACTAAAAAAATTTCTAAAAGGTATTTTATAAAAAGAAATCAAAACAGCCGGGAGTCCGATGAGTTTAGTGAGTTATTGTGTTTTTCACAACAAGAAGGATTAGATTTGTAACCATACCCAAAGTTCAGAAAGGTAAATGATGTAATTCGCCCTTCTTCTTCTTTTTTTAAAATGATGTAATTCGCTCAAATTTTTCGGTGATGCTATATATTTATTTATTTATATATAGAGAGAGACAATTGAGGCTAGCTCAGCGGAATCTTTCTGCATGTCATAGAATTAATTTCCACCCGAGGTTTGAAAATGTAAGGGTGCGGTTCAGTGGGTCCCAAATTCACATATATATATATATATATATATAAAACAGTATATCCTATCTCTTTGTTATAAGAGTCATATTCATAAAAAATACATCACCGAAAATAAGCAAAGTATTACAAATTTGTTTACTTATACATGTCCCTACTTTTAAGTATAAATTGATTTTAAATAACACATAATATATTAACATGAGTATAAATAGTCAAAATAAAATTTTGAAAACGAAACAATAACTCTTTTCATTAATTTGAAACCCCCCCCCCCTCCCCCTCCCCCTCCCCCCCCCCCCCCCCCCCCCCTCTCTCAGAAGTGGTGTTCTATTTATATATATAAAAAAATAAAAATCAAACTTATCTTATGATCGATCATTTTTAACCTACGAGATATGATACATATAATCGATGTTACACTACATATGAAAACTTTATCGCTAGAGGTTAGATGCTATATGTTTTCTCTATTTACGAGATTAGAATTCCATTTTATATTGGTTTTAGTGTTTTATATAGGTTGCATTTGCATTCCTGCATCATTGTAATCCTAAATTAAGGTTCATTATGTCCCTCTTAGCTTTTCTGGTGTTTTGCTTAATTTTTTTTAATAAATGGTTTTCAAACCCCCATCCACTTAATTAGCTGTTAAAAAAAATTAAAAAAAAAAAAAACCTTCATCGCTGTTGTTGTTTAATTTGCCTATCATTAATTGGCAGCATTAGTGGGGGCACTATATATATATATATATATATATATATATATACCCTATATAATAGAAAGTAACATAGGCTTTATTTCAACATGCCACTTGGATGCCATGTAAGCTTATTATTTAATGTCATTTAACATGCCACCTAACTGCCACATAATTTACTCTATACTATTACTTGTCACATGCATGGCTGCCACATAATTTACTCTATAATATTACTTGCCACTTGGCTGCCACCTGAATAAAAAGTTATAAATATTGATATTCTATTGTATTCCTTCCTTTAGTTTTGGAAGATGAAAATTTTATTTTGTATTAATTGTAAATTGTTATTAAATCAGATGTATTAATTGTAAAGTGTTGCCCCTAATTCCAAAATTTACCCCTTTCATTATTTTATTAACTTCCCCCCTTTTATTACCGTGTATAATTCAATTATTAATCTTGGCCACCTCTGCATTCATCCATATCTAATCTCATGATATCCCTTTTCATATTCTCAAACGCCTTCCATATCAATAGACATTAAACTTACAATTAATTTATATCATTTTTATTGATTAATGCTTCATCAAACTCTTTCACTCCCATTTGTTCAGACTTCCCTATACATTTGGTTTTGTTAAGTTTGATTTGCTGCAAACATATTCAAAGCCATGTTAGCATAGCATGTGTGCAAAATAGAAAAGACGAGAATTTCACGCATGCGCAGTGGTTAGTTTGCTTTGTTTTTCCCTTCTTTTAAATCGTGATCTTGAATTAATCTTCGTAATTATTTATAAAAATGTTGGAACTATAGTTAGTTTATAATTTACATGTGTGCATCTTGAGATTGGTGCTGATTTTACGCTTTTATTGTAATGTGATTTGATGATTCTATTTTGATCAGTTCAAATTTTTCTTCATGCCTGGCGATAATGAAATCATGTTTGGGAGTTTTAGTTATTCTTAATCTTTTCCTTTGTTTTCTTCTTCTTCTTTTTTCACGGCAAAGAAGATGTACGATGTTTTTCCTATGTAAAGCGAACATGTATAAAGATAATATCCAACTTAGTATGTACATCGTATCCTTTACAGACTTTGTGTTCAGGTATCGCAAGATAGCAATTGAGTCTGACTCCACATTCCGCCATTTATCCATTTTCTTTAATCCACACCAAAGAGGAGTTCCTTCAGCCAAATAATTTGTACAAATGCCCATTGAGAACACCTTTGCTGCAATGAAACTAAACAACTGATCACGCACCACAAATGCCGATCTTGATACCCCTTGATTTCTACAAAATCAAAAAACACCAACAAACTTACTTCTTGTTAAGTTGAGGCCAAGGACCAAACAAAAAGTATTGAAAAAATCTCTCATGAAATCATCAATCCAAAAAATAATTATGGTTGCTAACTTGCTATTATATATGTTATATGCTTCTTTCCTGTGAAAAAGTGTTTTGTTTTGAGAAAATATGCTTTTCTGTTTAAGTTCTATTATATAAGTGATAGTGGACTCATGAAAAATAATTATGTGCTTTTATTTCATACGCAATAGAATTATACCTCATACACATCTAATAACTTCAAAAGTTGTAAATACACACAAACAAATATATTAAGTTGTCAATTTTATATTTGTAAAAAAATTTCAAATATTTGTTTGATATTTAAAATGTATTTATCATTTCCAACTCAATACATAGTAGATCAATTTTCTATTCATTTTTATTATTTATTTTAACAAATTTCTTTATTATCACATAATATTATTGGGCATTCACCGCGCAAGGGCACGGTGTCCACATCTAGTGTGTATATATATATATATATATATATATATACATATATAAAGACGTCTTGTTACTAATCTCTAATAATATGTCAATTCTTGTTAATTTATTAAACTGAATTTGTTTCTTATTCCCATCGGTATCCAATATGAACAAAAACAATAATATGAAGTGGACAAAACTTTAGGTTTCGTTTGATAACCAAAATTCAGCACTTAAAATGAATGATTAAGAGCCTATTCGTATTAAGTGTGTTTGATAATGGTTAGTCATAAGTCTTAATGAATTAAGTGGTTATGAAGTTAAGTGTTTAATTGATTAAGTGCGTTTGATAACAAAAACTCGAGTAACTTAATTAAATAAGTGGGTCTGAAAAACAAGTACAATTCTGGCCTAACAAATAAGTGGTGAGCGAATCACTTATGACTGAATCTGAATCCAAAAAAATATTTTTTTTGATTAAAATTTTCTCATTTTTTGTATCATTATTATTTTTTTTATGTTTTTAATACTTTTTAAATTTCATCAATTCAAAAACATAATCAAAATAAATTAATTTTATAACTATAAAAAAGTTAAAAAATAAATTATCATCTATATTTATAACTTAATTAAAAATATAAATAAATTTAATGTTAAAAATAAAATAAATTTTTTATTTTTAATAATTTAATAAGATTCAGACATCAATTTTCAGATTCAGACTTCAGTACTAATTTCAGATCTTAAATTTCAGATTTTATCAAATAGCGTCATCTAATGAATTCAGATTTCAAACTTCAGTTTTCAGACATAAGTTTTATCAAACGAAGCTTTAGTTTCTTTTTTAGCTAAAGTATTACTCGCTAACGGCTACATCAATTAACTTTAAAAAATGTATGATTTTTTATAAATCTTAACGTGTAACATAAAGTAAGTTATTTATGATTATTATTTCAACTTATTGTAATTTAGTTTTTAAAAGCGAAATAATTGTGACCACACTTAATTATATTAATAGATATAAAAAGTTAAAAAAATTAAAAATATAACTCTCATATTTGAAACAAAAGGTGTACAACAGCGAAGTATTTCATTATAAAAAGAGCAATGCTAAACCAAATTGTTGCACTGAAGAAATTACGTTAAACTTACATGCACTTTCCTACAGTCTATAGATCATTTTTTTTTTCTTTTTCAAATGACAAAATTTTTATTTTAATTATTCTCAATATATAGAATCGTACCAGAAATAAAATTCAATTTTGGAAAAAAAATAATTAATAGTGCTCTTTTTTTTTTCAACGATGGAAATTTTGGACATGACTTATGAACAGTGAATGAAAATACGACGTGTCATGTACGTCAGTGATATATAGACAGGTACGTACATGCAAAATTAATCACATATATTCTAACACAATTTTAAAAAAAATAATAAATTTGATACACACAATATTTAATTCTTAAAAATAAAAAATATATAAAAACACAAATAAATACGAAATTCATTTATATTTCTTAATTTCTGTTGTTTTGAATAAGATTTTGATTAATTCTTATTGACTCGTCCTCTTCAACCCTTAGTCTTTATAAAAAAAAGTACTCCCTCCGCTTTATTAGAATAACTCACTTTCAAATTATACTACTGGACTATTCTAATGAAATAGGGATGGGCACGTACGTAAAATTGCAACATATTATTTTATTATTTTTATTTATTTACTTATTTACTTTTAGCATTACAAGATTTCTATTTTTCTATTACAATGCTAACAGACTTGCTAATACGGGTGTCGTCACAAAGTTCAATAGTACCACGCACTTAGTAAAGGTAGAAATTATTGAAACAACATGAACTCGACGAGGTATAAAAAAGTTGGGATTGAGCCAGTGACGAAACTTCAACATAATTACTCAAAGGATTAATTTTTAATTATTAATTTTGAAGGGTTAAGTATTTATATATATATACACTTCTTTTTATACTGAAGTATAAATATCGAATATAAAATAATAATAATAAAAGAAATAATAAAAGAAATCGCTACGGCCACCGGCCATGCACCTCTACAGCAGAGGGAAGCTCTATATCTGGATTGAGCCTTAGCAAAGTTGGAGGTTAAATTGGCTGACACAAACAAAATGGGTTAAACAAGATTATGGTTGAGAATGTTGGCACAAGAATTTGTCTAAATCAATGAATATAAACCTGAGTAATTTTTTAAACGAGACGAAAATACGGTTAAAGCCCGATAAAATGTAAACGGCTTAGGCGAGTTGATCTTTGACGTGTTCATTAGTTAATTGAGTCAATATTAGAGTTGAAAAGTTTCAAGATACGAATCTTTCAACTCAATACGACATGAATCGACACCCTAACATTTAATAACCATATAATCACAGGTTTGAACCTCACCAAATATAAATAGTTAGCAGCCATCTACGTGCTACATGACACTTTTGCATTTGGTATTTCAAAATCTAAGCAGATTATGATGACTGCACTGATTATCTTTTCCTAAACATATTTTAAAAACTTTTAATTGTTTATAATTAAAGTCTCTTCCCACGGTCGTTAGCTCTAGCTGTACTCTCTAATAGAGCCAAGAACCAAATCCTGACTGAGAGAGGCCTTAAAATTCCACAACTTCATGAAATAATTACTAATAATTAATTATTAATTATAGGCCTTTTTCTATCAATCTATTCTATCATTTCAATTGGCCCACAAAATGATTCTTCTAAAACATATCTTGACTTAACATGAAGAGTAATTAAATTACATTTACTTTTTCGAGGATTGTCCAATCTATCAAGCGCTCCCCTCTCCCCCCAAAATTTGTAAAAACTACCAAATACTCTCTAAATACAATGTAAGTACAAAATTACATCCATTAAAATGGGTCTGAAGCGAAAAAAAAACGTTGACAACTTTTGAAATAGCAAATTGTTAGACAAATATTTTCTCGTTCAATCCCATTTTGATGGTGTAATTTTTTGTATTTTCATTGCATTTGGAGTGTGTTTCGAAGTTTTCAAAAATATTGCATTTGGAGTGTGTTTCCAAGTTTTCACATACTTCAAAAAGTGCATAGTAATTTGAACAATAAATGTAATTTTGAAAGTTTTCACAAACCTAAGAGAGTGCTTAGTAATTTGGACAAATTTTGAGGGAGGTAAAAGTAATTTACTCTAACAAGAAATGATAAATCAGAGAACTGCTGCTTTGTAAAAGCTCCCAAGAGCATAGGCTAAATCATTATTATGTCAAAGATTAATGTGATCAAGAATCTCCTGCCTAAAACATATAGATGGATAAAGCATGCTGACTGAAGGCCTGCTTTGACTACTAATTGGGGAATTTTGATTTTTGGGAAGAAATAATTTTGTGACACAATTGGGGAATTTTGATTTGTGGGAAGAAATAATTTTTTAGAGGGAAGTTCTTTTGGGAATTTGTGTGAGAAAGAGAAGAAAATTGTAATGATTATATTATTTTTTGAATTTATGTGAGTGGAGATTTAGAGAAAATTTTAAAATTTGAATTTGGAATTTTGTAAAAATGATGTTGTTTCTTTATGGTGGATTTGTGAGAAAAAAGTGATGATTTCCCAAAAATAAAATGAAAAAGAACAGAGCCAATGGTCTCCACATTGAAGACAATGTGTTCACACTTTCTTTCTTTTTTTTAATTTTTTTAACCATAGTCTATTACAACGTGTTATACTACTCCCTCCGTTCCATTATAATGTTCATTTTGACAAATATATAACTTATTATGAATCTTAAGGTACAATACCTAAAATAGCTAATTAGACATCATTTATTCCATTTATAACATCACTTATTAATTATGGACTAATTGTGGACCACACATAATTATATTATAAAGTAAACTTTTCTATTGCAACAAAAAATATCTTTTAAAGTAGACTTCATCTAATAAAACGGATGTAGTATTACAATATTAGACAGCCTAGGCTTTGTGTGTGTGTGCGCGTGTGGGTGGGGGTGGGGTGGGGTGGGGGGGGGGGGGGGAGTGTCCTATTATTAGAGCCTGCACAAAAATATGGTGAAAATTATAAGGAATTAATTGAACCTGTCATGTATCATAATCGCTTGGACACAATTGACTCGTCTCATCATGAAATGCCTAAATGTTTTGACACCACAATTCATCCATATTTTGCATTTTATAATAACTTTTCATTATTTTTATTATTATTATTTTTGTATATTTTAATTTTTTAAAAATTAATTCAAAAGAAAGTTTCAACTGCTTCTATGATATGATACATGCAGTTTTTGCGAGAAGTTTTGGAGCATGTGCCATAAAAATTATGTGGAATAGTTTTCGAAAGTAAAACAGTAAATGATATATATTCATGTATCTGATCAAGTACGTTGCAGTATTGTTTGAACTTATTTATCTTTTAACTGTGATGTAAATGAAAAGGTAAATGACATTGTTAATTTCATTCCGCTTTATCTATACTTTCTAGAATAAGATTCAATTTAATTAATATCTTATTTTTCTTTTTTTTTTGCACAGTTTTTTTATCAAATCATTAAATAAACTAATGATTCATAAGTAATTAAACATGATAAATCATCAATTTATTTTAGTTATCATTGCATATGTTGATTGGAATATTTTGAAAATAAGATAATTAATCTGAAGTTTTGCACCCATTGCTGTGAAGATGTTTTACCGATGCTTCATTTGACACTCGGTTGTTGCTGACTAGCTATTCTTCTTGAAATTTTATGAAATTATCAATATCTCCATGAACACTCAAATTTTGGCAAAATGTGTACCCGACCTGCTAAACGGTTGCACAAGCGCTATTTTCTTCTTCTTTTTTTTTAATTTTTAGAAACATACAATAATTTTCTTAAGTATGCGAATATCGAATTTAGTCACATGTATATTATGAAGAATTGCATATGTAATATTTTAAGGAAAAAATATCGCATATCAAACTATCAGGCAGTCTTACAAAAGACTCCCTCTTAAACTTTCTGCCAAGTAATAAAAAAAAGTTTGAAATTTGAGTTTACTTTATTCACTCACAAAGGAGTAATAGTAATTTTACCAAAGCAAAGAGAAATAATTGTTATATTATTATCTGATTAAAGAGGTAATTATAGTTTTACCAAATTTCAGGATTTGTTTAGTAATTTTTACAAACCATTGCTCTAGCGTATATTATGCTTTCAAGGATGAAGGGGACTTCCTTAATTTCTTCCAAAACGATAAAGAAAAGATTGTTTACTTTAAGAGGTGAAACAGTGTTGCCATCACAAGTAGTCATAGTTCCAAAACAAAAATAATAAAAAAACAAAAAACAAAAAGGAAAAATAGAAAAAGGAGTCAAATACTAAGGCACTGTTATTTTTTATTTCATTTTCGAAAAATCATCACTTTTTCTTCTACAAATCCACCATAAATAAAAAAACATAATTTTTATAAAATTTAAAATTTAAAATTTAAAATTTCCTCTAAATCTTTACTCATATAAATTCAAAAAATAATATAATCATTACATTTTTCTTTTTTTTCCTACACAAATTCCCAAAAGAACTTCCTCCAAAAAAATATTTCTTCTCACAAACAAAAATTTCCCAACTAGATCACAAAAAGAACAGAGCCTAAATGACTGGAAGTGCTGTCCAAATTGTACAAGGAATGAAGTGACTCACACACAATAAGTATCGGAAGATCACACATATCTTAACCAGATTTACTTGAATGAATCTATAAATTGTCAATAGATACGAAGATAGATCTTCTGTTGACCATTAAATAAAATTCAGTACACTCCGATTCTCAATTCGGGAAGAGTGAACGGTCCAAAGTGTCACATTACTTTTTCACAAATGTTACCTTACTTGTTAAAACGGGTCAAAAATGTCCTTTTTATTTTTTTTGCCGTTAGTCTTAACGGAATGTTGATTCGTATCTGGGTTAATGGGTTCGAATTGACAAGTTTCTGTGTTGGGGCCATTTTTGGAACAACTTTTATAGAACTAAAAGAAAGAAAGATCAATTAATTGTGTCGATCCATTTAATCCACGAACATTACAGATCCGTATCGCAATGCTAATTACTCGTGTCAGGTTCGGGTTGACGGATTCATGTATCGATATTCTCATTCATAATTAATTTTACCCGTATAATTATTTGTGTCAATTCACTAAACCTGCAAGTCCGCTAAAAATAAACCATTACTCATTTATGTCGTGGTAGAACCCTAATTGATCCGAAGATGATACGAACGAATTGTGACCCTCCATATGAGAGACGACTTTTACTTTAACTAATAACCCACAATAGTACTATAATTACAACCCAAAGTACTAAAAACCAGAGCACCCAATCCACCCGGATTCATGTAGAGGCGCTGGGAGATCCCGCAGACACTGACGTTTTCTGTGCACGACACTATTTGGAGATAGGAGTGTCCAACGTAAAACGCATCGACAGCGGAACTGTGTTGTCCTCCACTCCAATACTGTGCTTATCTAATCTTTCTATATCTTATCGGAGATATTATTCAATTCACTTATTATTTCACGTAAAATTGTTCAACTAGATATATTCAGAGGCAATGTATTATTATTGAGAGAGGGTGATATGTATGTACGGGATTTGATCATGAATAAATGTGAATTTAAAATATTGATTGATTATTAACTTGTTGTACTATTTTTAACGATGCATCGAGATAATAATCATATTTCTTTTCTGTTGTCAGATTGACAAGCCATTTGGGACGTAAAATGGTCATTGTCGCTTAAATCAATGGGATTTAAGCTAATTTTAGCTGGCTGATGTTAACTCTCTCCTCAGTGTTTTTATTTTTATTTTTAATAATAATAATAATTTGGGTTCTTGAAGAAAGGCAGACAGCTGTTTTCACTTTAGGAGAGTGAGAATTTTTTTGCTATTATGAGCTGACTTTATAACTAATTATAAACGACGCGGAAATGCAACTTATTACTTAAATGGAAATAAAGGATGAAAATTAAAAATCAATTTTTCTTTTTTTTTTTTGACGGAAAAATTAAAGATCAATTAATATCTGCAATGACTTTTCTTTTCTTTTTTTTTTTTTTTGGGGTCAATTTTCAACATTATTCTCTCTAGGGTTGGCAATTTCTACACGACACGAAAATACGACACAAACCCGACACGATATAATCGGGTTAGGGTTGAACCTTAGCAGGTTCGCGGGTTATATGGGTCAACCCGAATAACACGAATAATTAAATGAGTAAGGTTAGGGTTGAGAAAGTCGACACAAACCCACCAACCCAAACCCGACGCGAGAAATTTATATTATAACACAAATCCGACACGAGCACCAAATGTTTGCGGGTTAAATGGATCGACAAGAATAACACGAATAATTAAACGGGTAAGGTTAGGGTTGAGGGATGTCGACACGGGAACCCGATAACCCAAACACAACACGAATTGCCACCCCTAGTTCTCTCACTTGTACAGAACAAAAAAAAAAAAAAAAAAAAAGCCAAATTGATAAAAATTAAACTCTCACTGGTTTTTTTTTTTTTTTTTCCAATCAATTAGTATATGTATTTTGCCTCATAGAATGCAGTGTGAGACTCCCAACATTATAACAATCTATGATTCGGACTTTTTTTTGAACCGATGGATGCACTGCACATTTTTTGTGACTACAACCCCAAAAATATAATGCTCATTTAAAAAGGCGTTGACACGCATCTTGCTATTTTGGTTTGATTAAGAAACAATACATTTTTTCCGACTAAATGTTTTTAGAATGGGTATTTGTGATAATTTCAAATGTAAGAATCTTTAATGAAAATTTTTACACTTCTAGAGTAGACTGTTATAATAAATTTTTAACCATAAAAATCTGGAGTGGTCTTTACTGTTGTGTAGCGTGGTTGGTAAGTGAAAATTGACAAATAAATTTCATTAATACGAAATAAATTTTGTTAAAATTTTAATACGATTCAAAATAGAGAAGCTACATGGGAATTCTTTAACCATGAAAATTACTCGTGGAAGAAGTATTTTAATCAACCTATTTAATCAATGTATAATGAATGTATGGAGGCCAGATATGTGTACAACTACAAACAATAATTATAATTAATGTTCTAAAAAAATATTTCACAAGTGTACATTGGACATTTCTGGTGTACAGTTGGAACTACTATGAAAGTAACCTTTAACATTTTGATTTTGGCTCTTAAAAGTTTGGGTAAATTATATCGTAGGTTATTAAATTATTGTCTATATTCATTTTTTGTCCTTAAATTTTTCCTCACCACTTTTGCCAACTAGACTAGTGAAAATAGCCACTAATAATTATTTCATTAATAAAAATCATTAAGCGTGTCATTCGCGTACCATATGCGTGCAGTTCTTGAGAGGAAAAAAAAATCTGCACCAATATCTGCTTATTGTTGCTTTCCTTCTACCCATTTTTTCCACATAAGTTGCACAAAAAATTAGGACAGCTACAGTGCAAATTCTCACTAATTAAAAATGTATTGAGACTCATCTAACATTTTGTTTCTTGCGATTTTGATTTGACTAAGAGACATAATTCTTAAATTCATAATGGGTCTTCGTGATTCAATGTAACAAATGTTTGATGCTAATTTTCAAACTACTAGAGTAGATTATTAATATAAACAATAGTTTAATCATAACGTTGCGGAGTAGTCTTTATTGTTGTGTAGCATGGTTGGTAAGTAGAAAAAGACGAACAAATTTCATTAATAAAAAATAATTCCTATTAAGTATTAATACATTAAAAATTAGAGATACTAAGTGAAAATGTTTTAACCATAAAAGGATACTCGTTTAACTTTTGGTTAAACCACGAAAGAGGTACTTCGCATCAACCTATTTAATCAATATATAGTGAATGTATGGAGATATGTACAACTACAGACAATCGTTACGAATTAGTTGTACTAAAATATGCTATAAGGGTACATTAGACTTTTTTTGTGTACAGTTGAAATGACTATGAAAGTACTCTTCAACATGTTAATTTTGGCCTTTTTAAATGGGTAAATTATATCATAGGCCATTAAATTACCGCCGACACTCATTTTTTTCCACTAAACCTCTTTTCGCCTCCTTTTGACCACTGAACTAATAAAAATAGCCACTGATAGTATTCCCATTTAAAAAACTACTAAGCGTGGCATTCGTGTGTAGTTCTTTCCATTAGCAATTTGCGTGCCATCCGCGTGCCCTTGTGAAAATTGGTAAATTATACCACACACGCACACACATATATATCATTAAACTATTGTCTACGCACATATTTGGCCACTAAACTTTATTTCGTTCACTTTTAAGCACTTAGCTAAAGAAAGTAACCACGAATGACCATTCCACTAATAAAAATCACTAAGCGTCCTATTCCCGTGCTACCCGCGTGCCACTCTTGAGGGGGTAAAAACCATCATATCAATTTCTGTTTGCTGCTACTTTCCTTTTACCCAGTTTTGCCGAGTAAATCCGCACAAAAATTATGGTCCGATTTTACTTGCTGTCTTTCTCTAGTGATGAGCGCGATTATGGTGAAAACTATACGCGCATATAATGAAAGTAAAACATTGAATACGAAATGAGTACATCAAGTACAAATTCGAGTCATGACAACTGAAAAAATGATAATGAAAATGAAATTTGTTGGAAATAAGGGATGAAAATAAAATATCAGTTAATATCTGCAATGACTTTCTTTTCTTTTTGGTTTTTTTTTTTCTTTTGGGTCAGTTGTCAACATTGTTCTCTCATACTATCACTTATACAGGAAAAAAAAAACCATTTAATTAAAATTAAACTTTATACAGAAAAAAAAAACCATTTAATTAAAATTAAACTTTATACAGAAAAAAAAAACCATTTAATTAAAATTAAACTCCCACCTATTAAAAAGGAGTTAAGACGCACCTAACGTTTTGTTTCTTGCAATTTAGATTTACTAAGAGACAACATTTTTTACCAATTAAAAAAATTCATAACAGATATTCGAGGTTTGAAATTTAACGAATATTCAATGAAATTTTTTCCCAATACAGCACATTATGACGATATTTTGGCCATAACGCTCTGTAGTGGTCTTTATTGTTGGTAAGTGGAAAATGACGAATAAATTTCATTAGTTTGAAACAAAATCTATTGAAGTTTTAATAGGGTGTGGAAACTTTTTGACCATAAGAAATACTTGTTTAAATTTTGGTCAAATCACGAGAGAAGTTTCTTGTGTCAGCCCATTTAATCCATGTACAGTGAATGTATGGAGATGTGTACAACTACAAACAATAATATTACGAATTAATTGTACTAAAAAAATTCCAATAGTGTACATTGGATATTTCTGGTGTACAATTGAAACAACCATAACAGTAGCCTTCAACCTTTTGATTTCGGTCATTCCATTAATAAAAATCATTAATCGTACCATTGACGTGATATTCACATGCCTCTTGAGGGTAAAAGAAACGTCCGCACCATTTTTTTTTTTTTTTCCTTCTTTTCTTCCATACCAATCTTGTTTCTATGTTCTTTTTAATCCAATATATGTAATGACATTTTTTTTTTTTTTTTGTGGTGGTTGTTGTTGTCAACATTGTTCACCATTTATACAGAAAAAAGCCACTTGATTAAAGTTTAACTCTCAATTATTAATAAGGCGTTGAGATGCATCTAACATTTTGTTTCTTGTGATTATGATTTGATTAAGAGGCAATAGTTTTTACCAATTAAAAAATACATCATGAGTATTTGCAGTTTGAAATTTAACGAATCTTCATGAAAATTTTTATACTACAAACAAAATTATGACGATTTTTTTTTTTTTTTACCACAGAGTGATCCGGAGTGGTATTTATTGTTGTGTAGTGTTGTTGGTAGGTAGAAAAGGATTAATAATTAGTACGGAACAAATTCAGTTAAGCTTTTTATACGGTCCAAATTAGAGACGCCGCGGGGAAATTTTTTAACAATAAGAAATACTCATATAACTTTTGGTCAAATCACGGGAGAAGTATTTCACATTAGCCCATTTAATCCATGTATAGTAAATGTATGGAGATGTTTACAACTACAAACAATAATTACAAATTAATTATACTAAAAGAATATTTCAATAGGGTACGTTGGATATTTCTTGTGTACAATTGAAACAACTAGGAAAGTAGCCTTAACATTTTGATTGTGGCTATTCCATTAATAAAAATTATTATCATACATTTGTGTGTCATCCGCATTACATTCTTGAGGGAAAAAATCCTGCATCAATATTTGTTTGTTGATTTTGCCTTTTAAAATGGGAAAATTATATCAGAGGCTATTAAATTACCGTTGACACTCATTTTTTGCCACTAAACCTATTTTCGCCTACTTTTGACCTCTGAACTAATGAAAGTAACCACTAATAGCACTCCCATTAAAAAAACTATTAAGTGTGGCATTCGTATGCCGTTCTTGGCCATTCCATTAGCAATTTGTGTGTCATTTGCATGCCATCCGCGTGCCCTTATAAAAATTGGTAAATTATACCACATATCAGTAAACTATTGTTTACGCACATTTTTGGCTACTAAACTTTATTTGATCATTCACTTTTAATCACTCAACTAAAGAAAGTAACCACTAATCACTACACCAAAACAGCACATGGGAGGCGGGTGTAGAGGGGATTTGAAGGCGGGTGCACAGTGTGTGCACCCGCCTCCAGTGCGGGCGCCTCCAAAAGGAGGTGCCCGCAGCCGCCTCCCTTGTGCTGGATTATTGGAGGCGGGTGCATGTTGCACCCGCCTCCAATGACCATTATTGGAGGCGGGTGCACGGGTGCACTCCAATAAATTGTTATTGGAGGCGGGTGTCCGTTACACCCGCCTCCAATATACTCCTGCTACAAAATTTAATTTCCCTTTCTTCAATTTATGGTTTCAGTAGGAATCGAACTCACACCGGCGGACTCACTTGACTCTTACATATTAAATTGATCACTAGGCTACATATACTCATGTATATAAAGTTAAAATCGAAAATATATATTTGTATATTTTCTTCTAAAACTTGTGATTTTTATGACCTAAAAATTTATCTCCTTTTTTTAAAATTATTTTCAACTCTCAAAATTATCCTAGTAAATTATTTTCAAATTTATTTTCAACTTTCAACAGTCCAAAACAAAGAAAATTTTCGAAACAATATTGATTAAAATTTGAAAAAATGCACCCGCCTTTAATAAACACGATATTAGAGGCGGCTGCAAAACCTTTTCTCGCCTCAAAAAAGATTTGGAGGCTAGTGCAACATCCACCCGCCTCCAAAGAGATTTGGAGGCGGGTGCAACATGCACCCGCATCCAATAAGGTGCACCCGCATCCAATAATTAGTTATTGGAGGCGGGTGGATGTTGCACCCGCCTCTAAAGACTTTTTCGGCCCCTTTGGAGGCGGGTTTTTGTACACCCGCCTCCAAAGGGGCGCCTTCTTTGATCATTTCTGTACTAGTGAATGACCATTCCACTAATAAAAATCACTTTGCGTGCTATTCGCGAGCTATCCGCTTGCCCCTCTTGAGAGGCCAAAACATCACACCTATTTCTGTTTGTTGCTACTTTCCCTTTTGCCGAGTAAATCCGCAAAAAAAAATAGGGTCCATTTTACTTGCTTTCTTTCTTCGGGATATGCACGACTATGGTGAAAACTATATGCGCATATAATGAAAGTAAAACATTGAATTGAAAATGAGTTCATCAACTACAAATTTGAGTCATGATCATTAAAGAATGATAATGAAAATGAGATCTGTAAATGAAAATGAGGGATGAAAATAAAATATCAATTAATATTTGCAATGACTTTCTTTTCTTTTTCTTTTTCTTTTTTTTTCCTGCTTTTGGGTCAATTGTCAACATTGTTCTCTCATACTCTCACTTATATAGAAAAAAAAAAAAAGAAGAAACCAATTAATTAAAATTAAACTCCTCACTTATTAAAACGGCGTTAAGACGCACCTAACATTTTTATTTCTTGCAATTTAGATTTGACTAAGAGACAACATTTTTGACCTATTAAAAAAATTCATAACAGGTATTCGTAGTTTGAAATTTAACGAATATTCAGTGAAAATTTTCACACTACAGCAAATTATGACGATATTTTGACCATAACGCTATATAGTGGTCTTTATTGTTGGTAAGTAGAAAATGACGAATAAAATTCATTAATTCGAAACAAAATCTATTGATTTTTTAATAGGGTCAAAGTTGGAGACACTACATGGAAAGTTTTTAACCATACGAAATACTTGTTTAAATTTTGGTCAAATCACGAGAGAAGTTTTCCGTGTCAGCCCATTTAATCCATGTACAATCAATGTATGGAGATGTGTACAACTACAGACAATAATATTACAAATTAATTGTACTAAAAAAAATTCCAATGGTGTACATTGGCTATTTTTGGTGTACAATTGAAACAACCATAAAAGTAACCTTCAACCTTTTGATTTTGGCCATTCCATTAATAAAAACTATTAAGCGTACGATTCACGTGCTATTCGTGCCATTCTTGAGGGTAAAAGAAACGTCTGCACCAAAAAAAATTTCTTTCCGTCCATACCAATCTCTGCTGCTACGCTATTTTTAATCCACTTTTAATATCTATAATGACTTTCTTCTTTTTTTTTGGTTGTTGTTGTCAACATTGTTCACTCATTTATACAGAAAAATAGAATGAATTAAAATTAAACTCTCAAATATTAATAAGGCATTGAGACGCACCTGACATTTTGTTTCTTGTGATTTTGTTTTGATTATTTGCAATGGGTATTCGCAGTTTGAAATTTATCGAATCCTCAATGAAAATTTTTATAATACAGCAAATTATGATAATTTTTTTAGCCATAGTGATCTGGAGTGGTATTTATTGTTGTGTAGGGTTGTTGGTAAGTAGAAAATGATTAATAAATTTCATTAGTACGACAAATTCTGTTAGACTTTTTATTCGGTCCAAATTAGAAATGCTATGTGAAAAACTTTTAACCATAAGAAATTCTCAACAAAAAAGAAAAAGAATACTCGTTTGAACTTTTGGTCAAATCACGGGAGAAGTATTTCGCATCAGCCCATTTAATCCATGTATAGTAAATGTATGGAGATGTGTTCAACTACAAAAATAATTACAAATTAATTATACTAAAAAATTATTTCAACAATGTGCGTTGGATATTTCTGGTGTACAATTAACTATTAAAGTAACCTTCAACATTTTGATTTATGCTATTCCATTAATAAAAATTATTAATCATACCATTCGCGTGTCATCCACGTGACGTTCTTGAGGGAAAAAATATTGCACCAATATCTGTTTGTTGATGCTTTTATTTTACTAAATTTTGCCGAACAAATTAGCACAAAAATTTGGGTAGCTACAGCGCAAATTATACGCACATAGAACAAAAATAAAACCTTTAGTAGGAAATGAATTCATCAAGCAAAAATTTGAAGTAATGACAATTTGAAGAATGATATTGAAAATGGAAAGAAGAGATAAAAATGAAATATCATTTAATATCTGGAATGACTTTTTTATTATTATTTTTGGATTAATTGTCAACATTGTTCTCTAACTTATATAGAAGGGGGGGAAAAAAACCCAATTAATTAAAATTAAAGTCTCACTTATTTATAAAAAAAAAAAAAAAAGAAGCATTGAGAAGCACCGAATATTTTGTTTCTTGCGATTTTGATTTCATTAAGGGACAATAAAAATTTTAAAATGGGTATTTGTTCGTAGTTTTAAAATATACTCCCTCCGTCCCATTCAAAGAGTCCTGTTTGTAACAAATTTCATTGAAATATTCACACAACAGCAAAAATATGGCGAACTATAACGTTATGGAGTGGTCTTTATTGTTGTGTGGCATGGTTTGTAAGTAGAAAATGCCGACCAAAATCCAGTGAATATGAAACTGATTCTATTAAGTTTTTAATACGATCCAAATTAGAGATAGCATGTGGAAAATTTTTAACCATAAGAAATACTTGTTTAACTTCTAGTTAAACCACGAAAGGAGTACTTAACTGCAGCCTGTGTAATTTATGTGCAGTGAATGTATGGAGATGTATACAACTAGAAACATTAATTGTACTAAACAATTTTCTAATAGTGTACATTCGACATTTCTGGTGTACACTTGAAAAAACCATGAAAGTAACCTTCAATATTTTGATATTGATCATTCCTTTTAGAGAAAACCATTAAACATACCATTTGTGTGAGATCCACGTGCCTTTTTTGAGGGGGTAAAAAAAATGTCCGCACCAATTTCTATATGTTGCTACATGCTTTTTACCCAAATTTGCGAGTAAATCAACACAAAAAATAGGCTAGCTACTGTGCAAACTATATACGCATAGAACGGAAACAAAACCTTGAGTAGGAAATGAGTTCATCAAACATAAATTCGAGTCATTGACTCAAACATAACGGTTGTTAGTGGCCACTTTCATTAGTCCAATGGCCAAAAGTGGGAGAAATAAAATTTAGTCACCAAAAATTTGAACAGACAATAGTTTAACAGTCCGGGCAATAATTTACACTAAAAAAAAATTGATTGAAAGTGTAGTAAAGGAATTCTTTGAAGGTATATTAAATTCGACGATTTGAACATATATGATACCAAACTGTTGACAAATTCTTTGTTACCGCGGTGTAATTAGTATCGTAGTAGTAACTAAATGCATGAATATGAAGCAGTAATTAATTGGTTGTGGGAAATGACCTGTATTTGGTCAAATGTTTCGTTTTTTAAATAAAGGGGGTAATAATTTTAATTAATTATATTTTGCAGCATAAATAAGAGACGGCCAAAAACCACCTCTTCAGTTCCTTAGAAATCACGTTTCTTTTCTCCCCCAAACCCCCAAATAGCAGTATTTATTGTCCTCTGCTCTTCACTCTGTTTTTTTTTTCTCAACACTCGCTCGCTTAAATCTTCTTCCTTCCGAGTCAGTTTCATCGATCCCTTCTCTTTCTCCTTTCTTTTTCCATTTCTTCTGACTTCTCTTCTCCTTTCTTTCCCCTTTGTTTTCTGTTGGTATAATCCGTTGACGAGGTGGGGTTTCGATTTCTTTGAGTGTGAAACAGATTGAGGTTTTTTTTCATTTTTTGTGAGGAATTTGGGAATGGAAAATTACAGTGGGCTTGTTAGGGAGGATGATCAGCTTCAGCTTCCTCCGGGATTCCGATTTCACCCGACGGATGAAGAGTTAATCACTCAGTATTTGTCGAAAAAAGTGGTGGATAACAGCTTCTCTGCAATTGCGATTGGGGAGGTGGATATGAACAAGGTTGAGCCAGGGGATTTACCTTGTAAGTTTCACGATCATCTCAAGGATTGGTTGATTCTCCTGTCCTTATTTTTATGGGTTTTTTTGTTTTTTTTTTTTCTGATTGTGAGTTACAATTTGTTAATTTGCAGGGAAGGCGAAATTGGGGGAGAGAGAATGGTATTTCTTCTGTCTGAGAGACAAGAAATACCCAACTGGTTTGAGGACGAACAGGGCTACTCGAGAGGGATACTGGAAGGCTACCGGAAAAGATAAGGAAATTTTCAGAGGAAAAACACTCGTCGGAATGAAGAAAACTTTGGTTTTCTACAAGGGAAGAGCCCCGAAAGGAGAGAAGACAAATTGGGTCACTCACGAATTCAGATTGGAGGGCAAATTCTCCCTTCAAAACATCCCAAGAAGCGCAAAGGTACCTTCAATTTTTCACTCTGTTTTATTCAAGGATTCTGTGTTTTCTGTAAGAATTCATGGAAAAACTGATGTTTGGTTTGATTTGATTGTTTGGGCAGAATGAGTGGGTGATTTGCAGGGTTTTTCAGAAAACCGCTGGTGGGAAGAAAATCCATATCTCCGGAATAATGAGGTCCGGCCAGACTGAAAATGAATTTGAGCCTTCACTCCTGCCGCCATTGATGGACTCATCGCCCTACAATGGAGCACCGAAGCCCATCGCCCCACTGGAACCGAGCCACGTGTCCTGCTTCTCCAACCCCATTTCCGCTCAGAAGAGCTCTGAAGAAATGTTCATGAACTACTTCATCAATAACAACCCATCTTTCCCAAATCCTTCCAATCCCATGGAAGTTTTCTCCAGAGGGCCTCTTTCGAACGCATTCTCCTGGGGACAATTCGCTCCGAACCCAGGAAACTACCAGTTTCCGGGCTCGATTCAGATGCAAGATCCTAATCTCCTGAGGAGTTTTCTTGAAAATTGTGGGCAAAATATGAAACAGAGCTTCAAAACAGAGCAGGAGAGGATCAGCGTCTCGCAGGAGACCGGTCTGAGCACCGACATGAACACAGAGAATTCTTCGGCGGTTTCGAACTTTGAAATGGGAAGGAAATCATCGGTTGAAGATCAAGAAGCGCCGGCGGCAACTTCAGTCGGAGCTCCGGCTCAAGACTTGGATTGCTTTTGGAATTACTGAAATTATTGACTTTTGAAAATGGAAAAAAAAAAAGGAAAAAGGAAAAAAAAGAGGTGTAATAAGTATTTTAGGAAGAAGAAGAAAAAAAAATCAGGTAGAAGAACATAGGCCTATATATATATATTTTATAATTGTTGGACAATGATTATTATTAATACTTTTTATTATGAGTTGTGCATAGAAGTATTGAAAATTAAATTTAAAGAATATTTTCATGTTTTTATTTTATTTTTTTTTATTTTTAACTTTGTGGTGGTTAATATGTGAGATCATGTGGGATACAATTTGGTGTATTAACTAATTGTTTTTCCTACGTTTGAAAACTCATTCAGCTTTTTTGTCTTATTGTAGTAGCATCATGAGAAATATGACATCACCCTCACCCTACCATTTTTATTATTTTTCTTCTTCTTCTTCTTTCTCAAAATTGTGGCAATTTAATTAAAAAAAACAAAAAAACTTGGTTGTGTGGGCTGACCTTGGAGCCATGGAATGGGCCCTTTAATTTACCAATTTTTAAAGATTTAATTGCATTAAACCCCCCATTGTATATGTCTTTTACATTTTGCCCACCTATATTATTAAATTAGACATTTTACCCCCTATGACCATTCATCAATGGGAAAAAAAAAAGCACAAATAACAAAGACAATCATGACATTTCAATGAATATTCAAAAATTCATAACTATATTATGTATGATCTTAGCATTTAATTTGGGCAAATATGTATTTTCATAATTTTCTCACTCAGACAAATAGTTAAAAGGAAAAAGTGTTTATTTTAATAACACAAGGAGCAAAAGTAAATGATATACTTTCTTTGTTCTATTAAGAGAGTCTACTTTCATAAATATAATTTTTATGGATATCAAAGTATAACACTTAAAATAACTAATTCGAAATTATTTATTTACATTCATATTCTTACTTTTTAATTGTGGATTAATTACGGACTACACGTATTTATATTAGTAAGGGTGTGAAGAGTAAAAAATTTTAAAATTGAACTCTTCTATTGAAACAAAAAATAATTTTGAAAATGATAAACTCTTCTAATAGAACGAAAATAGTATAATACACAAGGGGTTTAATATAATTAAACCTTTTTTTAATGTGGCTATGGTATTATTATAAGATAATGATCATGGCTTTGGACCACAACAGATACAATTGTTGATATAATCATATTATATATGTAGACACACACTTCCTCTCCATCTGTGTCTCAGATATGGTGATTAAGGTAGTAAAATATATATGTAGCAGTTATTGTGTGGTTTAAATAACAAGTAGCTCCTTAAACTATAAATGTTTCTCAATGTGACCCCCCTCTCTCTCTCTCTTAATGTTTAACTAATTTAGATCAATCATCCCCCTTTAACTGTTTTCCTAAATTGATGAAATGAATACACTCTTGAAAGCCAAATTGAATTTGGTTTGCTTCTTGTGTTATATTAATAGCATCATAAAGAGTGCTAATACTTTAATCTGTTTAGAGTGAATTATAATGGTAATTGGTGTATCTGGTTTGGTCGTGACCCAACCTGTGGCTCAAAAGTTAAGCCTATAGGTTTAGCCCGACGACGGTCCAGTTAGTGGAGCCTCAGTGGCACTGGACACGTCAACAACCCCCTTTGTTAGCGAGCTTTGCAAGCTACGAGCCACGTTACCCACGTCTACCTAGGACATGTGGGCACGACCTTGGAAGATTCGGATTCCTCCTCAACGGTTTGCCCACGATCCACCCCTACGGGATCGTAAGTGACACCCCGATATTCCCAGAGGCAGTTCTGATAAACATGGCACCCTCCAACAGGCTAAAGAAACTGTCTCCCTATAAATACCCTCACCACCAAAGATTTAAAGTATGTTCTAAATCAGTTGCACCTTTATTCTGTAAAACTCTCCACAACTTTATACTAACATAAATATCGGAGTGCTCACGATGGACACTTCCTTCTTGTGCAGGTACATTTAGACAATCATACACACATGACGACTCCCAGTACTCAAACTAATCGACTCCCAGAGCTCGACTTACAAGCTGTGCCCCATCATAAATATATATTGAAATAAATTGAGTGAAAGAGAGGGTGGATGGGTGGAAGTCCATTCAAATGATACTCTCTAATTTCAAATAAGTGTCATTTAGGGGAAAAAAAATAGATAGAATACATTCTTATTAGATTCTTTATTTACTTCTACAAAATTGGTGTTATTGAGTAAAGGATATTGATGAATACATTAATATAATTAAAGGTACGTAGATGAGTTAATTTAATTATTTTCAACCGCTGTACTTATTTGAGAATAATGGGAATATAATGGAAGATTGAATAGATGCATAAATTTAATTTTAAACAATGCCCTATGCTAAGTTTTGAAACAGTTGACACATAACCTTCTTCTCTCTCTCTCTTTTTTTTTTTTTTTGTATTTTTTTCCTTGGGAATTAAGAATTTTTTTATTAGAATGAATGAGTATTTATTTTTAAAAAATATAGACAATTTGTTAGCTTCACCTACCATAAAAAAATATATATTTCTTTTAATTAAAGAATGGAGAATTTATATATACAATAATTGTCATTTAAGATGGAAAAGATAAAGACAATTTGTATCTACCACATACCAAGCAACAGGTATCTTCCTCTTTCTACTTGTTTGGCTGAAAAACAAATCACAATTTTTCTGTTTTAACTTTTAAGCTTATCAGGTATAAATTAATCAACACTTATAAAATAAGGGTATAAATTTTTATTTTTTTTTAAAAAAAAACATAGTGAACTCGTCAAAAATCAACTCTAACTCATTTATATTGTGTTGGACTTCAAATGTATATCCATATCATTTAAGAAATTACTCGTGTTTGTCTTCATTGATTCAGGCGGATTCTCGTGCCGACATTTTCAAATTTTCAACCATAATCTTGTTTAACTCCTATTATTTGCGTCAACCAAATTAAGCTCCAAATTTGCTGAGACTCAATGCAGAGAGCTTCTTTGTGTTGTAGAGGTGCTTGGACCTGACAAAAAAAAAAATTTAATTTTTTTACTAGATATGTATATTTTAGTATAACAAAGTATATATAAATATTTGACCCCTTGAAAATTAAAACTAAAAATACCCTTTTAATAATAATGTTGAAGCTTTGCCACTAACTCAATCCTAACCTTTTTGGGTAAAACAGTCGAACCTGACGGCCGTAACCTTTTCCTTGAACTAAATCATAATTTTTTTTTTTTGGGTTAAATTTTTCCGTAACTTATTTATACATTGTCGGATTCATGTTTTTGGATTAATTGCTATCTCTGCTAAGTGCATTGACCTCTGTGGTACTTTTGAACTTTGGGACAACACCAGAATTAGCAAGTTCGTTCACATTGTAATAAGAAAATAGACTCTTTACTCACTTTTATCTATATCAAATTGCATATCAACTGACTCTTTATTCAATAATTTCAGTTTGTCTCTACTATTTATCTACATTGGTAAAAATTATTATACGAGCCACTGAATAATATGAAAATCACAACAAATTTTTCATTTAAAAAAAACATATAGAAACTGTTGACCTCACATTTAATTGCTTAAATAAAACTGGTTATAACATGTCACTTAGACCAAAACTGTAATAACATGCAAACGTAGACGACTATTTTTGCAACAGTAAAACGTAAGGGACCAAATGTACAACAGGTCCAAACAAAATGAACCAAATTTGCAATTTTTCCATTTTTCTTTGGTAAACGAAAGATTCCTTGGACTTATTGTTATTGGTGAATAGCATATCTGCACCGGTTCGTTCAGCCATTTGTGTGACCAAAGTTTTAAAAAAGCACCACAAGTTCAATTATACTATATTTTGATCAAGTTAAACAAATATATATATATATATATGTCCATATACACAAATTAAAATTAATATTCCATTTGTATCCAAAAAAAATCTCAAAATGTTTTAATTTCAATACATTTGTTAATGTGAATATACAATTAAAATTAAAGGAATAAAAGTAATAAATTATAAGTATATATATATATATATATTTTTAGGTAACAACCGATTAAGTGGCTGGGGAGGCATGGAGACCCTTTATTAGAAAAAAGAGAAATGAAAAAGGAGAGGGAGACGTAATGAGTCTTACCACTGAGGACTACAATATGCCGAATGTAGATGCTAAAGTCGAAAACACTAATACAATCTTTAAAGTATCCTAGCGAATATAGGAAAAACTATGCGCATCAAGAGCCACAAGGCCCTTAATGTCACAAGGTAAAGAACAGTGAATGTAAAACTGTGTGAACTGAGTAGCACTAGCCAAAATAGCTAAAGCATCTGCTACAGCATTCGCTTCCCTGAAAACATGGCCAATAATAAATTATAAGTATTTTAAAAGAACATTTCTTTAAAATTTTATTAAAGAAATATGTATTTGATCAGTTTGTTTTAGTTATAAAGAATTACTATAAAACATACAACATTTTAATTTTCATTAATTTGTTCTCCTAAAATTGTTTTTTCAGAACACTTTTTATATATTAAAAAAAATAATTAGACAATTATAAAAAATTGTTCTTCTAAGTATTTATAAGTGATAATTAGCTGTATAATTAATATTAGATGTTTATAAGTCAAATACGTTTGTGATATTAAATGTCGTATAGATAAGAGTAGGTCTCCATAAAAAATAATCATTTTACCCTCACACTATAATAACTGAGTCAAAAGTAGAAGTATTGGTCTCACCAATGTTAGTATTGTCGCTCCAGTAATAATGTTCGCCAACCTTTTCTTACTAAGAGAGGAGATGTTACTTGATGATATGGTATGTAATATTTTATTAATTAAATTTGATACACGAATTTTTTTGGATACTAATTGTTTTAATACACATTGTATTTCAGTAGATGAACTTGATAGTTTACTGTCTAAATTTGATATTTCAACAATTACATAAACTTGATATATGCATTTTCAACCCTTGTTATTTTCATATAAATGCGCTACTTCAAAAGTCTTAGCAAAATAATTCAACATCTAAAACCAGTACGCGTGTATTAACAACAAACGATACTGTTATTTTAACATATGTACAAGCGATATTTCATAAGTTAAACTCAATATTTCATGAACTAAAAACAATACTTATGATGTATCGAGTTTAGCCGCTCAAGTTGAAATGTCCTACATTATAATCAATTTCAAAATTCATTCAACTACTCCAATTGTCCATTTGTTGATGTGGAATTCTTACCACTAGAAGTCTAGAAGGGGAAAAAAATTAGAGCAATTTGCCGTTTTCATACTACGAAAGAAGGGGGGACAATTGCTTGTAACGCAAACAAAGGCTCTTGACCTCCTTAGGTTAAATTAAAAATTAATCTAAATACTTGAATGTCAGAGTTCAATTTGTAATATTATTTTTAATACTATAAATTAGACTTTTTTAACGGAACAAATGAAGTATATAATATATATGTCTACCTATCATTCATAGAACGGAAAAAGGCTACAGTACTATCGTTACGGACCAAATAGTTATTTAATAATGATATTTGATACATTACTAATGTCACTGTAAGCGTTATTACATGGACTATCATCTAATGACTGAATTATCTCTTAACGAGCATCCTAAGGGAATCATATATAAAATACTTTAGACTATTGAAACATTGTATTCGAAATTAATTTTTTAAACATTGCAACCGTACGTACGTCCCTGATCTAATGTCATTAATTAAATAAATAAAAAATAAAGAAAGTGGGGTTAAACTATCAACAAAACCCTAGCTAATTAGTTCAATTCCATTCCAAAATTCTTGGTATAATATTTTGAAATTCCAAGTGGTTCATTTAGTAATTTAATTTTGCTCCATTCGGCCGCCATATATTTGACGGAGTATTTTATTTTATTTTATTTTTTGTTTTTGGCAGTTGAAAATTTGAAAGTGCAATTGCTTAATCACACGGCACATGAGTTGATTTTCACACTGTTAAGGTAGTTAATTATTTGGTTAGTCTTAACACAAAAATATTGTAGTCCATGAGTTATAACCTCGTCTTGCGATTGTGTTTGAAAGTGAGGAAACTTGATGGTTTGACCACGTGTTGCCTTTTTTTTTTTTATCTCAATTGTTGCTGGATGGACGATTTTTAGCGTTATCTAAATTTTCTAGATTTATGAGTCCACAAATAAATGAATAAATAAAAACCCTTAATTTTGAGGATGTCATAGATGTATTAATTATAATTAAGGTAGAAAGAATATTTTTTAAAATTTTTTTAAGTAAAGGTATTGAAATTCGTCCACCCACGATTAATATACTTCAGACAAAATGAGGGCTGAGACTCCTGACAATACAACAATTGGAGGTTACTGAAGAGGGAAAAAATTGAATTGGGAAAGACTGTCTACCTCCTGCTGCCACCACTTATACCTGCAGGAAAGTAGTGTTACTGCACCTAGGAGTTGTTAGAATGCTTATAACATTGTAAATAAAATACTATAAAAATACTGAAAAACATATAATTAGTCATAACTATATTATGAATATTATTCATTGAATATCAAATTTGTGTATTATGTCAATAAGGTTCATTTACGTTGTCAATGTCGAACTCAACTTTATAGCTCAGCTACTCTTATAAATATTTAGAACTTAATACAATAACATTAATTATTCAACTTTCTATACCAATCTTGCGCCAAACGTACTAAAGGATTTCTTCTAGTGAAGCAAGAAAAAATTTTGCGCAAGGAATTAATAAATGACAGACATTTTTTTTCCTATTTTTTAATTGAAGTCTCAATTTTTTTTTTTTTGAAATTTAATATATATTGTGGATGTAGAGCTACATTAAGGGATTAATTAAAATTAACAAATTAGAGCTAATTTACTCTCTCTGTTGGAAGAAAAAAAGAAAAAGAAAAATGTGTTTTTTTTAATCATTGTACATAAGATACAACTTATTATCAAAATTATATGGTACAATACACATAAAATAAATTATATATAGTCATTAGTTTTTTCTTACTTATAGGTTTGATTTTCAGTTCTTGATTATAGTAAATAAATTACACACGACCATATTACTTAGGATATAAAAAGTTAAAAATAAAAGTAGGTTGGGAGAGGGTCTTGTAACCTGAGGTCATGAGTTCGATTCTTGGAAATGCAAGGATAAAAAATAAAATAAAATAATAAAAGTTAAAATTAAAGTAGATTTTCTTTTTTTTTAAACAAAAAAAGGAGAAAAGGAAAAAATTATAAGACTCTTCCATTAATTAATTTGGGTAGACTGAGTGCTAATTGTAAATCACATATTATTATATTAGTAATGGTATACTATATACAGGGCCGGCCCTGGGCACGTGCGAGGTGGCACGCGCTCAGGGCCCCTGATTTTATAGGGCCCCAATTTTGTCTAAAATTGATTTTTTTTAAAAAAACATAATATTTAAAATTTATATTTTTAAAGAGACAATAATTCTACTCCTGAAATGGACACATAAAAATATTGTTTCTTTAAAAAAGTCGTGCATGTAATATAAAAAGTAGTACCTATTTAAAAAAAAAAAAAAAAAAACTTGATGTGTTAGTAGTGCCTCTTTACAAAAGTAGCACTTGTAATATTAAAAGTAATACATATTTCTACCTTTAAAAATAAAAAAAAAGTAGTACATATTTCTTAAAATAATAATACTAATTAAAAGAAATTTCTTTACAGGTATAAATAGTGCATGTAAAGTAAAATGTACCAAATATAAGGTAAAAGTAATGCCTCTTTAAAAATGTAATACATGTAATCTAAATGGTAGTGCCTAGTTCTAAAAAATTATAATAATTGTAATAATAAAAAGTTTTGATTTTTAAGAGTATAAGTAGTACAACATGTCTAAAATAATAATAACTTCAATTCGATCTAATGTTATACGCATTAGTAAAATAAAAAGTATGGTCTAAAATAAAAAGAATCAAAATTGAAAAATGAAATAGTGTTGTGCTCGTGTTCACGCAATGCAGTTGCATATTGAACAGTCAAACCGTTTGAATATAATAATTCTATTTTACATTTATGATAATATAAAATGGCCGAAATTTGTATTATTGAATAGGACCCTTATTTATGTAGGAACGGCCCTAACTATATATACAAATTCAAACTAGATTCTTTTTAGCGAAACAATTTTTATTTTTTATTTTTAAAATTGGACTCCGAAGAGAGTAATTGTCTATATAAGATTAACTCTACGATGGGTACGTAACTAGTACGTACCACCATCGTCACCGGTACATATTTATTATTATATACTAATGAATGACCTAATAAAGCACAAAAGAAGCCAATTCTTTGGGATTAGGGGAATTCTTTGACAAGAAAGTTTAGTTTATAATATCATTTTATTATATTTTTTCAAGTGAAACATCAATTTTCGTTTGATTAATTCTTCAGATTCATTAGGACATAATTGGATAGTTTCATTTTTAAATAGTGAATTATATAGCGCTTTAGATCCTCTGTTGCATTATTGTGTTACACTTACGATTATATATCTTTGATATACAAATTAATGTTCATAATGATTTATTTAAAAATATATATATATATATATATAGCAGAGAGTGTAACACAATAATATAACAGATGATGAAAATTGAAAAGCCACTATATACTCTTGTCTTCCTCCAATACTATATATAAGTGGTTCATAATTAAATCGCACATATGAATTTAAGGTATAAGTAAAAAAATATAATAACAAATTACATATTTAATTTAAGATATCGTGCATAAAAATTTATAATAAAGTTATATTTTTTAACATAAAAAAAATTTGGAAAAAGAACTATATTGAGCTACATATATGTGATATTTCATTAATTAATAGCACCCATTCTAGAATGGTGTAAGAATATATATATATTTATATACATATATATTTAATTAATTAGTTCGTTCATATTAATTGAAACCCAGCTGGGATACAGTTAGCCTTCCAAAAACCCAAACTATATAAATATAATTTGAGTCCCTCACGGATTTATAAACTTTATAGATAAATAAATAAAACTCTGAAAATTTAATAAATTTAATATAAAAATTATTATGTGTATAAATAAATAAAAAAATTATAAATAGTCTACAGAAGCAAATTTGTCTTCATATATATCATCAGGCGGCCAATTTCACAAAGTCTATGATCTATACCTATCCTATTGGAGAATTGGCCAACAAATCGCAACGCTCATTTCTTTTATTATTATTATTATTTATTTATTTATACATATTTAATTCGTATTTGTTAATTTACAATATTTTCACACGTGATTCACTACTCATTAGGTGGTTATTGACCTAAGACCAGCTAAAAGGCCCTCTCCATTCAACTAAGCAGGCAAATGTCCGTTGAAGGAAAAGCAACCAAATTCATCTTACCCTATTGCTACGTTCTCGTTACGAAATTATTTAGTTATTTCATAATAATTCATGCATATGATAATTATTATAATAACATTAGTATTGCATCAAAAGTTATTATTAAATCACTGAATAATTTTGTTACAAAATTATAATATTTTCTTTATTCATATTAAACGTTAGTGTATAGTATATTAGTATATACACGTTCGTATTGTGTTTGTATATTACAAGAGAAGTATATACTATTGTGTGCTTTTGTGTAAGGCATAACCTATATTATATCGATAATTAATGAACAAAAAAAATAATAATAAAACCTCAAACAAAGATCAAGAAACTTATTTGATTCGGAGAACCCCAATATCAATCTTGTTTTTTTACATTAACTAGCTTTATACAGATAACTAACTAGATTTATATTCATGTTTCAGAAAAAGAGTACGAATATTTATAAGTTTGAAAACACGTTAATTAAAATAATTAATTTGTCATCATTTGTTTTCAAATACTTCCTTATTTTATGACTACAGTGAATTACATATTACATATAATTATATTAATATGTATAGAAAATAAAAACATAACTCTTATGTTAGGATAAACATCTATTTTGAAACACGACATTTCAATAATGGCAAAAACCAGTTTGTTAAATTACAAATTAAACGGGTAACATATTTCCAAAAAAGAATTCTAAACAAATGATATCTGACAATTTTGTTAGTTATTCTCAGCCCTTCGAAACCAAAGATTTAAATTCAGAAGCAATCGATCGCGCTAAGAAAGAAAAGTTTATTCCAAAAAAAAAAAAAAAATGAAAAAGCAAAAAAGGCCACGTTGAGTTGAGCCAATCTCACGGTCTTCCTAAATCCTAACGGTCTAGACGTCAGCAAAGGGGGGACCCACACCCTCTGGCTCATCCTCTCACTCTATTTTTCCGGCGCCAATTTGGCAAAATGGGCGACGAAATTAAGGTTTCCGGCTGACGTCACTCGACCGAACCACTGGTCTGGTTCATGACCTCATTATACTGTGACAACCAATTGGTATCCGCCACGTGTCCGTCACGGAAGTATTTTGCTGGGTAGGGCCCTCGGGTTCGTTTTCTCTGCTTTGTAGCTTCTTACTCAGCAGGATTGAAAAACAGGCTTTCATTCCATGAATCATTCTTTGCCTTCGTCAGCAACGATTCATTCTTTCTTCACATGTTTTCCTCTTTATCTCTTCATTTTCTTCGTACCAAAGTTTCTTTGGATTGCATTCGTCCTCAATTTACTAGAGAGTCCGCCAGGATCTCCACTGCACTTGCCTGCCTAAAATGTGTATCGATATTTGAAAATGATATAAAATAATTACTCATTCGATTCTATTAAAAAAATTTACCATTTCTTAAACTATTTTTGTCCCAATAAAGAGTTTTGTTTTTATTTCTCTTACAATTTTCCATGTATAACCTTATTAATATAATAATATGTTGTCAACAATTAACTCATACTTAAAATATATTCTCTCTATTCTATTAGAAGGGTTTAGTTTGAAAAATATTTTTTGTTACATTAGAAGAGTTCATTTTAAAATTTTTTTTTACACCTCATACCCTTACTTATATAATCATGTGTGATCTACAATTAGTTCTTACTTAAAAAATAAGGATATAAAAGAAAAAAAATAATGACAAATTAGTTATTGTAAGCATCGTACCTTGATATTCATAATGGGTAGTGTTATTGTCAAAATATATATTAGCATCTAGAGCAGATTTTCACTTTCTTGACAAAAGTACCCCTAACTAAATCATCACTCTTTCGCTCATGTTGAAGCTGCCGGAAAGCCCCAAATCATCACAACCTCATCATCATCTTACCAACTCGATCGAGGGAAAGGTTGAGTGAATATCAATATATATAATCATCGTTAAATAAACCATCAATATCATCATCATCACCAATATCCGCACAGCTCCAGGCTATTAAGGCCTATCTAGATCATCATCTATGCCAAGTTCTCCGTATGCAGTATGTGTTGTCTTCGATTTGGCTATGATAATTTGCAACAATAATAAGAAAACAAGTATGGATGTGAAGAGGAAACAACGGATTGCAGCCTGCAAATATTACTCCCGTGAAAGAAACACCAAAGAATCAACCCCAAAAGATAAATTCTTCCAAGCAATTTCCTCTGCAGCTGTACTTTTCAGTTTCCTCCGCAAGTAGTTGTTAACAGCCAATCCTTTCTCCAACACCATACATATTAACATTCTAATGAATCAGTGGTTAACGATCAATTAATCCTCTCTCCAACCATAAATAATTTTCTACTAGTTAAGTACAAAGTTATAAAGAACAAGAACAATTTCAGATATTGAACAACGGAAGGAACCAAAGACGGTTAAGTTTGAAGGAAAATCAAATTTTCTAATACTTTTTTCATCGAAATATTCTAATCTGAAGATGGGATCAAAATCATATAAACTTAGGGAGAAAAGCTGATGAATTTTTGGAAGAATTTATCTTTTGGTAAAGATGAGAGACGTGAAGCACCAAAATTAGGGATATGCGATACAACAACTTAAGTTAGTGAGGGGTATTTTTGTCAAGAGGGTTAAAAACTGCTCTGAATACTAATATATGCTCTGACAATAACACTAACCATTCATAATGCTCTGTAAGTTATAGCTAAGTCAAGAGGGACCCTTTTAATGGAATGGATGGAGTAATGATTATAAGTGGAAAACAAATGATATCAAATTACTTTTTTTTGGGTGTTCTATCTTACTACCTATAAAAAGTAATACATTTAAAAAATATGAATTTTCATATGGGACGGAGAAAATATAAAATACAAAATGTCGCTTAAATTGCATTGCGATTTGAGCGGTAATACCACACAGAACCGGAGAATTTATGGGGCCAAAGTTGGCATTTCAGAATTCTTTTGGAAATACAAAAAATTGTACTTAAAATGTAGAAAATTATTTGTAGAATCGGATAGGTACGTACGTTTCGATGCAACTTGAAACTTTCTTTCGTGCATCATCCCTTATGTTCTTTAATATGAGAAAATAATATAGTACTATTTATATATAGATATGTATATCAACATTTATTAATTGAAAGTTGAGACTAAAAAACTAACAAATGTTTACTTGCGCTCCAAGTTGTGGAACGAGGCGTTCCTTTTAATTTCATTCGCTAGAGTTTGAGAAATTTCAAAATATACACTACTTTCGTATTGTTAAAAGTGTTCAATATGGAGTAAATAATTTTTCATCAATTGTAATGTATAACTTTAAACAAGACTTTGAACGGAACATAGGAGTATATAATTAGTTTCAACACATACAAATGTGAAGACCAAAAAGGAATTGCTTCCCAACTAGTTATAGTTTAACTTTTTTTTGAAATTACAATCAAAATAAAGTTTGAGGTAACTTTTTACAGTTAACTCTAAATAAATTTATTTAATCAGTTTATGAATACTCGAAAGGCCTCCAAAGTCCAAATCAAAGATATTCTTGCCAAACGAATGTGTTTTCAGCCTTTTATGTGATTATCTGGTTTTAAGCAAGCATTCAAGATATAAGTGTTTTATATATATATATATATATATATATATATAAAATTAATAACTAAGGTCATTAAATAAAGTTTAGTTATTATAATTATAATTTTGTTTTTAATTCTATTTTTTGTACTCCTACTAAACATTATTTTGATAATTTTGTATCTTTTCACCTATTTTCATAAAAAATATTAATTCGTTCTTAATTTGAATAAAAAAAAATCAATAAATTTTTAATTCCGCCACTGTATGTGATGAGGTATTTATGGGGAGTAAAGCTTGTCTCTGTTCCGCTTCTATTTGTCTGGTCAGGAATTAATTCCATAACAGAATCGAGCGGATTGCTCTTTTCTTGGTTTTAAATCACAAATATTGAAGTTCAACTCCATTGATGCCGGTCCAACCAACTTATGTATATTTTTGTTAAATACTATTTCCGTTTTGTTAGAAGAGTATACACTTTTTAGTAATAAAAATTGTATTACAAAATGGACTCTAATGTAACAGAGAAAGTATTTAATTCCTATGCTTCGTGCATCAAACTGATCAAATAAGGATGCATGGCAATTCGAAATGTTTATTGATAGACATATCACTCTTAGCGTATTAGATTCGTGTCTTGCTTTTATGTCATATAAGCATAGGCGATTCTAGGAGGGGTATGGCGGGGTCTGAAGATCCCTCTAACCCCCATCTCGCCCCTATATATCTATATATTTATTTACTTATGTGAGAAACCTTTTTTTTTGCATTAGACCCTTTATATTTTTGTTTTGGCTACGTCGTTGAATGTAAGAAATTATCAAAAATTATCTTTTAAGAGCGGAAACTTATATTGTATATAATTAAGTTGACGTGTTTGATTCATATTGTGTTTTCTTGATGCCTTAAAAATTTAAAATTAATTTGCAATTTCCATAAACAAGACTTATATTTTAGGTAGTATCTGCATATATATACTCTCTACCTGACGTTGAAAAACTTTGTTCTATCGAAAAAGAAATGATACATACAGTATAATGAAAATTTTAGAGTAAATTTTTACATGACTGATATGATAGTTACGTTAAAATAATAAAGTTATTGGACCAATCATACTCCGTTTTTACGCATGATTTATAATTAATTTATATTTAAAAAGTAACCGGCCAAGCGGACTGATCAAAGGAGTAATTCCTTAACTAGAATTAATTTGTTACTAGCAAATTAATTTTGTTCTTCATTTCAGTGGAGAGAAAAATCGATATAATTAAAACGTACGTACTAACAGAAACGGAAGGGGAATTAATTTCTTCTCTTGGTAAAATTCTCTAACAGCTTTAACAAAGATTAATTCCATGGACTTGCTTCTTTAATTCATAGCCATATATGTTGTCTAAACTATTACCCCTAATTTTTCTTTTTATAACAATTTAAGTATTTAACTATTTAAAATTATTATTTTTGCCTATTTGATGAATTTCAACCACAGGAGCAAAGAGACGGTCATTATTCCTTATATTTACATACTAATGAGCTCTAAGGTTCCGTATTATTCAGTGACTCATACAATAATTTTTACTCATTTAGATAGATTGTAGAGATTAATCAAAATTGGTGAGAATGAGTTAATTAATATGCAGTTTGGCATGAGTAAAAGTAGGTAATTATTACACGGGCTACTGAATAATATGGAAATCACAAGTAAGTTTCATTTTTTTTTTTTTTTGTTATTTCCTTTCAAAAGATCACAAAAATAACTGAACTTGGACCAAAACTGCAACAACATGTTTTCGCAACAGTGAAACTATACCACATGGCTCATGACAAAAGCTAACTTATGAAGAGAAGAGCTCCAACTTCAATATATACCACACATGGAAGTCTCATACCTTTCACGTGGGATACATGGTTCATGACAAACACTGCGCTTTGGTTCTGATGTCAGTGAGCCGCTAACACTAGCCTCTTAGGTAGTCCCTTCTCAGGTCACCCCTTTCGATTTATGGCGGTTTACTCTGAGCGTCCCACTCTAGTTCTGCTGGGTTGCCCAATCTCAACGTGGACGAAACATGAAATTGTCTTTGATACCATTTGTCATGAATTTAGGAGAACTTACATCAAAAGCTAGTTATGAGGAAAGAGCTCCAAATTCAATTTATATCAGACATGACAGTCTCATACCTTCCATGTGAGATACATAATTCATGATAGAAACGTAAAGAACCAAAAGTGCAATAGGTTTAAACCAAAGGGACCAAAATTACCATTTTTTATGTTCTTTCTTCACACCTTATTTTTTTTCCCTAAAAAAATGGGCCCGTACTGAAGGCGTGTTTTAAGTAACACGCCTCCAGTCAAAGCTTACACTTACACAAGCTTCAGTACTGGCGTCTTCTTCTTCCCAGTCGCAAACGGCGAGCAAAATCGGCGCCGCCGCTCATCTTCAACCAGGGGAGTGCGGACTAGGTTTCACGCCTCATCTGAGCAGCGACCCGTTGCGGTGGTTTTTCCATTTAAACTAATTGGGTTTGTTCACCCTTAATTGAACCCGCAGCTGAGCAGCAACCGGGGAGGGCTGCGGAAGAGTTCCAAGAAGGTTAGGTTTGAAGTTTTTTTTTTTTTCCCCCCCCAGAAATAAGCTATTGGTAGGGCAAATTTATTCATTTAGTTTTTTTGGCAATGTGTGTGATAAATTCTTTCTTATAAGCTGTTTTTTACTGAATTTATGCCGTATCATTACTGAATTTTGTTGAGTGTGAGTGATAATTTTGAATATTTGCTTGTTTCATGGTGATGGGCGAGAAATGAAAAGTTCCTCACTGTTTAAGACTAAAAAATGGAATAAGCAATGTGCTAGATTTCTTATGGTTAAACAAATAACTATGCTTTACTGAGTTCACCGAGTTAGATTAGGAGACTGAGGTTTTGCTTGCTAATTGCAGACTTCTAGCTCACTGCAAAATCCATAAAGAAGACTCAGAGCTACTGCTGTCTTATCTCCGGCGTCTACCTCAATGGCGGTGGTTCCGCTGTTCAACCTGGCCCCTGATTTGATGGTTTCTAAACTATGTCTAGGTTCTTTGCTTTCCGACTACCCTTTTGCTTCCTTGCCTGGACACTATTAATTTAGCTAAAAATGCTGTCGCCATTTCTTAGCTTATGCTTCTTGTTGCTTGGTGTTGGTATTGATATTGACAGGGACGATGACATTTGGTGAGCAAAATACGTTGTCTCAGTCCTTTCAATTGCTAGACAAAGCTTTCGATGCTGGAATCAACTTCTTCGACTCCGCGGAGATGTACCCATTCTAACTCACTTTATCCCTTTCTCATTTTGAGTTTTCTTTTTGTTTCACAATCTTTGTTACTAACTCCATTATAGTTCAATTGCTGCGCACTCCTTTAAACTTTTGACCGGTTGCAGGTATCCAGTGCCACAGCGGGCACAAACTCAGGGAAGGAGTGAGGAGTATTTTGGGCGTTGGGTGAGGGACAGAAAAATTCCCCGGGATCGCATTGTATTTGCTACCAAGGTCAGCTCATCCTGCTGCAGGCACTGCACTGCTTGTTTCACGTTCACTTGTGCTTTTCATAACTTGCTTGTATATAGGTCAGTGGGCCATCGGGACAAATGAGTTGGATTCGAGATGGACCTGGTAGTTTGGACGCTTGGAATATATCAGAAGCCATTGACAATAGGTTGATCATGCTCTCTATTCATATTTACGTTCTATCCTGAGATTCTGTTGTTGGTCATTCGTATAAATCACCATAAATCAGATGTGCCATAAGCTGGTAACTATGAAATGCTTATGTTTTCTTTTGAGATGGCTGATTGGAATTCTCTCTCACTTGCTTGTAAAATCAATGCAGTTTATTGCGTGCACAAACAGATCATATTGACCTGTATCAAATCCACTGGCCTGATCGGTTTGTATGTTGATCCTACTTTTTCTGCTGTTACGTACATTCTTCGTTCAAATTAGTAATATGAAGGACAAGGTTTTATTTTTCTTAGGATAATGCTCACGTATACTAAATTGGTAACTTGGGCTCTTGCAGAGAATAAGCGAAGAAAAGAAAATAATTTCCTTCTTTTAATTTTTATTTAAAATGTCCATTGCAATTCCTTGCAGTTATGTGCCCATGTTTGGTGAAACTCACTATGACCCCAACCGGTTTATTCCATATGTCAGTTTTGATGAACAACTTGATGCTTTAGGCAGAGCCATTGAGGCAGGTAAGGTTAGTAATAATAGATTAAGTCTCCCCTTTTTATTCATCAATTTCTCTTTCTACCAGGATTTATCTGTTTCTGAACCGAAACTGTATCTGTAGGTCAGATATGTTGGACTTAGCAACGAAACTCCATATGGTTTGATGAAGTTTCTAGAAGTTGCGCATAATAAACCACACTATCCCAGGATAGTATCTGTGCAGGTTCTGTTTGGTTAACTTCCTTTGTAATTAATAGTTTCAGATCTTGTTCTCATGTTTGCTTGCATTTCTATGTTTTTTCTTTTGCGGTTGGGCCTGTATTTCTAAAACTAATTTCGAATTCTTTTTGCTTTTTAGAACTCATACAACTTGCTCTGCCGAAGTTTTGATTTGGGGATGGCTGAATGCTGTCACCATGAGAGGTATTCGTCACTCATATGTGTTTATGATCTAGCTGAGTTAAAACCTTATAGTCATTAGTTCCATTATGTGCTGTGCCATGCATGCAGTATAACTGTTGAAATTTTTTATTGAACTGCAAGCTATTTTGACAAGCAAACAATGTCAAAACAAATAAAATTTCAGAATTTCCGTAATGATAAGTGAAATGATCGTGTAGATTTTACAGGTTCTTATACTGTTTTAGATAGAAAGGCTTAATATTTGAAAGGAGTTTTGTCCTATTTGAGCTAATGGCCTCCATTGTTGCACCTTTGGAAAACATTTGGTGCTTTGTAGAATATGCTACGCTACATTCATGCATTTTGTGAGATATTGAAGTTATCTTGTTTATGCACATGCACTGTTTTCCAATGCTTGTATAGGGTCAATTTGTTGGCATACAGCCCTTTGGCAATGGGCATTCTTTCGGGCAAGTATTTCTCACATGACAAGGGTCCCGCTAATGCTCGCTTGAATCTTTTCAGAGGTCAACTGGCTGCTACTTTAAAATTGGATGCTGGACAGACTACTGTTCTTTTTCTCAGAATATTGTTGCGTTCTTGCTCCTGCAGGAAGATATGTTGAAGGAGAGTCAAGATACAACCTATCGAGAACCAATGTACGAAAAGCCACAGACGTAAGGCAATTCTCATCCTCAGCAACCTAGTTTACTCATTCTTTTACTGATTGTAAAATTTAGACACTGGGCATGCAATCTTACATGATTAAATGCCTATTGCCATCATCATCCTGAAGTTCTTGACAATAATTAAAATATTCTCAACCCAACTCTTAAAATGTGCCCCTTAGTTAGTTTCTTTCTTCTTTTTTTTTTTCCTTTCAATCACTTTATTTGGCAGTGCCTGGTTGTTTTGAAAATTTTAAAACTAATTTTCTGTTTCTGGTCTTTAATTGAACAGGTATTCATTTTACATAAAATATGAATGTTGATCATGGATTTTATCATTTTAGAACCTAAGAGTTAAAATTTTTACAAGTGTTGTTCTTTGTCTTTTATGCATGGTGATAAATTTCAGGACTCTCATAGAGTGCATAGCAATACTGAGATGTAATTTTGTGGACAAGAAATTATCACGGTGATAACTGTGTTATACTCAACCTTTAGGATATTTGGACAAGCAAGTTATCCTGATCTGAACTTCTTTTGTTAAATATTGAGGATCATTCTTCAGTGATACACATTTTCTGCTTCCGTGAAAGAAATTTTACTTTCTGGTGCAGGAATATCTTGAGATTGCAGCAAAATATGATATCCACCCAGTGTCTTTGGCAATTGGTAGGATACTCTCTCTCTCTCTCTATATGTATGTCTCTTGGGTACTGTTTGTGTGTGCTCATCCTCCTATTTAGAAGGTGATTAGTCGAGATAGATATGATTCATCCATATTAATCTTTAATTGTATTTCCTTCTAACTTCTAAGCTGTCACACAAGGGTAAAAAAGAGGCTCCATATATCATTGTTCGTGTCTTTTTTTCCTAGTTTAACTATCGAATCAAACAGGTGAATGGGAACTCACCAACCAATAGTTTTATATTATAACCTATTATGGGGTCCAAAAAAAGCATTAGTTTATTCAAAGGATACCCCATGAGAAGATCTGTGAAAGTTTCAACACGAACACCTTTGAGTCGGGCTGGTGAAAGCTTATTCACATTGAACTGTTGATTCTTCAGGTAAAAGCTTATGCTTCATGACTAGCCCCCATCTATGAATATTTTACTGTGATTGGCTGTTCTTTTGAAAGAATCTGAGCCACTAGAACATTTTAGGTCATGTGAAATGGTTTCTCGTCTGTTATTAGGGCGCTCATATGTTAAGACTTGGGGTGATGTTATGGATATGAAAGGGAATTCACTTGATACAAGGGTCTTGATTTGATATCATTACCATATGCATATGTATGTACTGTGTTTCATTTTGGAGCTTATGAAGATATATCCTCATATCTTTTATGTGGCAGCATTTGTAATGAGACACCCTCTTGTCGCGAGTACCATTTTTGGAGCTACAAAGCTATGGCAACTCCAAGAGGTCGTGGATGCCTGCACAGTCGATCTGAGTCCTGTAATAGTTAGCGATATGAATGAAGTGCATTCAAGGTTCCCAAATCCCTGTCCCTGATCATTTCTATATTCTTCTAGTACTAGCATTTCTGTTTCTGGGGGAAATTGTAACAGAGAGGCACCATTCGGAGTTCTTGTACAGGTACTAGATGCATTAATGTCTATTTTTTGTTCTTTTCGTTTCCCTGCCAAATCTGTACTAGATTTTGCCCTCCAAAGTTTTCTTCCATTTGGGGTTTGATGGAGAGCATAGAGGAAATGTCATGTTTTGTAACGTTAAAAAAAAAAAAAAAAAAAAAATTTAGAGGACAGTGTCATTTTGTGCAAAGGTCCGCGATCAATTGTGCATTTCACTCTATAGCATGGTCTATTTGACGGGATGGAGGCAGCCCCGTTGGAGTTGTGACTACATTCAGAAACTGATCTGTTTTGGAATATCTGTTGTTTTACATTCCATGGTCATTATGTGAGCCCCAGTTTCATTAATTTCTGCAACTGTTGTATCCATTTTCATTTGGTACAGTCACATTTTTTTCTCAGCATCAAACAACTGTAACTCCATTCCTTCTTGAGGGATTTCACCTTGTAACAACCACTCATCGATCGATCTGGTTCTTCCATTCATCGGTGACTTCTTGAAAACGCAGCTAAAGCTTGAAATCAAATCTTTGTGTGTTCCCGATTGTGTTGATTCCGTCATTGATGAGTAGGATTCGGTGTCTTTGATACTACTTGTTAGAATTCACACCGTATACAACTTAAAATTACAGAAAAATTTCTCTTTCCCGCTAATTATATTTTTCCCCCCCTTCCGTTGTAAGTACTATATTACTGTTATTACATTACAGTAATTCAATGATTCTCTCCACTGATTTGCCATGTCATTTATTTACTCTGGCCATGTTTGGATCATAGTTCAAACCTTAATTTGAACTCTCTTTTGTATTTTATAATAATTTTTTATTATTCCCTATAAGTGTTTTACATTTTGAATACAAATTTTATATTTTCCATACACTTTTTTACAATTACAGTTTAAATTTGAACTAAACCTTCATACCAAACAGGGCCTAAGCTTAACGCAATTAAGCTTGACACAAGTCTGTCAGGATCTGAAGTATTAATAGGGAAAATAGAGTTAGTCGAAATGGTGCTGTTTTGCAATAAATTTACTCATTTGGTTCGTCACTAGAATTTATGTTAAAATTGTTATTGGATATATAATGCACGAGTTGCAAACGTCAAGGACATGTAATTTGTGACAAATTCCATCCTCTTAAGAATGGGCTTACCACTTGATCAGCCCTTTAGTATTGGGTTTCTATCCCTGTTTAGGCCCAGTGATTCGAATCTTACAAAGTACAAAGTAGAGTTCAATAAAAATAAAAAAATGGATTCGAGAATACGTATACATTACGTCACCCACCCTTTCCCTGCGCCAGAGCCAGCTCTCTCTGTTGTAAATTTGTAGTCCTCCTCAACCCGTCCAAATGGAAAAGATTGAAAAAAAGAGTCCAATGGACTCAACAACATCGAGGCTTCCGCGCCCGGCACCGGCTCCGGCCATTTCCGCCTCCTCGATAGTCTCAATTCTGAGAGCCTACTCTGTTCCTATCATCCTCTTCGTCGCCGCACTGTTTTTCCAGCTCGTCGTTACTCCTCGCTCTTTTCCTCCTTCTCATTACGACGGTATTCTACTTCTTCCGCAATCAATTTGCTGATTTTCTCCCAGAAACAAGCACTAACGCGCGGAGGATCACTCCGTTTGAGTGTGAATTTCATGTGTTTTTGGTTGAATGAATGCAGTTTTGGGAGTGCGGAAGTATGCTTCCATTGAAGAAGTTACCAAGGCTTACGAGAATATTATTTCTCAACAGTAATTCCTTCATATTCTCTTGCATTTCATTGTTGCCTGTTGGAGCTTTCGTATTTCATTTTCTCCTTAACACTCAGTTAATCATTATCTAATGTCATTAGTGATACTGAAGGCTTTATTAGTTCTATTCCTTGTAACTATTAGTTCAGTAGTCTAAAATTTTGCATCATAATCTTAATATATGGTTCCTATGTTTAATGTGAAGAATCTGTAGCTGATTAACTTTGTGCTTTATTGTTTGAGGTCTTAATTTATGTTGATAAGTTAAATTAAAGTTTGTATATAAACTAACATCTTTTAATTATTCAGGGACTCCGCTGCCTCAATTACTCCAGTGGTTGACATTATCAAGGTACATAATAAGCTTTTATCCTTAAGTATCAGGTTTATGATTTGGATATGCATAACTTATTGTTCAGTTTTCAAAACTGTTTTGTGCTCTGAAGAATTCGGGGACGTTAGGGTGTATGGTGGGTTGGGTTTAAGGGAGGTTAGTTCTAATAAGTTCATTTGATGCAAGAAGATGGGGCTAAGAAAGACCAAAAAACGAACGGATGAAAGTTATTCATGCATTTTATAATGTGTTTTGTTTGCTAAATCACACTTGGCTTAGCATACTAGTATCTCACCTTGTGTTGGGGGAACAAGGAAAGAGGCCAGAAAGGATCCCTTGAAGTTATGGCAATGACTAACATGCGTTTAATACGACCATAGAAAATTTAGCTTTTGCAATATTCCAATGACGTGGCTCTTTCCTTACCATTTTGGATTAGTTTATTATTATTTTTAGTTAAGGATAGCCACATGGACTTATGATAACATAGGCCCAAAGCAATGCTCACTTTCTGTGACTGGTGCAATCAGTTTGTAATTTATCCACATCCTCAATTGCCTATGCCCTTAAAATCGAACTTTGGTTATTTTCGGGTCTTATCATATTTCCTTCTACTATCGAAGTCCTTGGTGATTTTTTCAGGCCCGATATGCTTTTGAGTTGTTGACAAATGAATTATGGAAGCGAGATTATGACATTTTTGAGATTGATGAGCAATTGGTGAGTTTTTAATTCAGGCTACATTTTTGTACTCTGTATTTTCCTTTGCAATGTGTTATATCTTATTCCACAAAATATGCTTTATTACTTCTGTAGCATGTGATTGACAAGGCCAAAGTGAAGTATGGTGATGGTAACTTTTCTGGAATTAACAATGCATTGACGGAGCCCAATATTTTTGGTTGGTGATGCCATTCTTGTGCTTTCTGTTGATGTTTTTCATTTCAATCTCCTAATCAAGACGTTTCAATTGCCTAACCTCCTTTTAGTGTTAAATGCAACTTCCAATACATTGATAGAACCTGTTCTCTGAATACAGATCCTGCAAAGCACTCTTTTGGTGTCATTAACTCCGAGAACTATCTGTCCCAGTTTGAAAACAGCAAAGGATTACTTGTTCAGGTATCTTTTCTTTCCATTTTTCAGTGCATAGGCATTGTCCTGGATCAAACATACAGTGGCTCAAAACAGTGCTAGAAACAATCTCTCTGAACTGCCAATAGACACAATTTCTGAAAAGAAGAACAATGATATTTTGAGCAGTCATACCTGATGCCTGATATTTCTAGAAATCCATATGTTGATCATGCAGTGTTTGTAGAAAACGACATGTTCAGAATGAAGTGTTTTGAGAAACCCACATGTTGAATTTGTTTCATGAGGCTGGGTGGTGTAGTTTGATTATTGTGAGGCTATATTCAGTTCAAAATTCAAACGTTTCTGATTATGTGTTAAGAGATGATCGAAACTTTGTTTTGCGTTAATGATGTAAAGTTGGTGATGGGCAATTGCATCACTTTTGGGCTCTAATGCTAACTGATGAACTTCACTTGCTTTATTGAAGCATACACCTTTGACAAAAAGGAGTTTGGCTAAGTAACTTAAACTGTTGGAGTTGGAGATAAAACATTGTTCATTGAAAATTTTTGCTTTGTTATTGGGTGAAAATAAAATTAACAGCAACAGTAACAACTAAGCCTTTATTATCTCACTATATATCTGACCCACATAGTAGGATAAAGGCTTAGTTGTTGCTGTTCTTAATTTTATTTTCAATAACCCTGTTTAGTAAATGTGAGCAGTTAGGAAATTGATTCTACTTCAGTTGCTTAGCCAATTCTCAGAGTAAATTTCATTAAGAGATGATTTACATATATTCCTAATGTTAATTGAATTTTTTGCTCGTCTATTGCATTTCGTGAGTGCTGGGGCCACTTTGCCTTGTTCTTCTATGCATAATTATGCTATTTATAACTTGACTGTTTTCATTGTTCTTGCTGTTTAGCATGTAATGGTTTCCATGAAATCATTTATAGTAGTTGCTTGACATCACTGCGAATTACAAGTCATGAGCAACTGTATATAAAATCTCATTCTTGTTATTAGTCAGAGCTAGCACTAAATATTTGAAAAAGTATTCTGTAGGCAAACAGGTAAATGCAACAGAAATAGTCCTCACATTGATATAATTATTAGAAGTATAAAAATGATGGAGAGTATAGTGGTTGTCTTTGTAGTACTTTAAATAGAAGAGGGATCATTAGTTAACGAAAAAGAGAAATCAAATGAGGAGAAAGCTTTTTGGCTAGAAAATTTGCAGAAATGCTGCTGAACAGGTACAAGTTGACTTTGAGGGGCCCTAATGAAGGGGAACTGAAACTCTACTTATAAGCATTTGGTTTCCTGTTAAACAAAGTCTGCTGATGAGATAAGGGTCGAATTCTTATGCAGTATTTTATTTTATCTAGGTTTGTAGATGGATATCTTAATCTATCTATGATGCATTTGAAAAAATAAAAAAAACGATGTGTAGGATGACATCTTACACTTGTGAAGTTCACCACTTGCCTGGAAATGGATTGTATAAAGAATATTCTTATTCAATTCCAACCTACTTCTCTCTCAGTCTTGCGAGTTTTTATGTCCTTTGCAAGACTAAATTATACCTTGTAGTGACTTAAGTCTTTTGCTACTTAACTTTCACTTGCATTTCCCTATTTAACTATAGAAATGCTCTTACACATTGTAGTGTGATGCCTGACTATTTTTGTATGTTGACATGACACATCAGGTTTATTCAATTGGGAGCAACCGCTGTGCTAACTTTTCTGAAAGCTGGAAAAGAATTGGTAAGTTATCTCAGTTTTCTCTAGTAGGGTTAAATTTTATTTTTTTTAATGTGTGTATGCTACAGTTCAATTGTAAAGTGACAGTCTTTGATCTTTATCCACACAGTTACTTTCTTTGATGGGGTCGCAAATACAGGAATGGTTGAACTTGGTGATGCTCGACTTATTGCACACTTGGCAGAGAAGAAATCTAACGGACAACCTTTCTTCCGAACTGGTGAGCAAAATTCTCTTTGTAGGGAGCCTCTCATTACAGTTTCTTTTTTAATCTCTGCAGCAGCTTAGTTAGTAATATCTGTGGATTGTTATTCTCCCATAAAATACTTGTGTTCCCAAATTCCTAAAGCAAACACAGTGTTGTTTCCATCTTTTTCTCCCTTGCTCTTTGTGGATTATTTAAAATTTTTAATGTTTTACCAGCAGAGAAGTAGGGTTTTGAACAATTTTGTTTTTAAGAATGATTCTACTCTATGTGTTGAGGTTACGGTCAAGTATATAATTGATTAAATTCTCCCTTTTTTTAATGGTCTCTTTTCAATTCGGTGGAAGTCCCTTTTGGTCCACTCGGGCAAGATATATATGGATAACCTTTCCACAGGATTCCTGGTTGGAACCTGATGCCTTTTAACCTTTGCTGTCAACTATTTCTTTGTAGAAAACCTAATTTTAGATTCTCATTTTAGAACTAAAGGAAACTGGGATTTTACAAAGAAATGATTGCATTTTCTTATTCAGGTGTTAATTTCTTGTGTATGTAATCTTGTGACTTCTAAGAGGATTAATGAGTTAAGAGTAGCAGTAGTATTAGTTTTTCTTATTTCATTTGTGACCTATCTTTCATAATATACAGGACTTCCTGCACTTCTGGCTTTCCCCCTTGGCTGCCGTGGTCCCCAGTGTCTTCATAGGTGAGTTTCCCCGATTGTTGAACTATTAAAGGTGGGAGTTAATATTTTTCATTTGGCTAAGTTTTGGTACGCTTTGCTCTTCCTTCCCACAGTCGGTGGAGGAAGTGTTATGATCCAGTTGCACCCAAGTGCTTTGTATAACTTAGGGAATGTCAATTTATAACCTACTATTTTGATAGGTACCGGGGAGAACTTTCTGTCGATGCAATTGCTGATTGGTTTGCCACAACCATCCTAGGTTTGCCACGAATTTTGTACTATACAAAGGAGACAATGGTAATTAGGCAATTTCTTTTATCAATGTTACAAATGGCAACTGAGTTCTTTTCTTCATTTTACGTTATCCTTCCAGATTTTGCTGCTTGATTTACTGTTCATAGCACTATACAACACTGATGAATGCTTTAATAACATAAGAGCTCTCCTGTTTTAAACTATGAAGCTTGATAATAGGTTTTGTATGCTTGCCTATTTATTGTGTGAACATTTATGTCTACTAGAATTCTGGGCCTGATCACAACTGTTTGTGGTTTAAACCTAACTTTTAGCTATCTTTGGACTCAACTGAGAGAATAAGTTCTTCAAGGAATTTTTTCCCTCTTTATTATGTTAGTTTCCTTGTCATAATAGATTTGGGGGTGGTTTTGGTACTGTAACAGGACCAGAAGATGGTATTTTTTTTGGTTTACCATGATATAATAAAGATGGGCCACCAAGTTTTTGTCATTTTCTTTAGCTTTGCCTTGATTAAATTATAAGCAGAAACTTCAGGGTGGGGGATGCGTGTGCTTAGACAATTATAAATAGTGAAGAGAGGGATAAGCAGGTAAATGTCCCAGTTGATTGGGTAGCCATGCCGTACATGGCGGGCAAATTCCAGTTAAAGATCTACCATTGTTTATTAACTCAATTCTTTATTTTGGTGTACTTGGTCAATAAGTTCTTTCTAAGAGGTGTTGACCCCTTGTCCAAGGTTATTAAATATTTTTACTAAATTTCAGGTGCAAAATTTTCTATCTAAAGTGAAGCCTCACAAGGTAAAATTTCTTTCTTATTGTCAGGGGACATCCGTTCAATTTATTGTGAATTTTTTATAGTTATTATTATTTTGTTTATTTGTTCTAGTGCATTCTGAATTTGCATTCTTCCAACTTACTTGCAAATGTAACCTTCTGAATGGAAAGTTTCTACTGGCTTCTATGATGAATTACTGGGTCACCTTCTAAATTTCACTGGATTGTTATCATGTTGCACTTTTGGTTTCTCATATAAACTGACTTAATTACTTTCAATTTGTAATGGTCCTTGAAATGGATGCAATACTTAAAATGTGTAGTGGAAAGGTCTAGTGGTCACTTTAAATGCTATGAGTAATAATTTTATCTGTTAGTGTTTTCAGTGTGTGCTGTTTTCGGGAGAATTATGAACTTTCCCTAATAGTCCATTGCCTTAAAAATTAAAATTGCAGGATTTCACCTAGAATTAGATGTGTGGTTTTATTGCTATTCTCTGCCTAGTTTGTGTTCCCCTCATATTCTTATGTGATAATAGAATATCTTTTAGTACTAAAGAAGCGTGTTAATGATTAATGAATCCGGGGACAGTTATGGCGTTATCAAATGCGACTAATTGCCAGGCGCTTGGCATTCAATTTTATGACGCTCTATGGTTTATTGTGGAATGAAAACCAAACTACTCAAATGTTTGTAAAAACATTTTTACTCCGTAAGGCTTAGCATTCTTGGTTTACCACAAACATATTTGAAGTTCATTTCCTCTAGGACTTGTACTGTGTGACCTTTGACAGTTGTAGTAAGGTCACTCAGAAAATGGTTACCAGCAGAGAATACTGTAAGGATGAAATTAGATTGATGATTCATGTATCGGAAGGTGGCTATGGTTAAATTACATTCTGAAATGAAAATCGTAACATGCTTAATTGGAAATGAGTGAAAAATAATCTACTCATATAATTCGCTTAAGCTTTCTTTTACTCAAAAGAAAGATCTGGAGTCTGTTTTGTCTGTACATTACTCTCCATTCACTTCATGTCCTTTTGTGTATTGTTTGTGACATAGATGTTGATTCCTCTTGGCTTCTCTTAGATCTGTACATCCTATACTGGACCAAGCTTTTGGTAGTATTTAACAACATATGATGTATAAAATATACTCCCTCCGCCTCATTAAAAGAGTCCGGTGGTACAACTGATTCTAAGTCACAAAGTACAACTTGATACCTGACTCTTTATATGGGACGGAGGGAGTAATAGCTTTAATAGTCACATTATTTGAAGTCGTTTGTACATGGTCTTTTTGACATATACTCATTGACAATTTCTTAAATTGGCCGGTGCCTAAAAACTTTTTTTCTTCTGGTTGATAGGTTAAAGTTATATTCTTCTCAAGAACCGGAGAGCGGGCCTCCCCATTCATCCGTCAAGCTGCTAAAATGTACGGGACTTATGCAGCTTTTGCATTTATACGATGGGATGAGGACGACTATTCTCTTTGGTGGAATATGTATGTTTTCATGCTTTTCTCTTCATTCACTCTTGGATTGGAAAACCTTTTCCTTCTTCTGATTTGGTTTGCATTTTTTCCATCCCTTGCTAGGGAGATTTTGGTCTATTTCTCTCTGGTATTCTGTGTTATGTTTATTTGGTATATCATTTTTCAAGTTGATCTTAGGGCAAATGACATAAATCCCCCTGTGGTTTATCCTTAGTGACAATTACCTCCGCGTGGTTTCATACTACCATGTTACCCCCTTTTAGTTTTGTATTAAAGTGTCACAAGAATGGAAAATGTCAAAGTCAACAGCTTTAATGTAAAATACCTAAAATATCCCCTTCACCTAAATAAAATTCTTAAAATACCCTTCTAGGAAAGGGAAAAAAAGCAGAAACCATTAATGGTTATTTTCTGGCAGCTCTTACTTGAGAAGCCCTGCCTCGATGGAATATTGGAGCCCAACCGCGAGAATCAAATTACGGGAGATGGTTTAAAATTAAAATACAAAGCTAAAGAAAACATGTAAAAGCAGCATCTTGATTCCACAGATTCAACACTGTTAATGGTTAAGAATAGCTGCCAGAAAAGTTGAGGAAATATAATTCTTTCTAATATAGTTGGATTTTTTTTTCTAAGTCAAATTATTTGTGTCGAGTGTATTCATGGGCATATGACTAGTTCTTTGTATTCTTAACAGGCTTGGTGTTGAATCTGCCCCTGCAATTGTTTTCCTTAAAGATCCCGGTGTCAAACCTGCTGTATACCATGGAATGTTCTTTCTCCTTCTGGTTTTTTTTTTTATTTTTTATTTTTTTTATTTTAAAAATTCACCAAGCTCAAACGATGATCAAGCCCAATTAATATTGGCAAGGTGGCTCCTTGAGCCAACCGAGCAACATTATATAAATATATGTATATATATATTATTTTCGTTATATTATATATTAATTATTGATTTATCAATAGAAATTTATATAGCTCGGCTTGTTTATGCCTCTAATTTCTGTTATAGTTACACTCAGACATTATGGCATATCTTTCAAATGACAAACTTCTGAATGGCTATATCTTGCAGGTTCAATTAACAATTCAATGTTTCTGGATATTATGGAGAAGAACAAATATCATGGTGAACCTTTATTTTCATTTCTTTTATATGTTTTGTGCAATTTCAGAGTATACCATGCCAAGATATCAATCGCCTAAAGCATCTCTAGTAACTAAATCTGATTTTCAGTTTGCCACTAACTCAAGCTATTTTTGCTTGCAGTACTTCCACAATTAAGGAGTGTGACTGCAGCAGAGTTGGGTTGTGATGCTCGAGGTCACTCCCGTGCTGGAAGTGGGACTAATATTTGGTACTGTGTCATCCTGGCGGGAAGGTTGAGCCAGGAATTGAATGCAATGCGTGAAGTAAGCCTCTCTTCCTTGTAACTTGCTACTAAATCTTTAGATGGTAATTGGCGATTACCTTTCCCGCTAAGACAAAAAACTGATTGAAAGGAACTTATAACTAAATAGCTCATTAATTATCAATTACAAACTCATTGAATCAACTACAATAAACTCTAAACTAAGTATAGGGGCTGGAGGATACTGTAGTTATGTTCAAACTGGGGTTCTCATTTTGCAAAATGTTTTTTATTTTTTGGGTAAATGGTGTAATAACATGTTGTCAAAGACCATGCGTAGGGTCCAAGAAATTCTAACCAGCAATGAAGAGGTGACTGTTGATCAAGATCTAGCTTTGGCACCTGCAATACTTGCTGTGAAACAGAAGCGGTTAACATTGACTTGGCTTGATGGGGAGGCGCAGCAAGTTAGTTTCCCTTTATTTTAGTCTCTTGAAAAATGATAATTTTGCTGAGTACACGTGGTGAAAACTTGATTCAGAAGTTCATTATATTGTCAGACTAGTCCGTACCATTTTGAAGGATTGTATTTTGTCATTGCATCTCTTTGTTACTCATCTGTTGTCTTGGTTGATAATTATTTTTTTAATTGAAAAGATTTAGAGGTAATCATATTCTTTATTCTTTGTTTCCCTTTCATATTAGACATAGTAGGTTAATGATATTCTGTCTGTAGGTGTTCAATTTGAATGTAATTTTGAATATTGGTGCCGTGTGATCTAGAGCGCGAAAAAATATATCTAGGTGTACTACTTGATTCCAGGTTGAGATGAGATTGATTTAGGAAGCCTGTCGATGGGTATCCTGATGGGAAAAGGTCTTCCAATTGTAGAAACACTACCATATTCATCAGTAATACAAGTGTTAGATTGTTGTTCTGTGAAAAAATTAAATAAAATTGAGCTCCTCCCCTCTAAGAAGAGAGAAATTTAGATTTGTGCGTAGATCAGCATATGCAAGGATTTATACCAACAAATGGGAATTTTGCACTTCATATTTGATGTGTTCCCTTCACTGGATATTTCATTTGATTGAATCTTTCTTTGTTACAGTCTATTTTACTTAATATTCTAGGCCATTCAATTTTCTTCTAAATGATATTATTTATGCAGAAATATTGCTTCTTCTGCATTAATTCAGAAGATAGCTATGAAACTTGTGGACCGAGAAAAGCTGTAACAGACATACCACGACTACTTATTGTTCGTTATGAGAGGAATGAGACTGAAGAAGTCATTGAAATTCCAAGAAAGCCAAGAAATATTTTTGAAGCATTGAATCATGAAGAGCCTGATCCTGCATCTCAATTAGTGGCCAAATACAACGGTTCAGATGAAAGTTCTGAGGTTTGGATTCCTTGATACATTCATATGTAGTGCTTGAGCTGCTCTTTTTTCCCCTGAATTTCCTGGTTTTTGAACTCTTTTAGCCGATTGTCTTGTTAATATAAATATGCTGAAACCACTTGTAAAAATTGCAGCAACTTTCATGACACTTATTTCCTAATTTTTCAGTAAGTTGGATGGTTTTTTCGCAGATCATAAGTTGGATTTCCAAGATAATAGAAGATGGAGACTCAAGAAGTTTCCCAGCTTTTGTAAGTCATCTTGCATAAAAAAAAACTCACTGCTACCTGGTTGGAAATTTTGCACCGAAGCTTTTTACCTGTCTTCTTGTAGTGGTAGTTAGCTTGTCCTTCTATTGATTATGTAATCATTTTGTAGTGGTTTTATTTCTTCTTGCACTCTACTTTTGTTCTGTTATTGTGCTCATGTTCATCTTCTGGATGTCATTTTTTGAAACTGATCTTACTATTAGGCTTCTTTACAAAGGGTAATAAGATCCAAGCAGGTTTTCTCGTATTTTAAGGAGTTTCCGTGGCCACTTAGAATTCTATGATTTTCCAAGTCCTAACCCCATATTGGCAGTAGCCTCATTGAGACTTGCCTTATGAAATCCTTTTCTAATCCAAGTGAGGCTACTGCCTCATTGAAACTGGCATTTAAGCGAGATATTTTCTGAAAGGTCAAGGTATTTTTGAAATTGCAAGGAGTTCTTTTTTCAAACTGTGGATTATGTTGTTAATTCATGGATATGTAAAGAGCTCCAAAGATAGGTTTTTCCCCTGACTGCTTTTTGATGCTAAAGTATCCATCATGCAGAAAACAAAAAGTCCCGAGCTAGTCCCAGAGGATGCAGATTCCACGTGGTCAGCTGGCCCGCAGAAGTTTGTTTCCTCAAGCAAGGAAATGAAGCAGAGGATCAGCGACTTCATCGATGGCATGCGCGACCGACTAGGTGATCCCAGAATTGGACCAGTTTTGCTTCTAGGAGCATTAATGTTGTTTGGTCGTGTCTGGCTGCAGAGAAGTCAACCAACTCAAAAAGATGAACCAAACTCTTCAAATCAAGTAACTGATAAGGTAAGGTGATAGTGATGATGTATTTCTTATGGAGCATCTTTTATTCACTTGGGATCCTCTGTCGACCGGACATTATCCACTCTCTTGCTAGATGTGACATGTAGATTTCACTTTCTATTGCGAGAGAGTGGACAAGGGTACACTATTAGACCGAGATTCATATTTGTCTTTTGTTTCAGATCAATTTTTAAGTTCTGTCCTTCGTATCAAATAACTGATACTCTCAGTGGTATAATCATGACGTGATCGGGTTTCAGTTGAACTACTTTCACAGTTTCACTGCGCACTTAGAAATGGCTTTGAATAAATTCATGAAATTTGATTGTTTCATTCGCATTAATTCTTGCTTTTGATGAATTTTTGTATCACAGAAGGAAAGGGTAAGGAGACCAAATGGGAAAAGTCAACCACGTAATAGCCTTTTCCCTTCGCCTATGACGGATGTGGCACCAGCGAATGCTGCTCAAGTGCAATTTTCTGACTCAGATTCCGACAATTAGGGTATAGAATAGAGTCGTGTTCTTAATTGATGGGAGAACTTTTGGGGAATATACATAAGTTATCCATTATTTTGAAGGGTAAATTACATTTACCTCCCTCGACGTTTGTGGAAACTACCAAAACCTCTTGTAGTTTTACCAACACCCCCTTGGACATTCAAATTTCAGCAAAATTTGTATTCAATCTGTCAAATGGTTTAACATGCACCACTTTCTCTTTAAGGAATATTTCATCATCCAATTTTTTAAGGGTGAAAGTATCAGTTGTTTTGCCTAATTACAAAAAAAATTTGAGTTTTGAGTTCAGTTTTTTGACTCAAAAAGGAGCAAATGTAATATTATGATGCCAGAAGGGGTAATTGTTATATTTTAACTCGGTCCAAGGGGGTATTGGTAGTTTTATGAAACCACATGGGGCTTTTGGTAGTTTTGACAAACCTCGAGGGAGGTAAATGTAATTTACCCTATTTTGAACCTTGTTTGCAGTTAAATTGCGCCCCTTTTCTTTTTCCTTTATTTTTTCAAACATTTAAGTCTTACTTTCTCCGATCCATTAAAAGAGTTTACTTTCTAATACTATTTTACGTAGTAGAAAGTGACATCTTTTAATTGAGCAAGGAGTACTATATTTCATAGAGAATAGAGACTTAACTTACATGGATTATACTATAAGTACGCGACTCACAAAATGATGAGATTTTCATAGCTTAAAGTGACAGCTCTCCTTGCACACACAAATATCTTACATTTAGCGGTCGAGTTTTTTCAACACTCTCAGGGTTCACAATATGCCAGTGCAAGTACTCGTTTTGTCCTTTACCGGGACTGGGTTCACCTACTCAAGTGCAGACATTGGTTTTGTTTGTTGATGTGTTATAAGACCTCCTCTCCAAGGGTGACGAACTTAGAAAATCCATGGTTGGAATTCAAGTAAATGCCCAGAATCCTTATTCCTGGACCAAGTCTTGGGGCAACCACACAAACTATTAAAAGAGACTATTGTTGCGTTAATGGTAACATAACTTAAAGGGGCATGCTATTCACGGGAACATTTTCCTGTGAATAGTCTATTTTGCCCCTTAGGTATAAAAAAGAAAAAAAAAATCAGTTTCACTCAATAATAAAAGGGCTGTCCAAGGAAAAATCATCATCAACCTCGTAACTCTCTGTCCATTTAAACAAAAAAAAACCCTGTCTGGAGAAAAATCTAGTTCGGCCCGGGCGAGATTTTTGCTAGAATCTCGCCGGGCGGTATTTTCAGGAAAAATTCAGCCGGCTGTAGACGATATTTTTCCCGAAAATACCGCCACAGGATGGTGGTATTTTCGGGCAAAATACAGCCCGGTGTTGAATTCCAACTTAACATCAACTCGGGTGACGTCGGCCTTCACCTTCTGCTCTCTGCTTTTGGAAAGAACTCCCCTATTCAATTCCGATGATTAAGTAAGAAGAGAAAAAGTGTAATATCTCAAAGCTAAGCTGTCACGCACCCACGATACTGTAGCCCAGTCTGGCCCGGATGGGGTCAGCTATAATTCACCTCGTACTTAATCCAATATCCAACATCGGCTACGGATGAGGTCAGCCCCAGATCGTCCACAGATAAGGTCAGCCCCCCGGAAGTTCACAGATGAGGTCAGCCCCCCAGGTCGTCCACGGATTCGGCCACGGATGAGATCAGCCTCCAGGTCGGCCACGGATGAGGTCAGCCCCCATTCACCTCAGTATTAATCTACAATCCAACACCCGGCAGTATTTTTTTTAAGGATTTTTTTAGATACACTTTATAGGATTTTTTTTTAGACCTAAGGGGTATTATATACTATTCACAGGAAAATGTTACTGTGAATAGTAAAAATGTTCCTGCATATAACAATTCGAACTTAAAATGGAAGTTGTTATTCAAAGGACACCCTTTACTATTTGCAGGACAATTTTTAAAAATTTTTTAAGTAAAAAGATTGAAGTGCCCTTCAGTAATTGTGAAGGGTTTAGGAGTTTTTACCTTTCCTTCTCCTACTGCTTCCTTCTGTAAACGAGAAACGAATAGGCGGAAGTCGGAGAAACGATGAAAATCAGAAATCGACAGAGAAATGAACCGGTGACGTTAGAAGCAAATCGGAGAACTGCGCAAGTCAACAAAAAAATTGACCTTTGCTCACCTTCATCGGACGGGAAAGTCGACGGACTTCATCAGAGGTTCCATTACCGATTCCAATTCAGTTTTCCGTTATCAGTTTTGCCTTCTTTTTTTCTTTTTTTTTTTCCTTTTTTTTTTTCAGCCACAGGCCGTTCTCCGTTCTCAGTTTCTGCCTTCTTGCTGAATTTTCGCTAGACGGAGGCGGAAGCTTTTGAAACTTCTACCACAGGAAGCACAAACTCTTGGATCGTTTCGCTTTGAGAGCGAAACAATCCAAAATTTTGTGCATCCTGTGGCTGAAGTTTAAGACTTCCGCCACAGGCTGGCGGAAGTCTACAAACCTTCGCCAGCTAAGGTTCGGGCAACTATGGTGTTTTTAAAAAACAAAAAAATTAAAGTAAGAAATTTTCTGTTAAAAGTAAGGGCATTTATGTCTTTTCGTCACTTAAAAATTTAAAATGTGTCATATGTTTAATAAAATGGGTCTTGTAAATAACATGCCCCCTTAAAATTATGCACTTGCGAGTTACAAGTACAAAAATGAGGAAGAGATTAGTAGTGTAGTAGTATAACTTATAAGCGCCGATCACATTGAAGCTAGATCGACTCCCACAACATTGAAAGAGTAATGATACAAAGGTGTCTAAGAATTTTTTTTTTACAAAAACCCTAGGGTCCGTTTGAACAAGTACTTTTAATGTTCTTTTAAAGTATAAAAAACTTTAAATATTGTTTGGACAAAAAACACTACAAATTTTGAAAAATATTTTTCAAGAAAGTTGTATTTCAAATACAGTTTTTGAAGTACAAATAAAACATGTTTTATAAAATTTTTTAAAATTATTATCAATTAAAAATTTTTTTTGTGGCTTTATATTTTTTCTTAAGTATAACTTCCATCCATTCCTACCAACCTTCAACCCGCCGCTGGCCCCACCTCGACCCTGACCCCAACCTTGCCTATGCCCCCGGCCCTAACCCCGACCCGATCTCGCATCGTTGTCCCTGTGAACATCTTTTCTTAATGTAGGGCGTCCACTAACGACCATTCATGGCTCGGCTACGATAATGCAATTTGGCCCCCCAATTGTTGTATTGGCAGTAAACGAGCCGAACTGAGCCCAATCTGTGGTCTAATCGAGCTGAGTTTGATAAAAACTAGTCAGGCTCGAGCCTAAATATTTGGGCTCGAGCTCGGCTCGCCCAAATTAGCTTGAGTTCGAGCTCAGAGTAGAGCAAGCTTTTGAGCTCGAACTCAAGCCTGAGCTCGAGCTCGTATTAATTTTTTAATTTATGCTAAAAAAATATTATCAAATTATATATAAAGTGGGACTCGATAGGCTCGACGAGCCCTCGAGCCAGTTATAACTAGGCTCGAGCTCGGCTCGATTATTAAACGAACCTGCTCGAACTCGAGCGAAGCTTTGACTGAGCTGATTGCGAGTGGCTCGCCTCATTTACACCTCTAGGCAGGAGGCTCACCCGCATTGTGTGAGACATGTTAATTATGGCTAGGTGAACTCCAGTACATTTCCTTCCAACAAAGTAGATAAACTTTCCAAAAAAAAAGAAAAAAGAAAAAAATAAAAAACTCATTCACAAAAATAAAGAAGTAATAAATTACAGTTTATGAGGGCAAATCAGTAATTTTACTACGAAGAGTATAGCATCACGCACAGCAAGACATTTGCTTTGTTGCTGGGCAGTGGATGCTGCGGTTGCTGACGGCGAGGAGCCTGTGCAGCTGCGTTCGTCTTTCTCCCTTTCTTCATAAACCCTTCACTGAAATTAACAATTTTTAAGGTAAATTTCCTCAAACCCATCTCAGATTATACGCCAAAATCAATTATAAACCAATTATTACCCAAAAATGTTTTCTTTTTTTTTGCTTTTATCTGTGTTCTTCAAAAAATTCCCTGTTAAATTTTGTAACTTTTGGATTGATTATTGTAATTTATGAAGGCAGTTGGATTTGTTTCTTAAAGGAACTTGTATTGGAATAGAGTTCACATGATTATACAACAGTCTGATTTTAAGTATATCGGAATTTCTTTAGGTACTGAATAAGTATAGGTGAATGAAGATAGGGTTGGGTTTGATATTTTTATGATCTTTAAGATGTTTTTAGGTGAATGTTGGCTCTATTGGTAGATAAGAGAGGAATTTTTACTTCTTTCCAATTTCGCCAACCGGACTAGGATAGTCTTGATTTTCAGCACTATGTGCCAGCTTTTTGAATTGTGTCGATTCTTGGCAAGATATGATCTGTATAGTTGACCCGCATGAAGATTTGGTTATTGTTGTTGTGATTTACAATGTTTGTGGGGTTATTATGGGTTTTGACTTTTGAAGCCATGTGCTCTGGTGTCAGGAGTGAGATGTGAGATTTGAGATATTAGGATTTCTGGCCTTTAAACTGCTTCCTTAACATGTCAGGAAATGCCAATGCAATTTCTGAGAGTTCTATTTTATAATCTCTTGTATTGGTTTTTTATAATTTCTGTTAATTCCGTTGTTTTACGACCTCACATAGTGGGACAAAAGTTTAGTTGTTGTTGATTCCATTGTTTACTATGGTTTTAGGACAATTATATGATAAATTGATAGATTCGTGGGTTTGTTGCTATTTCGAGGGAAAATGATACTGTTGTTGTTTGGTTGGAGTATATTTGAAATTTACATTTTTTAGTGGTCGTTCTGACTGGCTGTTAAGAAATAATAATTTGTCTGCCTGTTAAAAGTCTAAATTTGAGCTTACAATGATCCCCTCGTTGTCTTCTGAACAATACTGTCACCAGATATGGGGAAGGATTCCAAATCAAAGGATTCCAAATCAAAGGATTCTAGTGGGAAAGGTAAAGGGAAACAGGCAGCCGGTGGAAGTGACGACGGTGCTTCCAAAGGTAAAGGAAAAGGTGGTGGAAAATCAGATGGCCTCGGGACTTGCACATATGTCAAAGGTTACTTCTCCCTCCTGCTTCACTGTGATGAAAATGTGTTTGAAATGTTCAGCAGAATAACACAGTTTTCGTTGTGAGCTCTTAAGATTTCTCTCTTTTGACAGCTAGGCATATCTTATGTGAGAAGCAAGGGAAGATCAATGAAGCATACAAAAAATTGCAAGATGGCTGGCTCGGCAATGGGGATAAGGTTCCCCCAGCTGAATTTGCTAAGGTATAGTCCATTTAGATCTCCATTTGATATACTCTTGTAAAAGTATCAGTTCTATTATTCTTTCTGAGCTACATATTCTGTAAATGCTAGAAATACTTTCCTGTTATTAAAGTGACGCTCGGTAAAAAGGGTTGCTGCTAATGTAACATCAGTCTATTTTATGTAATTCTGCATGATTTACAGTATGACTTCCCTTTACCTTCTTCAGCTAGCTGCAGAGTATTCTGAATGTCCTTCTGGGAAAAAAGGTGGTGACCTTGGATGGTTTCCTCGTGGCAAGATGGCTGGTCCGTTTCAAGAAGTTGCTTTCAACACGGTGATTGGAGCTACAAGTGCGCCATTCAAATCAACGTAGGTCCATAGGTCATTGTGACCTTGTTTACTCTTGTTGAATTTGTTGTACAATGAATGATCATCTGAGACTAATACTTGTCTTTCACACGCTGCAGCCATGGGTATCACATTATTTTGTGTGAAGGGAGGAAAAACTGAGGCATCTCAACATTTGAATTCTCAAGGTGGCATCAACAATCTATCCATAAAGTTAGCCGATTATCTCCCAGCAATTGCGGCGATATCACTATGTTCTGAACATGAATGTTTGATGATAATTTCACTATAAAAATTGTGTAATGGTATTGTGATTATTACGTAATGCAGAGTATTGTGGTTAAATAGCCATGAGAATAGTTGTTTCTTTTCAAAGCTTTCTTGGATTAATTATGAGTTTTAGCAACTCAACAGCTGAAAAGTTGATCATCATTTTTAGTGAATTAACGTGACACAATATTTTTAGTTTAACTTGATATGATTTTCTGTATTACCTGTTTCTGAAAATAGATTGAAGATTTTCCACTTCCAAAACAGAGAATTGGAGATGGATTCTAATGTGCAGGCATGAATATGATGTTCATAATTTATTCTCTATCAAAAAGTTTAAGACCCCAACTCCTATCTTCACAATGCTGGACATGAGGAACAATCTTGCCTGTGTCGACCCCTTTTTGGCTTCCACACCTATGAGATGGAGGGGCATGGAAACAAGGTTCCATTGACCCGGCATGACAGCAAGGTGGATCCGGGACTGTTTGATTCTCAGATCTCGAAAGAATCCATGGCTTCAAACCTCCAAGACTTTGAGCAACATAACCGAAGGTTGACCATGAGCTTGTGACCAACTTATCAGTGAAACTCAGCAGGTATATTTCCGCCAATGCTTTCATATTGTGCATCTTATTCTGAGTGTGCTGAAACTGTTCATGGCTTGGCTGGAATACTTCAATTTTATCTCCTGTTACAGTTTGATGTTCATAGTACATGTCTCTTAATGCCTCAAAGTATCCAGAGCTTAAAGATGTGATTAGCACAGCTTTTGTGGACTTATTAGGTTCTTTAGAGAATTGGATGATAGGCTTCTTGTCATTGATTTCAGGTAGCAGATTTTCCTTTCTTACACAAGCCAAAATCTGATCCGTCACGTACTTAAAAGGGCCAGGACCGCCATCAGTGAGGATTCTTATCTGGATGCCTATAATTTCATCTGCTCTGGCTAAATATGCCTCATAAAACCTGGTGATTAGTCCCCAAACAAAGTTTGTGGGATGAAAGAGGTACCGGCCCAAAAGATGGAAAACAGCTGATTTCTCTGGAAAGAGATTTTCGAGTTCTTCTTCGAAAGATTGCATCAAGAAAAGAGATGGGATGAAGTAGTTGTTTGATTTGAGGATCAGCCATGGTACTTTCTGGAGAAGAGTTTGTTCTTGATCACAGAAGAAAAGCTGGTCATGATAAGTATAGTCATGAAGCAAATTTAGATACACATATGGAGGCCGGAATGAATACCCTGTTGAATTGCCAGAGACATTGTGCCTTAACATATTCCCATAACTGTCCGGAGAGCTCTGGTTAAAAGTACTGAACTTATCGTTGATTGGAAAATCCGAGGGAAGTAACCAGGAAACCTCAGGAAACGGCTCGCAGAAAAGATCAGGGATGTATTCTCCAGGATCAACCAGAAGAACCCTGTTTGTTAGGAGAGCATAAAGGAAAGCAGAAGCCATTGTAAGCATTTTGTTTCCTAAGCCGCTGAACGTGATCCAGACAACATAGTTACAATCTGTTGTTGTGCCATTAATGTACTGCCCTGATTTCATGTATTCCAACGTTCTGTTGTAGGATTCTGTGTATGGTCCGCATCGTTTATGCAGGGCTTCGTAATTTCGTAACCTGGATATCAGATGGGAAGAAGGCTGATGCTTTATTTGCTGCTTATTATATAAGAGTGCTTGATATCTGCTCAGACATGAATTTTCATCAAATCCTTGAGGAAGAAGGCCACCAAGAAGCCTATCCTTTGGTACCTGACCAGGCTCATCTAGCAAAAAGAAAATGAGTGGAAACTGTATGAATATTTGGCTTCAGAGCACATAAAAGAGCTCAAGGTACACCTTTTTCCAGAGTTTTTTACATTTATAATTCCTTTTTAATGGGAAATTAAAAAAATTAGACATGTTAGGATTTCTTCCCAAAATAGAAAAATGGCTTTCTTTATTTATTTATTTTTCCAGTTTGTGAATTTTCAAGTTGGTGCACAGAGGCAAAATTGCCTCTGCAGGTTCAGAGGCAATTTGTGAAGAAAGCGATTTTTTGACAAGCAGAGAAAAATCTGTGAAGAAAGCGATTTTGGCAATTTGTGATCGCTTTCTTCACAAACTGAGAAAAAAATCTGTGAAAAAAGCGATTTTCAACAATGGCTTATTCACAAACTAAAGATAATAATAAAATCCTGATAGGCCATATTTTAGAATTTCCCATTAAAAAGGAATTATAAACGTAAAGAACTCCCTTTTTCTACCATGAACTTCTAGCTCATATTCTCCAATATGAACACTTTATTCTACCCCATCAAAAGTTGAAAACAACCAAATATTCTGCATATTGATTCAGCTTTTTTTACTACAGCAAAAGCATAAACCATAAAGAGTAAGGTAAAGTAATAATTTACTTACCTTTCTTGAAAAGTTTGAAGTCACTTAGAGCATTCCAGAGCCCAGCATTAGGGGATGGATCCTTCATTGCAGAAAACACAACAGATCCCACAGAGCAAACAACGAAAACCAACATTGCTTTGGTGAGATTCCGCACGCATTTAGACTCTTGATCGCCCCGCGAAACCACGACATTTTGCGCCGGTGGCGGCTCGTCGGGCTCGGTTTGATCACCGCCACCCATCGCGACCATGGCTTTCTTCGTAATCTTCTGCAGGTTCATAGAGAGATGATGTAGTCGTTAATTAAGTGGAGTTAAAAAGAGTCAAAACTCACATTTAGTAATGATTGTGTGTTGTTTAAATGCGGGAAAGACCGAAGATCGACTTTTACTTTTAAGTGCCTTAATTAAGGGTCGGATCGCAGGAATTGCGGAGGTTAACATGCCAGATCGATCTTTAGCCTTGGAGAAAGGAACAAAACAATTTATAAAATTTTTCCACAGTTTAATCAAGTGGAGAAATCTTAATTGCTCAAATAAAAAATAATATAATACAAATGCAGGATTTTTTATTTTTGGAAATATAGAACATACTCCAAGATTTTGAGCCGTTAGCTTAATTAGATTACAATTACCTTTTATATTTCTTTCTCTTTTTAGTTTGTTACTTATTCGGTTTGTACGTAAACTCTTATATAAAGGCTATTCGTCTCTCAATATTAAACAGAATATATTATTCTAATATTATCAAAGTCAAGCTTAGAAATAGTTAAACCCTGGGTAAGGAAAACAGAAAATAACAAAAATTAACACAACCGAGAGGATTGACTTTGCTCAATGTCCATTATTTATTGGCTGTTGTTGTAATTAGATTCCTTTTTCTTTTTTTAATGTATAGAAATAGCCTATTTGCTGTTGGCTCATTAATATCATTAATGGTACTGTTAGAATATTTTAATAAAATAGGTACGGTAGTAATTGATATCATTAACTTTCATAAATTATAACGAATTTCTTTTTTATAACTTGATTCTTTTTTCTTTTTTTCTTTTTCTTTTCTTGCAATCAGATCTTCAATTTTATGTTCTTAATGTCATAGTAATTGATAGTGTAACGGTTTTTCGTAATCAATTGCATCATATGACCGCGTAATGATGTAACGACAAATAATCTCCTTTTGGTTTTTATAATGACATATAATGAGTTCAACGTTTAGCCACATTTGTATAATAGATAGATAGTAGTGGTCGATATTTGAATAACGATATCTATTTCAATTAATTTTATTTTTATTTTTTTCTCTTGAATCTCTGCAAGGTTAATATTCATGGACAAATATTTTCAAGGAAAAGGCGGTTTGGGTTCACACGAGAAAGGAATAGTTCCCATCAAAAAGTGGAACTAAGCTGTTTTGACTTTTGACTCGTAAGTATAAAATAAACGTTGTTTCTAAAGTTGCTAATTTATCTATTTTTAAATTGACATATGTTTCGATTTGATGACAAATCCTTTTGAAAATAGAAAAAATATGCAAAAATTCAAAATTAACGCAAAATGAAGCCCACACTCAAAGGCCATTTTTCGAGTAAATAATTTGAAGACAAAATGGAACTTTGTGAAAAAAGTTGAGTATAATTTTGTTCTTCTTTTAATCTCAAAAGTTTAAAATAAGGTTATGTATTTCGTTTTTATCGTTTTTGTTTTCTATTTTTACAGTAAATTTAATATGTTATACTCTATCCCTTTCATTAGAAGAGTCCATTTTAAAAAATATTTTTCTGTTCTAATATAAGAATCCACTTTCAAATTTTGTACTTATCCGACCCTTACTAATATAATCATATGTGGTTTATCATTAGCCATATTTAATAAGTAAGGATATAAATAAAAAAGAATGTCAAATTAACTATTTTTGGTGTTGTACCTTAATATTCATAATAAGTTGTACATTGATCAAAGTGAAAGTGAACTCTTATAATGAAATGGAAGGTGTAATACTTTTTAATTATTTCCTACAACTTTTTATTATTTAATGTACCCTTTGGGGTTTTTTTTTTTTTTTTTCCCGTTTTGTTTTGTTTTGTTTTTTCTCGTTGTTGTTGTTGTAGGTAACAAAAAAAAGGAGCCAAAGGGTCGTAATGACTTACTTTGGGAATACAAACTAATGCAAATCCAAATGATGAATGAAATTAAACTAGATACAATAAATGAAAAAAATCATATTTTAAGATAAGGAAAGCTATGCAATCTAAACAAACCAGACCTTGAAGCCGAGTAGGCGGGGAGATGTGGTTATAAATATTGGAATCGTAGAATCACTTGCCAACTGATCGAGCCAAAGCGCCTGCAACCGCATTAGTTTCTCAGTATATATGCATGAAAGAAAACAGTTGGAATGAAGCCTGTATTTGAATAATCTTCTCTAAAACTGTTGTCTCCCACTAGGTTCAAACCCCTTTGGAAAGAACATCCAATAAGATTTGAGAATCAATCTCAACCATGATAGATTGAACACTCTGTTAGGCCCAATAGTATAGCGGCCGTCTTGGCTTGAAAACTTGTCGAAGAACTACATGCAAGAACCACGTACCTCCTATAGTCTCTCAGAACAAAATCTCCGCCCGAGGGCACTGAATTCCACCAGCCATCTACATTTAACTTGAGCACCTGCCGTCCATTCCACTACTTAAGACAATTTTCTCTCCTGATAAGCCCATCGCAAAATAATCCTATGTGAAACCAATAAATCACTTCCCCTTATTGGAAAATATTATTTAAACCAAACTTGTATTTATTAGGTAATTATATTTGTTGTAGGATTTATTATTTGTCTGTTTCCTATTTGGTTTAATGTTTGTTTTGGAAAACCCAATTGTTTTAGGAAATAATTATGAATCAGATTAATGGTAGGATTCAAGGATACTTTAGCCTATAAATAGAGGTATTGGGTAATCATTGTAATCACAGAGTTATATACAGACAGATACATAGAGAAACTGAATAGCCTTCTGGTTGTTTCTCAACCAAGTTTCGGCTTTGGTGAGCCGCATAGATTGTGTGCGTGTGGGTTTATTTATTATTTTCTATTACAAAGAAGTTTTATTTCGCTGTGCGTTAATCTCTTTAATATTATTTTGGATATATATTATTTTTATATCCTACAAGTGGTATCAGAGCCAAAAAAATATTGTGTTCGGTTGGTGGGAAAAAAACCAGCAAGAGAAAGCAAAGCCGTGAATAAGGCTTGTTGAAAATCGGAGAACAAATTTGGAGTACGACTTGAATTTGGTGAAAAAAAAAGGGGAAATTTTAAGGGGCATACTATTTGCAAGACCAAATTTACTATTCACAGGAATATTTTCCTGTGAATAATCTATTTTGCTCCTTAGGTATAAAAATAAAAATAAAAATCTTGTTCACACTATAAAACATTCCTTCTTCTTAGTGCAATCCTCTCTCACTCACCTGTTACAGTTTTTTCATTTATACTCTACCTATTTACAGTCATTCATTTTTCACTCATACGTGCATCCAAATATGGCTGATAGTCACGAGGACGATCCATATTACACGGTAAGTAAACAATATATACATTTTTTTTATATAAAGTTTGTTTTTTAACAAAAAAAAGACCCTGTATGGCTCCCCATTGCCAAAAAAATCTTCCAAAATCCCATAGGGATCGAGATTTTGGAAGAAAATCTCGCCCCTCGGAGACGAGATTTTTCCAAAATTTAATTGTTCCAGCTAAATTTTAGGGTTTAAATATGTTCACCCATCTTTTTGTATTAACAGGATATCCATATTGAGAGGGATGAAATATTTGCTGACCACACGGATGTATTTCAGACGGACGAAGAGTTCAGAAGTAGGGAAGATTTCCTTGTATGGGTTAGAGCTAGAGCAGCTGAAAACAATATGACTGCAAAAATTACTTCCTCTTCCAAAATATTGGGGCTTTTCCTTACAAGAGGGAGAAAAGGGGGAGTTGAGATAGGGTGCGAGAGATCAGGACAAGTTAGAGATAATCCACCCCTACCTGAAGGGAAAAGTAGGCTGAACAATACAAGCAGCAAGTTGACAAAATGTCCATTTCACCTTGTAGGACGAGAAATTGCTAGGGAAAATTGGAAGTTAGAGGCCAAAAATGGTAACCACAATCATTAATTACAAGAAGTTTAAAATTGGCATTCAACGTACTCACGGTTAACAGAATCAGAGAAGAAGAAGATTGCAAAAATGTCAAATGTTAACATCAAGCCGAAACATATGTTGGCCCAGTTACGATCGGATGATCCGCAAAATGTCAGCCACATAAGACAGGTGACAATGAATCAGCAAAAGTTAGAAGGGAGGCGAGGGGAAATTTGACTACTATGCAGTATTTCTTCAAACTTTTGCATGATCATGAATACGTATATGTGCACACAGTGAAAGAGGAGAGTAATGCAGTTGGGCACGTGTTCTTTGCCCACAAGAAGGTGCCTTCTCTACTTGGTTTGTTTCTGTACGTTTTGTTTATGGATACGACGTATAAGACAAACATGTATGACATGCCTCTACTGCAGATATTGGCTTATGTACCCACATCTCACTTTATTCATATTGCTTTCGTTTTCATGAGGGATGAGACTTTTTCGAGCTATTTCTGGGCCATGACTCAATTGAGAAAGTTATTCAATGGCGACAAATACCCACATGTTGTCATAACTGATCGAGAGATTGCCTTAATGAACGCTGTGCATAATGTATTCCGCTAGACAACTACTGTGTAGGAGACACATTGAAATGGATGTAAAGAAACATGTACTAGAAGCTGGCAATGACAAAACTACAATATATGTGTTTCTATATCGTTGAGGGCAAGTGGTGAAAGCCTTGACATATGAACAGTTCACAGAAGCTGTGGATTTTATTGATACTAAATATGGACGTAAATCTAAATTCAGAAATGTGATTCCATACTTGAAAAAAATATGGTTGGATCCTCACATGGCCAAATTTGTATATTTTTGGACAAAAAATATAAAGAATTGCGGATGACGCACAACGAACATGTAAGTTACTTATAGTTTTAATTTATAGTTTGTATACTGTATAATTACATGCTAATAGTGTTCCTATGTGAAATTTTAATTTTCAATGTTTATTGGCTTACAGAGTTGAGAGTGCACATGCACAGTTGAAGAAGACAATTGTGCTGATAGAAAGGTATTTTCAAGTATTTTTTACGGAATTAATATTATGATAAAAGAGCACTTTGCTAAAATTCGGACTGCAATGAAGTCTTCTAGTAGCAAAACATACCTGAAGAGCAACTACTTACTGTATAGTATGTTGAACGGTATACTGTCTTTCGCTGTTATTACAATGGTAGAAGAAGAATATACAAAAAGAGTTGGCCTTATCGGGGAAGATGGTGTGCTGTGTGGTTGTAAATTTTGAACTAGTTGCCGGCTGCCATGTGCATGTGAGATGCTACAGTTGGTACGAGCATACCGTCCAATTGATCTTGTCGATGTGGACTTTGGGAGATAATGATATTCCCAACAAGAGGAGGCGAGGCAAACAGTTGAAGGGCGACTGCATGACATGTTTGTTGATGTATTGACTTGTCCAAGCGTTGAGATATACAGGGTGATGGTGCCGTGCATGCGACGCTTTATCCAGAAACTGTTGATCTAGCCAATCCGGTAAGTAGGCTACACAGGGGACAACCGAGACACAATCCGACCCAACGAGATCTATCAGGGTATGAGCATGCCGAAAGGAATGCAATACAACGAGGTACAAATATTACTTTTCATGTACCGATCATTGTATTTAATTACATATCGATATACTAAATTTAATATGATTTACAATCGAGATCCACAGGAGGGCAGAGGAGAAAAAAGACTTTGAAGCCTCACGATTCTGAATGGCCTTTCAACCTTCCCATATTTTTGAAGCAGTTCGTGTTCGACTATGTTAATTATCACGTCAATGTAGTGGCCGATGGCCATTGTGATTTTTGAGTAATTTCCTATTTCGTACACAATAAAGATGAGGAGCAATGGTCACAAATGCGGACTGAACTATTACAAGAACTGCGCAATGAAGCTACTTTCTGGCACCACGTTCTTGGCCCAGCCAATTACGACTTAGCATGCGCCGTGGTAGACTATCATGTAGCTCCGACCCTATGAATTTTGGTTTGATTATCATCTTTTTGGATTACTTGTCACCACGAAGTACCAGAGGGTTGTTATATTATATGCCCAGCAGAGTAATACTTTCCTTCCACTTCAGTGGCGTGGGGCCGGCGTCTCTAATGATCCGAGCAGTTTCATGAATATGCGGCATGTCTTCGAAAATCATTTCATTGCTTTGTTAACGATAGGGGACGTCATGTTACCCCCACTCTATCCGACGTGGAGAAACAGAACCTCAGGACAAATGAAGAATTGAAAATCTCATTTGAAACCCCGATTTGATGCTTTCAGGGATAAATCAACTGTTGAGTGTTAGTATTAGATGTTCTGTGATACCACTGTTTTCACGTTTAGTGAAATTTGTTATTACGCACACAACCGAAGTTACTATTTATTATTAATTTTACGTTCCCAATATAAGTTCATTGTTTCTTTGTTTCATATGTAATTAATTTTTTAACATTACCGGGACACATATACAATACATATATAGCATCACGAATGTGATATTAATTCATACACTGCATCAAAAATCGAATAAAATAAATCTCAATAATTTACAAATGGTTATTCAGTAATTTTCCATAATATTATTGAAAACAAGAGTCGCTAATCTTGCATAGGTGAACTTGCCGCAAGTTCTTCTAGTCCTGGCATCAAATCCTCCAAATGGAGAGCCTCATATATGGCCCTCTGCCTCAACTCAATGGGTACGGCATGACTTGTCCGGGGATGAGCTAGAACCAATCTACTTGCTAAATATTGCAAACGCTGCATCGTACTGAAAAATCAAAATATAGTAAAGAAACGGTGAAATAAAAAATATAACTAATGGACAAAAGTAAGCATAAAGCACATGAACTTACCACAACCGCGGATAGCTGTCTGGGGTCCGGTGTCTCTTCCACTTCCATGTCGTCTGGACTCACACGAACGTGCGATCGTGTATGGAAGTAGTCGATGTACTCAGGGCACTACTGATCGGTCCACTGAACCCTCTGCATCACCTTTACCAATCTCATGTTGTACAGTTGCCATCCCATATAATCCGGATCGTACTGGCACGAATACCTAAGAATTTCATGGTCTCTGTAACAGGTCTTTGGCTCTAAAACTTTACAAGGGATCGACTGCGTGTATCCAAACTGTCGCAAGAACCGATCAGGCATAAAGGGCTCTATAGCCCCAGGGCAATGAACAAGACCCCTATACAATGTTATTGGATGTAACATTGCAGGATTTAGCCCAAAGGGAAGCCAATTTACCTAAGTAATTTGAAATCAAGTCAGTGGTTAATCGACCAATTCGGATATTACACTAAAAAACATTCAGACGTTTAAACGATTGATGAGACCGTCGTTAGCCCTATCAAATACAGTAAAAGTACTGTATAAACCTGCAACAAATAGCTATAAGTAGCACAATGATAACAGGGTCGATCCCAAAGGGAACGGACTGCTTAAAATCACAAAACCTATTTATTCCCAAACAATTTGGTTTGGAACCACCTTTGTTGCTCAGAGAGACTCTGTAAAAGATTATTGCAAACTAAATAACAAACATAAATCAAGAATGAGAGTTTAATCAATGTAATAAAGTATTCCCGCAATATGTAAATAACAATAATCACGTGCATGTTAATCATCAACTCAATAATATGTTAAATAGTATGTCATCAATCAATTATAGATTACCGTGAATTCGCACAGACATAACCCAATCTCCCCTTACTTTATCGACAATTACCGTGAATCCGCACAGACATAATTGCTACTCTAATTAACAAGGAACAGGCCGTAAGGCATCGACACCTATTAACCAAGTCAACAACCTTAATATTTAGGGAAACCCGATTTTAGTTATTCCTATTGAATTAACATCTAAAAATTACTAACCCCTTATTCTCTATTTCCTGAAGGTAACTTTACCACGAATTAATCTTGCCCAATAAATATTATGTCATTTAACTGGAAATTAATTGGCTCTACCTAATGCAACTAAGGTGATCAATCTCAATTAAATATCAGTAATCAAAGTTATGAGCAGAGAATAAAAAGGAACACATGCAATTTAATTTAAGAGCAATTAGGTTTCATAACATGCCCGGATTAATTGCTTTTACATTATGCTGGAATAAGGAAATTAGCTACTCATATTTAAACTAACTAAGCACATAATTATTTTACGATTCATACTGTAAATAATTGAAAATAATAAAATAAAGAAGAAACAAATATGTGAATTATGTTCTGAAAATAATCCCCTGAGTAAGCTACCGTTCGTTAGGGCTAACGGAACCTCTCCTGGACAGAAATTCTCAAATCGCAGAAACAGAAAACTACTGCTATTTGCTCTGAACTAGCTACAAAAATATGAGATAAAACTCTATTGAAAAAGCGTGTCTTTCTCCTCTCCCTTCCATCTCTATAAATAGGTGTAGAATGAGGAGTAGAAAATAAGATACTAATCCAATCAAGAAATTACTAAAACTAAATTCCAAGTGGGAAACTACTAAAACAATATCCACATCCAAGAAGGATTAATGTAATGACAGTTCTTCTTTCCTGCGCATCACTTGTGGACAAAATTAGAATCCAAATTCCACTCTACTTGCTTCCTGCGGTTAATCAATTTAATTAGGCAATTTGCCTAATTCTTGCTTGGGCTTTCCTTCTCTTCTTTGGGCTGGACTGCTCATTGCATTTGGGCTCCTTCAAATTTGGCCCACTCGTTCCTCTTGCATGCATGAACATGAATAATGCCTCCATTCATTGCTTCTTTGGGCATATGAACCCTTTTCATCCTCTTTTGTATCTTACTTTCTCTAATTGTTCTTTTTCCTAAAACTTGCATTTATCTTACAAAAACTAGCACATACCCATGAGATTTGCCACAAATATGCTCTAAAATTCAGCAGCTAAAGGACACCTATCAACGATATAGAAATATTACCTCTTCAGGTCTCAAGCTATAAAGTGAGCGTCTGTATGACACCACATCCCGTCTAAGCTCACGCTTCTTGCTGGTTCCGATGTGCCACTTCTTTGCAGCAGGCGAGTTGACATCCCAAGATCTCATCTTTGGAGGACTAAATATGGGAAAGTACTCGTATATCCAGCTCTATTAAGCATAAGAAAATAAAAAAAAATTAGTGTAATTAATTAACCATTATGAAGTATTGAACTAATTTATAAATGATTCCTACAAATTTGCAATAATGTCAAACACCCTGCTAGCTGAGCACCGTCCACCTTAGAGGCCCTACCAAGATTGCGATATAAGTTCGCCAAGCAAGCTGCCCCCCAAGCAAGTCCCCTTACGCCATATATATCGTTGATGAAAGGCAGGAAATGCCCAGTAATGTGGGTTTTTTTCTTGTCCACGAACAAGGTGTTTCCTACTAACCATAACAAATACCCTGCGGCAGAATTGGCAGGGTCCCCCTGTCTACTGACACTATGGTCTCGAAGTAGGGACATTTTCACACTTCCAAAATCTTGCTCTCGTAACTGCTCTGCCTCTATCCTCAGCATGTCTAAAAGCAGTACCTACATTTCTGCTGGCCTAATTTTCCCAGCAATGGGATATCAGACAATCGGAATTCTCAATATATAGGCCACATTATGGAGAGTGATGCTCATCTCTCTGAAATGCATGTGGAATGAATTGGTTTCCAGATGCCATCTCTCAACAAATGCATTGAGAAGTGCAGAGTCTAACTCTGGATGCATGCACAATACCAAATGTATCTTTTTCACTTCCCTCTCGGCTAATTCCCACTTTAGCAGCTGCTCGTACCCATTATGGCACATCAATATATCACATTCCTAAGTAATTCAGTACATACATTTTAGGCACCAAGTTATTAAGCATAAATCGAAACAATAAATAAAAAATATTTCACAGTAAGTAATAAAGTTTAATACGATACATGTCCATGCCATATGTAGTAGGCAACATGACCCTTAAAACTTTATACCAACTCTGGATTTGAAGGTCCACCGTCAATCGGACCATTTAGAGTCCTGTATGCCTTCCACCCGGCATTCCTCCCGGACCTGGACTCTGACACTGACACTGACCTACGTTCGGAGCCCATTAATTGTTTGCCTTTTCCACTCCTCCTTGGTTGGTTGGTTGCATTTGCCCATTGTTTTCATCCTCTAACCGCCCCAAATTCCATTCCATATACCCCTGAGACTGAGACAGTTCCCTCTCAAGTCGTTCAGCATTTTCCCTAGCTTCCTCCTCCTCCGCATTTCCAATATATTGCGGTGCAAATTCAGTTTCACTGTATTCAATGTTACTTGCCCCCTCCGCATTTAATGTTCGAGAAGAACCTTGCGCTCTTCCTAGCACCCTTCTCTGACACTCGGATGCCGTGGGAGGGATTCGGTCAACTATTCTCTCAGAGGAGGAGTGTGTTTCCTCATTGCCTCCAATAATTTCAAATTGCCATCCTTCTTACTTCTGGCGAATTTTAATTTCAATTTTTTAAATGTTTCTGCCATCTGCAATAATATAAAGACGCAATTATCAATAGAAAAACAATTGAAGGGATATAAGGAATAAGAAAACAATTAAAGCTAAAAAAAATTTAAAAAATGTGAAAATCTAGTACATTACGGGCGGGAAATCGGGAAAAATACAGCCTGTGCCCGGCGGTATTTTCCTCAATAATACCGCCGGCCTCCGGAGGGATTTCCATTGAAAATTTCGCCGGTCTCCGGTATGATTTCTTTGAAAATCAGGCCGAGGAGACCAATTTCTGCCATCTCCTTGGCCGAAATTTAACAGATCCGGCCAAAAACGGCTGGATAATCGCAGATCTGGGCAAAAAAAAATAAAAATTCCGGCCAAATTATAAACAAATTCATCAAAACAATCAACAAAACATCAACGAAACAAATATGAATTTTAGGCACTCACTTTTGCCGATCCAATTTATCTAGACTTTTATCCGATTTGGCTAATTTTTTGCTTCGCAAGAAAATTTTATGGGATTGTAGTAGAGGAGCTTCAGGGAGAGGATATGTTGGGTTTCATAGGAAATGGCCAATTTTTTTTTTTTTTTTAAGACCCAAAGATATTATAAACTATTCACAAGAAAATGTTCCTGTAAATAGTAAAAATATTCTTGCAAATAACAATTCCGAATTTTGACCGTAATCGTGCATCGCGGCTAGCGCGGTTGAAGAAAAATCAGAAGTTTTTTCTTGGTTTGGTCTCGGGCTGATCAGGAGGTAAATATAAAGATTGTTGTTTGGTTTTTAGTGAGCCCAGGAAGCACGCATCACCAAGTGTTGCTGTGTTGTTCAAAGTTGAATCAATTAATTTTTAATTGATCCAGTTTGATTGGATCCTTGGTTTTCGTGCGTGACTTTAAATTAGTTCCATGATTGAGTTCAAGTTTTGTTTCCAATTTGCGACTCTTGAATCAATTTCAGTGGAGCGTCGGCGATAGTTCGGTACTTCCAACTGTGGTGTTAATTATGAATTTAAGTGCTTATTTTAACAACGAAAGTTAGTTGGGAGATAAAATTATCGTATTAGGATAACGCTAATTGATAGTCATTTCGGAGTATTTAGTCTGCGATAATTCATTCAAAAGGAGGTGACAAATGATGCAGATGATGAAACAAAGGTCAAGGTACGTTTGACATTTTCTCTAATTCGTCAATCTATTGATAGTTCAATCTCTGAAAAAAAATTTCATGCGAAAACTGCTAAACAAGCGCAGGATATTTTGGTAAAAAGTTATAGAGGAATGGGTAAAGCTCTGAAAAATAATGTCTTAAAATTGAAAAAGACATTTAGAGACAGCAAGATGAGAAAATATGAGACAATTGAGGATTATATTAATAGATTGGAGAAAATCTAAGATGAGATGAGATCAAACAGGTATTTTCTCGATGAAGAAACTTTTGTGATCATATTCTCAATACATTGCCTAGGAAGTTTGATTACTTTGTGGCATTGATAATTGAGACGAGATATTTCGGAGTTGTGTCATGAAGATTGTAAGTGTATTGATCCTTGATGAAATAAGAATTAATAGCAAGCAATTAGTGATCAATGAGTTACAATAGCATGTATTCAAGCTCTTAGTAGTTAGGGTTTTGAGAGGATTCTCTCTCCAGGGAGAAAAATCCTAGTGCCCAAGTTTGAATTTTCCGATTGAATCTTAACTTGGTGTCATTGGATTTAGATGGTTCTTTCGGGTTTGAGATACCATTTCTTTTTGGAATTTTTGGTTCGAAGAATTCTTTGTCTTGAGATTTCTCCTAACCAAATTTGGTTCGGCTATACCGATTTGGATGGGATCCATTTACGATTTTGATTTATTCATCAGTTTTACTGATTTGATTTTGGATTAAAAGTTGAAGCCTTTGGTCTTGAAGATATCTTGGGTCCGAAATTTGGGCTATAGAAGGGGAATCTCCGTTTCAGATCTGCTGTTTTCAAGTCATTATTGGTGTATTTTCATTTTGGAGTTACTCAAATCTGGTGGGTTTTCAAAAGGGGGGAGTGCATGTCTTTTTCATTCGGTTGGGCTGCATCAGAGAGCCGCCGAAGTGAGTTCATAGGTTGAATTCCGACGAAGAGGTGAGCTCCACCTGAAGAGTGAAACTCCGGTGAAGAGAGGTGTGTTGGGTCGGTGATGCTTCCGGTTCGGGGCTGTCGAATTGTCTAAAATCGTGGAGATTCCTGCGACATATGGATGTAGGGGTGACCACGGTTTCGGTTAGAACCGGAACCGAACCGGCGGTTCTGGTTCCAAAACCGTAACTTTGGAGGACGGTTCTTGGAACCGTAACCAAAATCGTGACTTGAGGTTCGGTTTAGGTTCTTAATTTTTAGGAACCGAAACTGTAACCGGCGGTTCGGAACCGTCCAAATATAATATTTATTTATAAATATAATTTATATTTCTAAGTTATATATATCTATAATTATTTTATATCTATAATATTTTGTAGTGAATGTATTAAAATTTGCTTGTTCAATAAATTATTATTAATATAATTTATTTTTGAAATGAGAATCTTGTGAACATTAATCATTTTGTAATTAAAATTTATATAAAATAAATTTAAAGTATTAATAATATTGAAATTGGAACCGTCGTAAACCGTAACCGTAACCATAACTGAAACCGGAACCGTTTGGAACCGGAACGTCTAGAACTGTCTTATAAAGGTTCGGTTACGGTTCCATCTATTTTGGAACCAGGAACCGGCTGTTCTAGAATCATAACCGGCGGTTTTGGAACCGTAGTCACATCCATATGGATGCTTTCGACCAGCAGGGAAGAGTTTCTTGCACGGATTTGGTTCTACGGTGAAGACCTAGGCTTTGGTTCGCCTCTGATTTCAGGTAATCGAAAATGGATTCTACCGGGTCGGTGATTTTCCTGGTTCGGGTCAGTCGGGATTTGTAGATTACGGCCATCCACGGGAGCTCACCGAGAAGCAGAGTCAACTCGCCACTTGAGTTGACTCGGGTGGGTCTTCACCGAGTCCATTCCCTTTCATCATAGAATCTGTTGTTGAAAATTTGGGAAGTTTGCTGTTTGTTTGGCGCCGGAGTTCTCATCGGCGAAGAATCGGGACTGGGTATTGTCCGTGGACTGGAAGTTTTGCTTGCCGCCGGAAAATGTTTGGTTCAATTGCTGATACTGCCGGAATTTCGGCTCAACTTGCTACTGGAATTCTTCCTTCCGCGTTTCAGTCAGTAGCTAAGTCTTTCAACCCGAGCTAATTATGGTGATTACTCTTGTTGATTCTGGAATTGTTTCGTTCTTTTCTGGATAATTAGGAGTTTTCCGGTTTGAAATTAATGGCTGTGTGTGTTGAAGTTTAGTTGTTGCCGGAATTTCTTGCACTTGAAGTAGTTTTATCCTGGAATTAGGTTCTTGATCTTGAATTTCTGCGTTAATCAGGTACATGGTTATTCTTGAATTTCTGCTGGAAAATGGATCGAATGATTATGCATTTGGGTCTTTTTGGGGCTTCTCTGGTTTGATGAATTGTGAATTTGCATTGAGTATTGCTAGATGATGAGTGAGGATGCTTGGCAGAAGATTATGCTTGGGAAGAAGGGTACATGGTTATACTTCAGCATAATATTCTGCCAATCTTGGGAAGAAGATTTGCGTAAATGCTTAGTGCTAAATGGGGTTTTGGTTTTTGTGATATTTTGATGCAAACTTGAGATGAATGCTCTTAAGCTCTAGTTAAGAAAACGTCTTCCTGGGGCTGGAATGAGAGCTTTGTGTGATGATGCAATGCTTTGGTCAAGGTTTGGATTGAATGGTGTTGCCGGATTTTCTTACTTCGGGAACTGGAAATTAGAAGCTGATGTTCATCACTATGGGAATTCTCATAGTTAGGTATATTACTTATTTTTGTTAGGGGAATGCCCCTATTTGGATGTATTAGTGATTTATAGTTGTTTGGCTAGGGGAATGCCCCTAGTTGGATGTATTACGAATTATTGTTGATCTCACGGGTTCATACCGTTATTTTCTGGTGGAAATAAATCATTTACCCTTCCTCTACAAGAGCATGTATTCAAAGAAATTGCTTCAAGAATTATAAATGAAGAAAGTGAAGGGATCAATGAACAAGATTGTGTTAATAATGAAGATGAAGGTCAGAAGAATGTGGATGAAGGCATTAAAAGTGTTGATTTGGTCAAACAAGAAGAAGAAATTGTATGTGTCTCAGAACAAGAGGGAGATATTGAAATTGATGATCACGTAGATAAAAGGGATCAGTGAGTTCTTTGACCAGACTGCGAAATTTGATAAAGCTTTCTCAAAATACAAGTTTGTGTCCACATCTTATTTAAAGGTGATGTCTCGAGTTTGCGAGAATGTTTTTGGCATTTGCAAGGTTGATTGCAAGGTTCATGAGAAGATGAACTCAGATGAAGAAGAATAGGTGGATATGAATAAATTCTTCGTTAAAGAGGAGTTTCCACAGAAGATCTATGACACATACAAAGGTGTTTCTACGATGAGATTGAAAGCAGATATGAAGAACTACTGCAAGTTGGTTTCGCATGTTGTCAACACTACGAAAGATATTTCAATGGAGATTAAGCTCATGATGGCATTGGAACGGTTTTGATCCAAGTTTGATTTAAGGGAGGCTATATTGGAAAATATTATTTAAACCAAATTTGTATTAATTAGGTAATTATATTTGTAGTAGAATTTATTATTTGTCTGTTTCCTATTTAGTTTAATGTTTGTTTTGGGAAATCTAATTATTTTAGTAAATAATTCTGAATCAAATTAATGATAGGATTCAGGGATACTTTAGCCTATAAATAGAGGCATTGAGTCATCATTGTAATCATAGAGATAGACACAGAGAGATACAGATAGAAACTGAATAGGCTTCCCGTTGTTTATTGTTCGTTATAAAGAAGTTTTACTCAGTTGTGCGTTAATCAATCTCTTTAATATTATTTTGGAATATATTGTTTTTATATCTTACACCCCTGAATAACAAAAACTCAAACTTTTGCAAGTATAGTATAAGATGTGTGTAAAGTGTATTCCACAAAAAAAAAGTGTAAAGTGTATTCAAAGACAATGCAATCAACGGGGTTTCGCAGGGCAATTTGAAAGGCATAAATGTGAGCACAATCCTTCGGCAATTTCCGGGGCACTGGGATTTTCTTAGAAATCTGTCGTTTGTCATATTTTGAAGTTTCCCTTGAGCTCTACTTTCAGGTTATTGGGGACTTTCTTTTCTGTTTGGTTTATTCTGAGTTTGGTGGCTTACGTATGTTTACAGTTGTTACTCGTAATTTCATCCGTCAAGGTATTAATGTTTTTGATTCTGTGCTGTTTCATTGTGGCTTTAATTTGTATCAAATTAAGACCACCGCAACCATGATGTTGCAGTACTTGAAGAGAATATCCATCAGTGGGAAGCTGAGCTCAGTGAGCTCTTCCCGGCTTCTTCGTTACAGGTAGATCAAATAGGTTTTTATTGCTTGTGGACTCATAATTACATTGTCTGGGATCCTCTGTCAAGCTTAATCTTGTCTAACTTAGAGCTTTAATTCTTCGTGACATTTTGTTTGAGATTCCCTGTTACAGATAATTATTAATATTGTTTATCGTTATAAGCATGAATTGTTCTTACATGTCACCGTTGATCCCTTATTATTTGAAAAAAAGTTCATACGTGTGCGTTCAACGCTGATGTACATTTTTTACCTGAAGTTCACTGAGAAATACGCCATTTAAAATTGAGAACGATGTGGAATCAAAATGAACTTTAATTTCGAAGATGACGGACGAATTAAACTGATCCCAACATATATGAAAGGCCAACGGTGTCATTTACCCTTCAATTACATGTTCAACAATTCATTGGAACATTTAATAGTTTGAATAGTGATGCTTCTTTTAAGGTACTAAAGAATGAATGTGACGTTTCATAATTTTTTGTATATCAAACAGTTTAAGACCCCAACTCGTATCTTCACAATGCTGGACATGAGGAACAATCTTGCCTCTATCGACCCATCCTTCGCTTCCACACTCATGAGATGGAGGGTCATGGAAACAAGGCTCCATCGACATAGCGCGACGGCAAGGTGGATCAGCCGGGACTGTTTGGTTATCAGATCTAGTTAGAATCCATGGCTTCAAACCTCCAAGACTTTGAGCAACATAACCGAAAGTCGACCATGAGCTTGTGACCAACTTATCACTCAAACTCAACAGGTATATTTCCGCCAATGCTTTGATATTGTGCATCTTATTCTCCTCAGTTTTCTGATATTCTTCATGGCTTGGCTGGAATATTTCGATTATATCTCCTGTCGCAGTTTGATGTTCCCAGTACATGTCTCTTAATGCCTCAAAGTATCCAGATTTTAAAGATGTGATTAGCACAGCTTTTGTCTTAGGTTCTTCTGAGAATTCGATGTCAGGCTTCTCGTCATTGATTTCAGGTAGCAGGTTCTCATTTCTTACACAAGACAAAATCTGATCCATCACATACTTAAAAGTGCCATTACCTTCATCAACAAGGATTCTTATCTGCATGCCTGTAATTTCATCTGCTTTCGCTAAATATGCCTTGTGAAACCTGGTGACAAGTCCCCAAACCGAGTTTGTGGGATGAAACAGGTACCGGCCCAAAAGATGGAAAAGGACTTCTTTCTCAGAAAACAGATTGTTGAGTTCTTCTTCAAAAGATTGCATCAAGAAAAGAGCTGGGATGAAGTAGTTGTTTGATTTGACGAACAGCCACGGTACTTTCTGGAGGAGAGTTTGTTCTTGATCGCAGAAGAAAAGCTGGTCATGATAAGTATAGTCATGAAGCAAATGTAGATACACATATGGAGGCCGGAATGAATCGCCAGAGACATTGTGCCTTAACATGTTCCCATAACTGTAGGGAGAGCTCTGGTTAAAAGTACTGAACTTATTGATGATTGGAAAATCTGAGGGAAGTAACCAGGAAACCTCGGGGAACGGCTCGCAGAAAAGATCAGGGATGTATTCTCCAGGATCAACTAGCAGGACCCTGTTTGTAAGGAGAGCATAGAGGAAAGCAGAAGCTATGGTAATCATTTTGTTTCCTAAGCCGCTGAACGCGATCCAGACAACATAATTACAGTCTGTTGGCGTCGCGCCATTAATGTACTGCCCTGATTTCAAATATTCCAAGGTTCGATTGTAGGATTCTGTGTATGGTCCACATCGTTTATGCAAGGCTTCATAATTTCGTAACCTTGATATGAGATGGGAAGAAGGTTGATGCTTTATTTGTTGCCTACGATATAAAACTTCCTGATATCTACTCAGACATGAATTTTCATCAAATCCCTGAGGAAGAAGGCCACCAAGAAACTTATCCTTTGGTAGCTGATCCGGCTCATCTAGCAATTAGAAATTAAAGTCGAAAAGGTATGAATATGTGGCTTATATTTTTCAGCTTATATTCTCCAAGAAAAGTTCAAAACAACAAAAAAGTTGACATGCTAGAGACATATATTCTATAAACCTTAAAAGAGTTATAGTAAAGTGATGAGTTACCTTTCTTGAAGAGTTTGAAGTCCCTTAGAGCAGTCCGGAGGCCAGCATTAAGGGATGGATCCTTCATTGCAGAAAACACAACAGATCCCATTGAGCAAACGATGAAAATCAGCATCGCCTTGGTGAGATTCCGCGCGCATTTGGGCTCTTGATCGCCCCTTGAAATGGCGCCATTTCGCGGCTCCTCCTCCTCCTCGGACTTGGTTTTATCACTGCCATCAATCATCTCAAACCTTGACATCTCCACCATGTCTTTCTTCGTCATGAGATGGAAATGATTTAGTTAGTGACTAAGAGCCAAAAACAACACTTAAAGAGTGTAGTTTAATTAGTACGTTAATTAAGGTTCGGACAGCAGGAATTGCGGAGATTAACATGCAAATCTTCAGAAAACTAGTCGAGATTTGGCCTTGGAGCAAGTTCCTCGGAGGAGCAAAGCTTTGTAATAATAATTATCATCGTACTTTCTTTTGCTTTGCCCTCTTAATTAATTTTATCAAATGTACACTGCTTTATATTCTCAAGATGCAACCTACTGCTAATTAACAATAAACCAAGCTGAGATCGATCTATTGACTTACTGGAGAAATTTAACTGCTTTAGAATATTTTATGGTTGAAATATTAATGGCACCACGTTAAGAGAAAATGAATCTGTGATTTCTTGATTGAACAATTGAGCAAAAGTCATTAATGTCACTAATGGTTTTTGCATAGTTTAATGAACTAGTAATTAATGTCATTGACTTTCATAAATTATAAAAATTTCTTCTTTATAACCTAGATTTTTTTTATTTATTGAGATCTTTAATTTATGTTTTTAATTTTTTACCGTGAACTTATGAATTGTGGTCAAGAGAAAAACAAATATCTTCTCTCAAACCCTAGCCTCCATCTTTTCTCATATTCTTCCCCCATCTCCCATATAATCTTTTATTTAGTTTATTTTTGTCTTTCATGACGGGAGTCTGTTTTCTCATAGTTAGAGTTATCGTCTTCCCAAATAACGAGAGTTTCTCTCTCATATAAATAAATGAGTATTTTATTATTATTAAGTGAAGATCCAGTCGGTTGGGGGCTTTCATCAGAAGATTAGTGTCGATATCGGATTCATATTTTGGTATGTGATTTGTCCAGCGCAATGGCGATTTTTTCTTCTATTAATTAGATCTGGGGCAAAAGTTCAAATAAGCCCCTAATGCTTCATCCAAGGGTCAGATAAACCCCTAACGTTACTTTTGGAATAAAAAACCCATGGCGTTACGAACAAGGCCAAATTAGCCCCTCATCCGTTAACTTCTGCCACATCACCTATTTTTGCTGATTTGGCACTGCCACATCACTTATTTTTAATGATTTAGGTTCTTTCTACCTCCACGTCATCAGCATCTAACCATATCCTTTCTCCTCCGCCATTCTTCCTCCTCCTAAACAATTCATGAACTAACAATAACTCAAAAAAAATAAAAATAGAACAACAGAAATCTGGACCAATATCCAATTCAAACAACAACACTTAGCAACACCAACAAAACCCAGAACCACATGCTGCCACAGCCTCCGCTATCACCACCAACATCCTCGGTACCTTGGAATTTCAGGAAAATAATAGAAAGAAAACCCACGTGAAAAATGCAGACTAATAAAATATGCAATTTTCCAATAATTTTATTTCAAAACTTATTGGAGCCATATAAACCCATATGAAAATTTCAGAACAACCCACATTGTCCCTGCGTGGAGCTCGACTGAATTACAGTCGTTGAATGAACCGTCGATGGAGTTTATGATACAAAAGTAAGCATATTTCAATCGAATTGCTGCCCTTTTGAACCCAGATGAACCAATGAACTGAAAATCAATAGTCTTTTAGCCAAAAAAATGAGTGACCCAGCTAACCCAAAACTTTGACTAGTTGGACGCATGACGGCGGTGACAGATTTCCAATTGTTTTTCCATGCTTTATTCGATGGAAAGTCTGACCTCACCGAACCCATGGCAGTTGTACATTCAAATATGATTTTCCTGAGTTTCAGTCGATTGAAACTTCACTTTGGATTTTTCTTACCATGAGCAGAACTTTAAATTGAAAATCGGGAGTGAAAAGTTGGTGATGATCATGGTGATTGTTTAGTTGGATGCTATGGTGATAGTTATATTGGCGAGGGTGACGGAGTAGATGATGATGAAGGGAAGGCAAAAAATTTGAGGATGAATCGGTTTGTTGCTGAGAGGAGGAGGAAAAAGGTGGTATGCGAAAGGCATTTCTCCAAACCACCTACATGGACGTAGAAAGAATCCAGTCATCAAAAATTAGTGATGTGGCAGAGTCAAATCAGCAAAAATATGTGATGTGGCTGAAGTTAATGGGGGAGGGGCTAATTGGCCATTTTTCATGACGTCGGGGGCTTTTTTTGTTCCAAAAGTAACGTTAGGAGCTTATCTGGCCCTTGGGTGAAATTATAGGGATTTATTTGAACCTTTGCCCGTTAGATCTGTATGGATTATTACTTATTTAGATTTGTATATGTTTGATTTTGTTTATTTTTAACTGTTTAATTGTATCATATTATTATCAGATCAAATTATCCACAGTTGTATCAACAATTCTCTGTTGAATAATGATATATGACATTTTCAAAAAAGAAAATTCTATGTTTTAAATTTCATAATTGATTGCATAACCATTTTTCTTAATTAATTGCATTATGCGGTTGATTTTTCAATTAATTGCATAATTATGTAACAGCGTAAGATTAACGTTATCCTTTTTGAATGCATAACAAATTGATATGGAATATTAAAGACCATTCAATATTATTTATGCATATGACCGTTTGGTCTTTTTATGACATTGAATGAGTTTTTTTTTTGGGTGCTAGAATTTGTTCAAACGTTACCCCACGTCAAGGACGGGCACTTGAAACCATCTTGTCAGATGTGTAATTTGAATTCTTGACCTCAAGGTCTGTGCCCAAATATTTGACCACTTGAGCTAGGGATTATTCACATGCTGAATGAGTTAATTAGCTATTCATTCACATTAATTGCATAACATGTAGCAGCGGTTCCAGCTCTACTCCCCCTTCCCTCACCATAGAAATGTAGGGGCGTTCGGGGTGAGTTGTATTGTAGCCCCTTTAGACAAGGTCTTGTTTCCATTTTGTTTTGTTTCACTGATCTTTTTGAAACCCTAACAAATTTTTCTTGCTCCATTTTTATTTTCTGGCCATTCAATTTTATTTCAGGTTTGTTATTATTACAAATTTCCAGTGTTTCAATTTTGTTAGTTATAGGCTTATACGTATAAGTATGAAGGCCCGATATGCATGTAATTATATACGTAAAATAGTAAAAGACATATTTTAAAGGGAAAAAATAATAATAATAACTTGAGCCCACATAACAAATGACTGTTCATAAGTACACGGTTGTGGACCGAAGTTTTATCATGGGCCACTTAGAGCTCCGAATGCAAGTTAAATGATTAAAATAAAATATTTTGAAAATGATGGACCAAAAAGAACTGAATGGTCAACTTAATAGATCATTGATGTCATTTACGTTTTTTTTTTTAATTTTATAAATAAATAGATTATATTCATAATAAATTTAGTGGAACAAATGATTCTACAAATGACCAACATAGACCATTAGTTTTCTTCAACAAATAGCAAATGGGTGTTGCGAGTTCTCAGTAGGGTTGTTCAAATTACCAATTCGACCCAAAACTGCGATATTTTGGTTTTTTTTTTTTCTTTTTTTGTTTTTTGGTTGAAGATTTTCCACGTCCAAAAGAAGAGAGAATTGCAGATGGATTCTAATGTGCAACAATGAACACAACATTCATAATTCATTGTGTATTAAAAAGTTTAAGACCAAAACTCCTATCTTCACAATGCTGGACATGAGGAACAATCTTGCTTGCATCGAGCCCTCTTTTACTTCCACACTGATGAGATGGAGGGTAATGGAAACAAGGTTCCATCGATCCAGAACGACGGCAAGGTGCACCGGGGACATTTTTATCGCCATACTTGGTAAGAATCCATGGCTTCAAACCTCCAAGACTTTGAGCAACATAACCGAAAGTCGACCATGAGCTTGTGACCAACTTATCAGTGGAACTCAATAGGTATATTTCCGCCAATGCTTTCATATTGTGCATCTTATTATCATAAGTTTGCTGATGTTCTTCATGGCTTGGCTGGAACACTTGAAATATATCTCCAGTTTCAGCTTGATGTTCAGAATACATGTCTCTTAATGCCTCAAAGTATCCAGAGCTTAAAGATGTGATTAGCACAGCTTTTGTCTGGGGTTTCTTAGAGAATTGAATGATCGACTTGTTGTCAACGATTTCAGGTAGCAGATTCTCCTTTATTACACAATCCAAAATCTAATCCGTCACGTACTTAAAAGGGCCTGGATCATCCTGATTAAAGCTTCTTATCTGGATTCCTGCAATTTCATCTGCTCTTGCTAATTATGACTCGTAATACCTAGTGATAAGTCCCCAAATAGAGTTTGTGGGATGAAAGAGGTAATGCCCCAAAAGATGGAAAACAGCAGATTTCTCCGGAAAGAGATTTTCGAGTTCTTCTTCGAAAGATCTCATCAAGAAAGAGATGCGACAAAGTAGTTGTTTGATTTGAGGATCAGCCATGGTACTTTTTGGAGAAGAGTTTGTTGTTGATCACAAAAGAAAACCTGGTCATGATCATTAATATCATGAAGCAAATGCAGATACACATATGCATGCAGGAAATGTGGAATTGCCAAAGACATTGTTTCTTAACATGCATATTCCCATAACTGTAAGGAGAGCTCTGGTTAAAACTACCGATCTTATGAATAATTGGAAAATCCGAGGGAAGAAACCAGGAAACCTCGGGAAATGGCTCGCAGCAATATCAGGAATGTATTGTCTCGGATCAACTAGCAGAACCCTGTTTGTTAGGAGAGCGTAAAGGAAACCCGAGGCGATTGTAAGCATTTTGTTTCCTAAGCCACTTAGCGCGATCCAGACGACATAATTGCAGTCTGGAGTCGCTGAGTCATTCATGTATTGCCCTGATTTCAAATATTCCACAGTTTTGTTGTAGGATTGTGTGTACGGTCTGCATCGCTTATGCAAGGCTTCATAATTTCGTAACCTGGATATGAGATGGGAAGCAGGATGATGCTTTATTTGTTTCTTATGATATAAAACCTCCTGAAATCTACTCAGGCATGAATTTCCATCAAATCCTTGAGGAAGAAGTCCACCAAGAAGCTTATCCTTAGGCTCATCTGGGAAAATGTATGAATATTTGGCTTCAAAAGCATGAAAATGAATATTATTGGTAAAAACATTGGGCAATTGTTCATTTTAGCTCCTCATTTTTTACCCAAATGCTAAATAAGTCTCTAACTTTATTTTTGGTCCAAATAAGCTCCAGACGATACAAAATATGGCCAATTTAGCCCCTTTACGTGTAAATGTACATTAATAGAGAGGGGCTAATGTGACCCAATTTTATAAACATTGAGAGTGTATTTTGATACAGCATATAACGTTAGGGACTTATTTGGACACAACATATAATGTCGGAGGTTTATTTTGACCAAAAATAATGTTAATGGCTTATGTAGCCCTAGAGAAAATCATTAGGGCAAAAATGAACCTCTGCCCTAAAAACATTAATACAAAAGACTATTTCAAATGACTTACTAAAACGTGTAACAAGATTGGTGTACATAAAAATAGATCTTCATTGGGCCAGGCCCAATGAACAAAAGAAAGGATAAACAGTTAAAAAGGTAAAGATATCTGTAAGGTCTAAAACCAAGTTTAGGTCGGAAAATTCCATAAAGCCGAGCCAAAAACATAAGCTTAGATCGGTTTAAACCTTAGGTCGGTCCCACTAAGTTTTCCTATATTCATCCCAACGGTCATCACTACCGAGCCATAGAGGTTAGGTCGGAACAAGTAAGGGCGTTGACACAGTAGGTAGAAGTCATAATAAGATTAGACATATATTTTGAATGCATGCATAAATCACTCAGAACGATGGCGTGAAGGAAGCCATAAGTCAAATTATGATGACAGGAGCAGTTGGATATGCAGAGAGATGGAGCAGTTGGGAATGTTGATCATTACATTGCAACGGGCATAATCTGAGTCTTGATATAAATACTAAGTCTTCAGACTTAGAGAGGTACGCGATCTTTTACATTGAGCTCTTGGTTCATACTGTTCATCTTCTTCAACCTTACTAACTTGACCGTCGGAGTTACACTGGGGGAAAAGCCCAGCATTTCTCCTGCGCATTTACATTTGTCATCAGAATACTCCACAGTCTTCAGTTTCCCCTTCATCTGCGTTAATCCGAGCCATCGAGCTCGGTTTCCAGCATTACTTCCTTTCTCTTTGGTTAGCGGCTACAAGAGTGGATCTTGTCGTTCAAGATTTTGTATTGGGCCACAAGAAGCATCCATTGACGGACGATTTGCATCACATCAACTGGCGCCGTCTGTGGGGAACCTTTGATCAAATTATTTCATCAAATTTTCTCCATATTCAAAGAAATTTGTTGAAATCATGAACAAATTCAAGATTGTTCGGGAGTAGGTGCTTCTTCTTCCAGCACCACCGCTACTTCCACCGTTACGGCTACGATTGTTCCAACTGCCGCTTTAGTTCCTACCACCACCAATGTTCCACCTGTTACCACCGCCGCTGTCGTATCTCACACCATAGAGTCTCTCACCCCTAAGCAAGAACAAGCTGAAAGAGAAAAATTTTATCGTTTGTTCCCACTGTTGTTTCACCTAATCAATCATGGCCCTCCCACCACCTCTACTCCTGGTTTGGGACTCCCCGTCTCAAACATTACAACTACTATCTCAGATGTAGTTAACGTGGAGAATCCTCTTGGTTCATAGGCTGTTCCTACTATTCCTCCACCAGGAGCTTTGTTCAATCCCATGGCCGATCCATCCGTTGTTTTGATTTCCAGTCTCCCCCCAGTCTGTTGCTGTTTCAGGATGTCCTCCTTACGGCTCATCCTTTTTCGGGGTCTAACTATATAGCTGGTCTCCCTACCCTTTCTACCGCTCCTCCTGTCTATACCACCTTAGCCCATACCTAGGTCACTCCTACCTTTTCAGCTCTTTCATGGTTCCTACTGCTCAGCTCAGTACTTACCCTTTCATGTCAGGTTTGCCTTTTCCTATGTTAGGACAGCAAGTAAGTCAATTAGGTCAGCCTGGTTTAGGTCCGCAGTTGAGTTGAATAGGTCAGCCTGGCCTAGGTCAACAGTTGAGCCAGTTTAGCCACCTTGGTCCCGAGGTTAACCAATTAGGATATCCCGGACAAATAGCCCCGTCAAGCTTAGCTCAGTTTCAACATTACGGCATAGGCACAAGCCGAGCCATGCAGCCCCTCACTGGGTACTCTCCCTTACTTAACCCGAGCTATTATACCGGGCCCGGCGCGGGGAACTTCGCAACTGGGGGTCGTTACCTGCTTATCCTGGAATGGGAGGATACCCCTTAGGTCAGACGGGATATGCCCAGCCCGGTCAAGCAGTCCTGCCTGGATCTGGATATTGCTCAGTTGGGAAGATCCGGGCCCATATCTCGCGTCTCTAATCCATTTGGCTGGGAAATTCAAACAGCTCCATTTCCACCGGGCTACAAAGGTTTAGGTAAGGTTGACAAATACGATGGTACTGCTGACCCGACGGCTCACTGGATGCAATGCATGAGTGTCATGGATGCTGCAAATTTATCTGATGCTAACCGCTGCATGACCTTTCATCTTACTCTAAAAGGTCAGGCTATTAATTGGTATTGTACTCTGCCTCGAAACTCTATTCATTCATTAGATCAATTTGGTGATTTGTTTTTAGCTAATTTCATGGGCAACAAGATATTATCTAAACCTATTTCACATTTAATAAACATAACTCAGAGGGTGGGAGAGGGGTTGCAGGCCTATATAGATCGGTTTAATGTAGAATTTAGGCAATGCCATGAAAAAGATGATAGGATTATGATGGGGTCATTTATTAATAGATTACGGTCGGGACCATTAGCTACTGAACTAGCCATCCGACCCCCACATTCTTACTTCGAAATGATGGTTACTGCTGTTAACTTTGCTGTTATTGAGAATGCTGCAGTACTTAAACAGGAACGAGAAAGAGGCTTTTCTGACATTTATGGTAAGAGAAAAACTTCTCCCCCGGTCCCTACCCCTAGAGGAGGTAAGAACAGAACTTCGTGAGTACTAATAACACGAGCCCAAAGGCCGGGGTCGGTGTTAATGCCTTGCAGGTGGTCGAGTCCTTTTCCGCGCCACGGGCCGACATACATACGGCCATCCAGCATCAAGGGTTGCTACCTCTAGCCCGTCCCATAACGGGTCCCACAGATCGACTCAATCCCAGTAGGTATTGTAATTATCATAAGCATATTGGCCACAATACTAATGACTGTAGAGATTTAGCTGCAGAAATAGTAAAACTCATCCAAGTTGAAAAGTTACCACAATATACGCAAGTGACTCCTTTGCCCAAACCAGCAGTTCCGCAGGTCGGGAACGACCTACAGGATGTTACCAGTGTGGGGAGCTCGGTCATTTTGCCCGAAAGTGTTCCCAACCCGACCCCCGAGCCCCAAACGCTGGGGCTGGTGCCGACATAACTATAGCTGGGGTCGTGAATACCATAGCTGGAGGACCGACCCAAGGTGACTCTAATCGTCGGAGAAAACAGGTACATCGACAAAGGGAATACATCCTTGGTAAGTGTAAAGCAGGCCCCATGGCCCCAGCCATTACTTTTGGTGACAGTGATATTTTCTTACCTTATAATTGTGATGACCCTCTAGTTATTGATTGTTATATTTCTAATTATCAAGTACGAAGGACACTGTTAGACACGGGTAGCTCTAGTAATATTATTACTACCAAGACATTAGCTGGATGTCAATTGCATAAGGCACGTTTAAATTTAGTACGCACACCTTTGATTGGCTTTGGCAACCACCGTGTTATTCCTGTGGGACAGTTAAGCATATCAGTCACATTGATAGTTGGCCAGCTAAAACGAACAGAAATCATAGATTTCGTGGTCATTGATGAACCATCACTTTACAATGTGTATTTGGGTCGGCCTGAATTAAATAAATTTCAGGCCATTGCTTCTACCATGCATATGCTTTTAAAATTTCCTACTTCGGAGGGTGTGGCTTCTCTTCGTTATGATGTCAAACAGGCTAAGCAGTGTTACACAGCTTCTCCAAAAGAACCGATTCTAGCCGATTCAAAACTGCCAGACGCCCCGGTCATTACACCGACCCCCGTATCCCTGGCTTTGCCGGTACCTCCTAAAGGCAGTACTTCCCACGCTGTGGACATCACCGACCTAGCAGGTCGCTCGGAGCAATTCATCGAGGCTGGGGCTGAAATCATAACAGTTCCTCTAGCGGCCGACCCAAATCAGGTAATCAAGGTAGGGGCTAATCTATCTCCTCAGTTATTACATGATTTACTTAACCTATTGTGTGAGTTTGAGGAAGTCTTTGCTTGGGGGCCGGAAGACATGCCTGGTATTTCTCGAAGTATCATTGAACACAGGTTATCCATTGATGCCAGTCATAGGCCGGTTCGCCAACAGAAACGTAACTTAGAAGGAAACGAAGTAAACACATAGAGATGGAAGTCAATGCTTTACTGGATGTGCATATCATTCGAAAAGTAGATTATCCAGAGTGGCTGGCTAATCCGGTACTAGTCCCCAAGCCCGATGGTACCTGGCGCATGTGCATCGACTTAACCGACCTGAACAAGGCCTGCCCCAAAGACTGGTTTCCCTTGCCTTTAATTGACCTACTGGTCGATGTCATAACCGGGTTTCACTTTCTCAATTTTTTAGACGCCTACAAGGGTTATCACCAAATATTCATGGCTAAGGAAGATGAGGAGAAGACATCATTTATCACGGACAAAGGTACTTATTGCTTTGTTACTATGCCTTTTGGTTTGAAAAATGCTGGAACTACTTTTCAACGCTTAGTGAATAAGATCTTTAAGAAACAATTAGGTCGGAATATGAAAGCATATGTTGATGATTTACTTGTTAAAAGTAAGGATGAATCTAATTACTTGCTTGATTTACGTGAGATACTTGAAACTCTAGCTCGGTACAAATTAAGACTAAATCCTAAAAAAATGTATTTTTGGGGCTACTTCGGGTAAATTCTTGGGTTACATGGTTTCCGAAGATGGTATTTCTGCTAATCCTAAAAAAGTAAAGGTTGTTCTACAAATGCACCCTCCTAGGTCAATTCATGAAGTACAACAATTGACGGGTAGATTAGCGACCTTAAACCAACGAGCCTTACCATTTTTTAGCATTTTGAAAAAATCAGATAAGTTTATATGGACTTTAGAATGCCAAGCTTCTTTCGAACAATTAAAAATGTACTTAGCATTCTTACCATCTTTAACCATGCCAATTCCTAGGGAACAATTATATATGTATATAGCAACCACTGAATCTGTGATTAGCTCGGTTTGCTTTGAGAAGATAACCGGGTTCAAAGACCCATCTATTTTGTTAGCAAAGTTTTGCAGGCTGCAGAAAAAAATTATTCTAGCTTAGAAAAGCTAGACTTGGCTTTAGTTCATTCTACACGACGACTCCGACCTTACTTCGACGCCCACGGAGTCACTGTTTATACCGATGCGCCACTGAAAACCATCTTGCAAAAAACGGGAGTTTCAGGTCGTCTCACCAAATGGGCTATTGAATTGGGGGAGTACCACATCACCTTCATGCCTCGTACCGCAGTCAAGGGTCAAGTGTTAGCAAATTTTATAGCTGAAGGCGTATCAGACATCCAAGAAGATACACCTGGCCCGACACAAGAAACCGACCTACCTTTAACCTTGGCAAAAGGCAATGATTCATGGACACTCTATGTAGACGGTGCCTCCAGCCAGGCCGGGTCGGGTGCCGGGATCATCCTCACCAACCCTACCAGGAAAACCCACACTTATGCTTTACGGTTCTGTTTCACAGCCACCAACAACGAGGCGGAGTACGAAGCCATGTTAGTCGGCCTAAAATTAGCTCGGAAGCTAGGGGTCCGAAACTTGAAAATTTGTTCAGACTCCCAGCTAGTCGTTAAACAAATTTTGGGGGAGTATAAGGCCAAAGATCGACAAATGGAGGAATATTTAGCATTGGTACAACAACAGCTGAAAATTTTTCCAAAATGGGCTATAGAACGAGTCCCACGAAGCAAAAACACAAATGCAGATGCCTTGTCCAAATTGGCGTCTTCGGTTTTCTCTCACCTAACTAAGAGCGTTCTGGTAGAAGAAGTGCAGACTAGGAGTACAGCCGAGCCGGCTATCTTGTCTATATATGAAGGTCGGGATTGGCGTTTTCCTCTATGGCAGTATTTACAAAATGGTACTTTGCCAGACTCACGAAAGGAGGCACAGCGAATACGAAGGAAGGCAGAACATTATCAGATAGTTGGGGAAGAGTTATACAAAAGGGGGTTCTTGATGCCCTTACTAAAATGTTTGGGTCCAGGAGAAGCAGAGGCCGTGATCAAAGAAATACACCAGGGGGATTGTGGGTCTCATATCGGGGCTTGAAATTTGGCTAAAAAAGTAATTGGGGCTGGGTTTTATTGGCCTCGGTTATTCCAAGAAGCGGTCGAATATGTTCGCCATTGTCCCAGTTGTCAACACAACACGCCGATTCACAGGTTACCAGCGTCCAGCTTTACCGGGATAATTGCTCCTTGACATTTCGCAGAATGGGGGATAGATCTTATGGGGCCATTTCCTAAGATCAGCTCTTGTCAGTATCTGGTCCTAGCTATAGACTACTTCACAAAATAGGTGGAAGTCGAGGCATTGACGAATATTACCGGGCGAACTGTATCTCAGTTTCTATGGAGGCAAGTCATTTGTCGATTCGACATACCTAATTCGGTTATCTCGGATAACGGAACTCAGTTTAAATCTAAGGAGTTTACGGCCTTGTGTACAAAGCTTGGTATCACTCAGCGTTTCGCGTCTGTGGCTCATCCTCCGGCAAATGGACAAGTGGAGCTCACTAATCGAACTTTGTTGCACGGATTAAAAACCAGGCTGGAAGATAAGGGCAAGAATTGGGTGGAACAGCTACCTCATGTATTGTGGTGTCACCGAACCACACCTAAGTCTGCTACGGGGAAAACTCCCTTTGAGTTAGCCTTTGGAGTCAATGCTGTCATACCTCCAGAAATACAAAATATATAGTGTGCCCCGAGTCATGCACTTAAAAAGGGACCAGAACCAACAAAATTTGGAGCTTAGCTTGGACTTGGTGGAGGAAGCTCAGGACTCGGCCTACAAACATCAGCTAAATTACTAGAATTTAGTCCGACAACACTATGATGCCCGGGTCAAGCATCGAGCCTTTGTACAGGGAGACCTGGTTTTGCGGAACCGAGCTATCAGTAAACCGCAAGATCAAGGCAAGTTAGTATCTAATTGGGAAGGACCTTACCGGATGATAGAAGCACGACCTACTGGCAGTTACGTATTAGAAAATTTGCAAGGGCAATTGATTCGCGAGCCTGAAACGCAGCACACTTAAGAAAATACTATCTATGAATCAGTCGGAGTTAAGATCGTGAAGGGAAAAACATGTAATAAGTCGCAGTCAAGATGGCGAAGGAAGAAAAGTACATATTTATTCAAAGAAATAATGCCGACCCAATACAAAGCTGTTTGAATAAACTATTCCGAAGAAATGTTTTACATGGCAAAAACTAAGATGGTGGAGCTTGGGAAGTCACTTCCTCAGATGCCCCGTTTGGGTCGGCAACGGGATCTTCTTCTGCAACGTTCTCCGGTAAAGGAATACCAGTATCCCGGCACTCCTGTTTGACCTCATCAACCAGATCGAAGGGATCACGACCCTGAGCTAGCAAAGATGTATGGGCCAAGGAATCTTCAGGGAGGCCCTCCACCGACCTGGGGCCTTTAAATTCATCCCTGCACAAGGTATACCCGCACCGAATAAGCTCCATGAACCGCCGATTCATCAGATCCAGCAATGGCCCCTCCTTGAAGGTTTTTAAAGCAGCTTGACGCGCCACTTCTACTTCAGCTGGGCTAAGCAACTCGGCGGACTTCTTTGCTTCTTCTTCTAAGGCCTTCTGCAGGGCGGCCTTCTCCTCCTTCAGGGCGGTGACTTCAGCCTCCAAGCCCTGGTACTTGGTCTCCAACTGGCTAGCCTTGGTACTAAACTCTTGGTTTTCTGCGTAGAGCTCAGTATTCGTGGCCTGGAGCTTGGTGACTTTGCTGGATTCGACCCCCAGCTTCATCTCCAAATCCTCAATCTCCTCAGTCGGCCTCTTCGACCTCTCCTGCTCATAGCTTTGGGCCAGAATATCCAAAGCCGCAGTCCTCTTGGCCGTGGCTGCATAATTTACACCAACCTGCAAAATTCGATTATGGGCCTTATAGAAATATTGCACAAAGTAATCATTCATCTCAGGGAACAAGCTAAAAGTTCAGAAGTTACCCGTTTATCTGTGAAGCCAAAAAGGCTTCTTGCTTCTCTAACTGTTCGATGCTTTGCCGCATCTGGTTGCTCGCCTCGACTATCTCCGCGAATGAGCTGTGGGAGTCAGCCACTATATCCGAGTAAGGCCGGACATCTTCAAGTAGGGGCCCCGCCAAGTGAGGCTGATATATGGGCCGAGCTAGGGGGCTCTGTCTTTCCTTCTGATCTTTGAGGATGATCATCCTTTCCTTGGATGATGAGTCCAAGGGCCCCAATAAGCCATCCGGGCTGGGTAGCTCAGCTCCGAAAGTGGGATCAGTCAACAACTGCAGAGCCTTGGCGTTTTTGGCCGCTTGAACCTCCGTGGGGGTGGGCCTGTTTTTCTTTGACGCTCTGGGGACTAAGGTGTCAGTGGGGGGATCGGCCTCTTCCCCCTCTTGGGTCAGGTCAATTTCTGCAGGGGGTCTTTTTGAAGACCCTGAGGCTGCTGTCTGCTTATTGGACTTCTTTTTTCGACCGAATCCACTGAAACCACCTGAAAACAGAAAAGGCAAATATCAAGGTGTCAGCAAAGCCGAGCTAAGATAAATAAAACTACAGTTAAAAAGTTCAGAGACAGGTAATTACATTCTGGTTCAACATTAGGGGCCCGGCTCAGCCCAGCCCAGACAAGAAGGCCCTCGGACGGATACTTTACCGAGTATTTCTCGGAATTAGTATAAGATTTCAAACTCTTATACCCTGACAACACTATGGGATTGGACTTATCCCGGTTCTGATCTGTTGGCGCGGTGAATTCCGACCATTGGCAGGGAAGGTTAGCCTCGTCAGCTTTCACAGTGAAAAAATGTGTTTTCCAGTGTTTTGTGGTATCTGGGGAGTCGGTTGTAAGGATAGGTCCGTTCCTACGCTTTTGAAAAGAAACTCACCCCGGCCCATAGGGATATTGGTGGATAGTATAAAATTGGAACAATAGATCTATGGTAGGTCGGATTTTTACGCCTGAGCAGACACACATAAAACCCACTAGGAACCTAAAGGCGTTGGGTACTAATTGACTCAGCCCAATTTCTAAATAGTTACATAGCTCGGTTAAAAAAGCCGGGATAGGAAATCTTAGCCCAAACCTAATGTGGTGCTCATATACACCGACCCAACCATCCGAGGTACTAGTTATTCTTTCTTCGGCCGTAGCCAATCGAGTCGGGATAGCTGGGTCGATCTTAGGGTTTCTAATTCTACCCTAGTAAGTTTGGATTGTATTTCATCGGGATGAAAATCATGGGAGATGGCGGCCGTATCTACAGAAAGCATTACTGATGTATCAAAATCATGCATAATTTCGAGAAAACAGAAGATCCCATGGATAAATTTAAACTAGCAGTATATCCTACATCCGATAGCAGTAAAAAAGGACTCATGCATCGTGCTTGCCGGGAAACTATCCCTAAGCCGGCGATTCAATTACAATTATCAGAAGGAAGAAGAAGAATTAACTAACCAGAAGACGGGTTCAGACGAGACACGCCGGTACCGGAACTCCTTTCCTTGGCAATGGAATGCTGCAGAATAACAATGAAGACGCGGTGGAGAGAAACAGTGGCACAAATGGACACGGCGGAGAGAAGTTACACACAAACAAATACATCACAAAAGTGAAGAAGTGAGAAAATTTGTTTTGAAAGCGTGAAGGCGATAATGCAAGGCCTTTCGCTACTTAAAGGAAGATTCGGGAAGACGAAGTGTAGCAGACAAGCTAACCGCTGGAGCTATTAATACCGCCTCAAAAAACAGACAAACGTGGGAAGTCGTACCGAGCACCTCGAAAGTCGCTGAACGTGTCCTGTCATGTCCCGACTCTTCAAAAGCTGAATTTCATAAGTCGTAACGCAAAGGTACACCTTTATTGATGAATTCAGTCTTTTTGGGTCAACATCACATTTATTACTTATGGATCGGCTGACACATTATTTTCTTTGGGTCGGATTTTTCTTTTTTTAGCTATATCTCATGCTTTCTTTTTGACATATCCGATAATCTAGAGGCCCGTATCTTTTTGTTACTTTACTTGGGATAGAATAGCTTAGCGCCTTTTATGAACATAGGTTGGAACATTTTGCATTTTATACCTACTTGGGTCGGAAAAGAAACTTTTAAGAATGGTTTGAACGGAGGTCAGGTGGATACATAATGAAGACCTAAGTCAGGATTTTAGTTCCGAAAACACAAAAAAGTATTAAGTTTTAGATCGGTAAAACATAATACCGGGGGGGCTTGTTGGTGTGCATAAAAATAGGCCTTCATTGGGCCAAGCCCAATGAACAAAAAAAAGGATAAACAGTTAAAAAGGTAAAGATATCTGAAAGGTCTAAAACCAAGTTTAGGTCGAAAAGTTCCATAAAGCCGAGCCAAAGACATAAGCTTAGATCGGTTTAAACCTTAGGTCGGTCCCACTAAGTTTTCCATATTCATCCCAACGGTCATTACTACCGAGCCATAGAGGTTAGGTCGGAACAAGTAAGGGCGCTGACACAGTAGTAGAAGTCATAATAGGATTAGACATATATTTTGAATGCATGCAGAAATCACTCAGAACGATGGCGTGAAGGAAGCCATAAGTAAGATTATGATGACTGGAGCAGTTGGATATGCAGAGAGACGGAGCAGTTGGGAATGCTGATCATTACATTGCAACGGGCACAATCTGAGTCTTGATATAAATACTAAGTCTTCAGACTTAGAGGTACTCGATCTTTTACATTGAGCTCTTAGTGCATACTGTTCATCTTCTTCAACCTTACTAACTTGACCGTCGGAGTTACACCGGGGGAAAAGACCCGCATTTCTCCTGCGCGTTTACATTTGTCATCAGAATACTCCACAGTCTTCAGTTTTCCCTTCATCTGCATTAATCGAGCCATCCAGCCCAGTTTCCAGCGTTACTTCCTTTCTCTTTGGTTAGCGGCTACAAGAGTGGACCTTGCCGTTCAAGATTTCGTATTGGGCCACAAGAAGCATCCATTGACGGACGATTTGCGTCACATCAAAGATTGTAATAAAAAAAAGTATAACATATGATCCAAAGACATTTCTGACTCATATCTCCAAGATAGATACTTTATTTGGCCCCATCAGAAGTTCAAAACAACCAAAAAGTTTACATGGTAGGAACATATATTTTGCATAAGCTCAGTTTCAACTCTTCAGTAACTGAAATGCCATAGAAAGTGAGTTACCTTTCTTGAGGAGTTTGAAGCCACTTAGAGCAGTCCAGAGGCTGGCAATGGGGATCGATGGATCCTTCATTGCAGAGAACAGAACAGATGCCACAGAGCAAACAACGAAAATCAACGTCGCTTTGGTGAGATTCCGCCAGCATTTGGACTCTAGATCGCCCCTTGAAATGGCGCCATTTCGCGGCTCCTCGGACTTGGTTTGATCACTGCGTTCCATCTCTAACCTTTGACATCCCCACCACCATGTCTTTCTTCATCCTGTGAGAACTTATAATGATCTTAATGGAGAATTAATTAATGAATGATGCTATATTTAATACAAGCTTTAAGAGTCAGAATATTTATGCTCCAACTTCTCATTAATTACATTGGGTGAAGGGTCAATTATAGAACACACTCAATGACTTTGAGTAACACAAACAACTGAAAACGTTGTCTTTGGTTAGTAGTCCAGTAGTACTCTCTTCGTTATAGGGAAAGACTAAAGAGTCGTGTTTTAAAAAATGTATACATTCTTCGTTCCATTAGAAGAATCTACCTTCTAAATACTTTTCGTTATTAACTTATCATACCTTTTAGGTAGGATGTAAGAACATTAGTGAAAAAATAATAACAATTAAATTATTTATTTTAGATGTTGTATGTTGCGATCCATTAAAAATAACATAATAATTATAAATATTGCTCCGCCCCTACCTAAATAGGTGTTCCATTCGAGAAATAATTTTATCCCCGAATAAATGTCCTTTTAAATATTTCAATACAAAGATTTAAAAAGTTTCAATCTTACCCCTTATTTAATTAATATAGTTTAATAGCATTAATTATAATGTTTTTTCAAATGCTCGTACATTACATAAATGTCCATTTAAATTTTTTTATTTAAAACAAAAAAAATATAAATAGTGATAATAAAATAAATTTATTCACCTCCTTCATTTTGTGTATCATTATCAAATCAAATGAAAACTTATATATGTATTTAGATAAAATATAACTAGTTGGGAATAATCCCCAACCAAAATCAGATTAGTTAACTGTTTAAAACTAGCAAATCGATCAGGTTAAAATCGATTAACTGATAAACAATTTAAAATTTATGTATCGGTTTGATTTTCGATCCGATTTTGAGTTACAAATTTCTACAAACACCCCTAATAAAAGAGATAAACTCTACAAGGTTAGAACTTAGAGCCATTAGATTAGGTTTACTTACATTTTATAATATGAAAATGGAAAAATTGAACCTTTGACCACTTTTGTTTGGAATCATTATACTTTTGGCTATTTTTATTTAAATGTTGAAAAATAGTCATTTTTGTATGTATAGTATTACACTTTTGACCATTTAAACATGTAATTTTCAATAGTCAACGCCCCAGTAAACAGTAATATGAGTTATTTGCACAAAATGGAAAACTTTTTAGATGCTAGTTTTGTATTGTGTTTTTTGTGATGAAATTTTGATATTCATGATGAACCCTTAAAAGTATTTCATTTTGTGAAATAACCCATATTACCATTGTGAAATAACCTATATTACTGTTGTCTGGAGTGTTAAACGTTAAGAGCGGGTAATAATAAGTTAAAATTGCCAAAAATGTAATACTATACAGTCTATACCTACAAAAATGGCTATTTTGCAAGACAGTGGCAAAAGTAAAATTTTCCCATAAGAAAATATTGGAATGGACTGGGTTTTTATAGGATCTTGGCCCATCCTTTGTTTTGACTGGGTTTGACCAGTTCAGAAGATTGGCGGGCTCGGACCGGAAACGGTAATACCGCCCTTCGGTTAACTTTTTAACCAAACGGAAATGCAAATTATGCCGTTTCAAATGGAAATTTGGGCAATTTGAAGGCATCAATGTGACTACAAGTCTAAGGCAATTTCTGGGGTTTATTTTGGTTTGCTGGTAAATTTTTGTGGGATTTTCTTAGGTTAACATAAAAATCTGTCCTTTTATCCTATTTTCAAGTTTTCGTTGATTTATACTTTCAGGCTATTGGGGATTTTCTTTTCTGTTTGATTTTTATTCTTCGGATTCTAAGTTAGGTGGTTGTCATTGAGAAATTTTGTAGAATGTGTACAGATGTTTTATGTTGAAATCGTTACTCTCTCTAGGAAATTTCATCCATTCATATTGTTGTTTCAGTGTTTGTCTTCATTGTGGCTCTAACAGTGTCGTTGATTCTGAACTGAGAGAGTTAATTTGTTTGGGCTTTTGCAGGTGATAGACCCGACAAAGATGGCATAATGTATTGCCAGAACTATTATTTGCCAAATGACTAAATGCCAGCGCAAATATGCATATTTTTATATACAAATTGCTCTGGATGGTGAATTAATGCTCTGGCGATAACATCACCGGCAAGAATCACCTCAAGAAAAGCTGTGCTCAATGAGCCCTCTCTGGCTTCTTCGTTACAGTCAGATCAAATAGGTTTTTGTTGCTTGTGGAAAATGTAGAATCATAAGTACTTTTGTCTTTGTAAGTAATTAGTGTATGTGCAATCCCTACAGATTATTCAGTTCATAGGATCCTCTGTTAAACTTTAATCTTGTCTAACTTTGGGCTTTGAATTTTGCGTGATACTTCTGTGTAAGATTCCTGTTACACATCTTAGTAAGTTATTGTTAGAAGAACATTGTACTGTTAATTAAATTTTGAATTTGATCAGAATAGTTTGAAGATTTTCCACTTCCAATAGAAGGGATAATTGGAGATGGATTCTAATGTGCAACATTGAACACTACTTTCACAATGTATTTATTGTGTATCAAAGAGTTTAAGCCCTAAAATCTTATCTTCACAATGGTGGACATGAGGAACAATCTTGCCTATGTTGACCTCTCTTTTACTTCCACACTGATGAGATGGAGGGTAATGGAAACAAGGTTCCGTGGATCCAGAACGACGACAGGGTGCCCCAGGGACTGCTGTATAATTTTTACCATATTTCGTAAGAATCCATGGCTTCAAATCTCCGAGACTTTGAGCAACATAACCGAAAGTTGACCGTGAGCTTGTGACTAACTTATCAGTCATACTCAATAGGTATATTTCCGCCAATGCTTTCATATTGTGCGTCTTATTCTTGTAAGTTTGCTGGCGTTCGTCATGGCTTGGCTGGAACACTTGAACTATATCTCCTGTTTCAGTTCGATTTTCCCCATACACGTCTCTTAATGCCTCAAAGTATCCAGAGCTTAAAGATGTGATTAGCACAGCTTTTGTGGACTTATTATGTTCTTTATAGAATTGGAGATTGACAGGCTTCTTGTCATGATTGATTTCAGGTAGCAGATTTTCCTTTCTTACACAATCCAAAATCTGATTCGTCACGTACTTGAAAGGGCCAGGACCCTTCTTAAAGGTTCTTATCTGGATTCCTGTAATTTCATCTGCTCTGGCTAAATGTGCCTTGTAATACCTGGTGATAAGTCCCCAAACAGAGTTTGTTGGATGAAAGAGGTACCGTCCCAGTAGATGGAAAACAGCTGATTTCTCCGGAAAGAGATTGTTGAGTTCCCCTTGAAAAGATTGCATCAAGAAAAGAGATGGAGTGAAATAGTTGCTTGTTTTGAGGATCAGCCATGGTACTTTCTGGAGAAGAGTCTGTTGTTGATCACAGAAGAAAAGCTGGTCATGATAATTAAAGTTAGGAAGCAAATGTAGATACACATATGGAGGATGGAATGTCGACTTGCCAAAGACATTGCGGCTTAACATATCCCCAAAACTGTAACGAGAGCTCTGGTCAAAAGTACGGATCTTACTAACGAGTGGAAAATCCGGGGGAAGTAACCAGGAAACCTCGGGAAATGGCTGGCAGAAAAGATCAGGGATGAATTGTTTAGGCTCAACTAGGAGGATTCTGTTTGTTAGGAGAGCATAAAGGAAAGCAGAAACGATTGTGATCATTTTGTTTCCTAAGCCATTGGACGCTGTCCAGATGACATAATTACAATCTGTTGTTTTGCCATTGTATTTCCCTGATTTCAAATACTTCATGGTTCGATTGTAGGATCCTGTGTACGGTCCACATCGTTTATGCAGGGCTTCATAATTTCGCAACCTGGATATGAGATGGGAAGAAGGCTGCTTTATTTGTTGCTTATGATATAAGACTTCCTGATATCTGCTCACACATGAATTTTCATCAAATCCTTGAGGAAGAAGGCCACCAAGAAGCTTATCCTTCGGTATTTTATCCGCATTTTCATCAAATCCTTGGGAAGGAAGGCCAACGAGAAGCTTATCCTTCGGTATCTGATCAGAATTTTCATTAAATCCTTGAGGAGGAAGGCTACCGGAAAGCTTTTCCTTCGTAATCTGATCCGAATTTTCATCAAATCCTTGAGGAGGAAGGCCACTGAGAAGCTTATCCTTCGGTATCTGATCCGAATTCTCATAAAATCCTTGAGGTGGAAGGCTACCTAAAAGCTTTTCCTTCGATATCTGATCCGAATTCTCATCAAATCCTTGAGGAGGAGGGCTACTGAAAAGCTTGTCCTTTGGTATCTGATCCGAATTTTCATCAAATCCTTGAGGAGGAAGGCCAACGAGAAGCTTATCCTTTAGTATCTGATCCGGCTCATCTGGCAAAAAGAAAATGAAGTCGAAAATTGTATGACTATTTGGCTTCAAAAGCACATAAAAGAGCCCAAGGTACACACTTCTTCTACCATTTCTAGCTCATATTCTCCAAGATAAAAGAGTACATAAAAGAGCTCAAGGTACACCCTTTTCCTACCATTTCTGGATCATTTTCTCCAAGATAAAAGAGCGCATAAAAGAGCTCAAGGTACACTCTTTTTTCAACCATTTCCAGCTCATATTCTTCAAGATGAAAGAGCCCAAGGTACACCCTTTTTCTACCATTTCTAGCTAATATTCTTCAAGATAAAAGAGCACATAGAAGAGCTCAAGGTACACCTTTTTTTTTCTCCTACCATTTCTAGCTCATATTCTCCAAGATAGGTACTCTATTTTGCCCCATCAAACGCTTAAATCCACCAAAAAGTTTACATGGTAGGACCATAAATTCTGCATAAGCTCAGTTTCAACTCTTAAGTAGCTGAAGTGACCATATATTCTTGCATAAACCATTAAGAGTAAAAGTAAAGTGATGAGTTTACCTTTCTTGATGTGTTTGAAGTCATCCAGAGCAGTCCAGCTGCCGCCATTAGGCGATGGATCCTTCATTGCAGAAAACAGAACAAATCCCACTGTGCAGACAACCAAAACCGACATTGCTTTGGTGAGATTCCGCATCCATTTGGACTCTTCACCTCTTGAAACGGCGCCGTTCCGCAGCTCCTCCTCGGACTTGGTTTGCTCACTTCCTACCATCTCAAACCTTGACCTCTCCCCCATGTCTTTCTTCTTCATGTTTTTTGGGGAAATGATTTTTAGAGTCAAACACACTTATTAAATGTACTGCTTGATATTCCCCAGATGCAAGATCTAAGGATTTCTTGATTAAACAATGAAAAGAATCAAAAGATATCAAATAAAATAAAAATCAATTAATAATTCATGCTATCTATATCTATAAAATGAAAAGGACAGGCTGCCAGAATATTCATTCTCTCACTTGCCATTACACTAATTGTGTAAACTGTGTAAAGGCTCAATAATTGAACTCCTGTTTAGGGGGTGTTTAAAAAATATTCAATCTAAATTAGCTGACCAATTCAATTTATGTATGGTAAATGGATTGGCTTATTTGATTTTGGATTGGATGAATGGCCCAAACCGAATTCTTAAACGGTCAAATGGTTTAGAATTGGATTTGAAACTCAATCCAAATAAGGAACCGAATAAGTCAAATAAGAATTAATATAATATAATATTTATTAAATTTATTTAATAGTTATTTAATTAAGTTTTTAATTAAGTATTTGAGGAGGATGGTAAATATTGAAGAAGAATGCTGAGTGTTGAGGACTGAATCTAAAGAAGAATGTCAATGTCTTTTCTATTATTTTGTTGTTTTCTAATGTTATTAATGACAATTATTTAAGTTTTAAACTTATTTTGGAGAAAACATTAATCTTTTGGGTTTGACTATTTTATTATTGTAAGATTCTGATTATGGGATGAATATGCTTTTGAAGTATTTTTATAAGATTTTTTCTTCTTCTTATTTGGCTTATTCGGGCCCCAAACCGAATAAGTCATGGCTTAAATGGTTTGGATTGGTTTGATTTTTATTTAAACAGTTTGGTGTTTGGGTGCTGATTTTTTTTTGAAAAACCCGAATTAACCAATCCAAATAAGCCAAATAAATCCAAATGAACACCCCTACCCCTGTTAAGACTTTGAGCAACGGTGACATTACAACTGAAAGTGATGACTTTCTTCAATATTCTAGTAGCACAATTTTTGTTCAACTAAAAGAGTCTAGTTTGTGGGATATACAACTTATTATGGGTTGTACGGTTGTCATGATTAAAATTGGGTTGTACAGTAGTTGTCGTGATTAAAATAAGTAATTTGACATAATTTTATCTGCTTATATTTTGACTTTTTAAGTGTGAGAATGTGAACCACACGTCTTCGAATCAAATTAGAAACATAACTCTTTATGTAGGACAATTAGAGTATTATTTTCACACTGAACAATGTGACATTTTCCATGCTAAAAAAAAAATTTTGAATACTACTTTATGATGTTACATCAGTCACTGAGTTTTTTCATTTTCCTTTTACATTAGTTATGGATGTATTTCCAACATATGCCCTTCAACTATAAATTCAACAAATCCTTAGTAAATTCAGGAGTACATTGAATACTGATGCTTCTTCTAAGGTACTCCGATTCATGGCTTTACCATATTTTCAGTAGCTTAACTAGAGAAAGAACCAAGAGCGTAAAGTTAAGCATTGGTCATCATGAGTTTTACTGTATTGATGTAATACAACTAATGTTTGCAGACTTGATATGGTTTTCTGAATTATCTACTTCTGAATTAAAGATTTTCCCACATTTCCAAAGCAGACAGTTAATTGGAGATGGATTCTAATGTGTATCAGAAACTGAAGATGACATTCATAGTCTATTGTGTATCAAAAAGTTTAATTCCCCAACTCCTATCTTCACAATGCTGGACATGAGGAATATTAATATTCTTCCCTGAATGAACACCTCTTTTACTTCCACAGTACTCACCAGATGGAGGATCATGGAAACAAGGTTCCATTGACACAGCGCGGTGGCAAGGTGGATCAGGGACTGTTTTATCCTCAGATAGCGTAAGGATCCATGGCTTCAATCCTCCAAGACTTTGAGCAACATAACCGAAAGTTGACCATGAGCTCGTGATCAAGTTATCAGTGAAACTCAATAGGAACATTTCTGCCAATGCTTTCATATTGTGCATCTTATTCTCCTCAGTTTGCTGATATTGCTCCTGGCTTGGCTGGAATACTTCGATTATATCACCTGTTGCAGTTTGATGTTCCCAGTACAAGTCTCTTAATGCCTCAAAGTATCCAGATCTTAAAGATGTGATTAGCAGAGCTTTTGTGGACTTAGGTTCTTTAGAGAATTGGATGTCAGGCTTCTTTTCATTGATTTCAGGTAGAAGGTTCTCATTTATCGCGCAAGCCAAAATCTGATATGCCAAAAACTCAAAAGGGCCGGGATCCTTCTGATAAAAGGTTCTTATCTGGACTCCTGTAATCTCATCTGCTCTGGATAAATATGCTTCATAATACCTGGTGATAAGTCCCCAAACAAAGTTTGTTGGATGAAAGAGGTACCGTCCCAAAAGATGGAAAACCGCTTCTTTCTCAGGAAACAGATTGTTGAGTTCTTCTTCAAAAGATTGCATCAAGAAAAAAGATGGGACGAAATAGTTGTTTGATTTGAGGATCAGCCATGGTACTCTCTGGAGAAGAATTTGTTCTTCATCACAAAAGAAAAGCTGGTCATGACCATTAATGTCATGAAGCAAATGCAGGTACACATATGCGGGAAGTGTATAATTGCCAAAGACATTGCGCCTTAACATATTCCCATAACTGCACTCAGAGCTGTGGTCAAAAGTATTAACTGATTGATGATTGGAAAATCAGAGGGAAGAAACCATGAAACCTCAGGAAACGGCTCGCAGAAAAGATCAGGGATGTATTCTGCAGTATCAACTAGCAAAACCCTGTTTGTTAGGAGAGCATAAAGGAAAGCAGAAGCCATTGTAAGCATTTTGTTTCCTAAGCCACAGTCCCCGGTCCAGATGACATAATTACAGTCTGTAGTTGCTGTTCCATTCATGTATTGCCCTGATTTCAAATACTCCACGGTTCGATTGTTGGATTCTGTGTACGGTCCACATCGCTTATGCAGGGCTTCATAGTTTCGCAACCTGGATATGAGATGGGAAGAAGGCTGCTTTATTTGTTTCTTATGATATAAGACCTCCTGAAATCTACTCAGACATGAATTCCCATCAAATCCTTGATGAAGAAGGCCACCAAGAAGCTTATCCTTTGGCTCATCTGGCAAAAAGAAAATCAAGTGGAAAATATATGAATAAGGGGCAACAGCACAAAGAGGAAGTAAACCATTCGCAGTGGTACATTAGTTAGTCACAAATGAACTCATCACAAAAGTCACGACCTTGAACACCAATCAGTCGCGACCCCAGCACAAAGAGGAAGTAAACCATTCGCAGTGGTACAATGGTTAGTCACAAATGAACTCATAACAGAAGTCATGACCTTGAACCCCAATCACTCGTGACCCCAGCACAAAGAGGAAGTAAACCATTCGCAGGGACACAATGGTTAGTCACAATGAACTCATCACAGAAGTTGCGACCTTGAACCCCAATCAGTCGTGACCCGCTTTGGGGCCCAACGTACAAAAAAAAGTAGAGTGAGTTACCTTTCTTCAAGAGTTTGTAATCATCTGGAGCAGTCCAGTGGCCATTACTGGAGGATGCATATTCGTGCATTGCCGAAAACAGAACAGATCCCAGTAGGCAAACAATGAAGATCAACATTGCTTTGGTTAGATTCCGCCTGCGTTTGGACTTTTCACCCCTTGAAACGGTGCCGTTTCCTGTCTCCTTGGACTTGGTTTGACCGCTGCCATCCCCATGAAACCTTGAGACCTTCTTCAACATGTCTTTGAATATCATGTGTTAATGGAAATGATTAAGGGGGTGAGGATGTTTATATAACTATGTTCCAACTTCTTAGTCCTCACTACGAAATCTTTAGTCAATCAACATTTATTTTCTTTCTTTTTTAGTGTAAAATATGCATTAATTATACGTGAGATACCAGTAATTAATGTAGGCAAATAAATGCTTTTTTGGTAAGGGCAAATCTGGAAAGCATATGTCAAAAGTAATTATAATGACTTTTATTTTGAAACCAACGACGAATTTACTTAGATGATTTTGTTATTTTTTGTCAAAATATTTAGGTTTTAAATATGGTAATAAAGCATATTAATCCCATCTATTATGACCATACAAAACAAAGTGATGAGCATTTAAGTTTTTGCTTATCAGTTGAAAATAAACTGTTATTAAAACCAGTCCAGGTTGGCTGGTGTAAAAAATTGTACTAGTAGTTTTGATTAGTTTTTTACTGTTTTTTTTTTATTTTTAAAATTCTTAAAACTTTTTATTTTATATATATTTGACACTAAAATTTCACTTTTAATTGTTTTTAAATTATTATTCAACCTCAAATTTTTAAAATTTTTTTTTTTGTATATTTATTAATTACAAACATTAAGTTTTCATTAACATATGTCATAAATTACATTTTAAAAGTCTAACTGTTCATATATATTTTAAAAATATATTATTAATTTATTTATGACATTATTTGAATTGACTTTTGATTTCCTACTAAATTTGTCCCACCATAAAAGGCTGGCCACTTCCCATAAGATTTTTATATATGTTTTACTCAGTGTTAGTTAGCCTTGCTTTATATTAGATTAGGACTTAGAAACTCTTTCTTCCTCTTTCTTCCTCTTTAGTGTTAAAATGATGATACTGATGCAAAATATGTTGAATTTATTGTTAAAGTTATGTGTTTTTTGTTCACTTAATTAGTATTTTTATCAAATGAATTAAATTAGGGGTGGCATATATAAATACCCATGGGCTTTTCCTTCAATACCAGTTTTTAACCTTTATATAAAAAAATGTTTACGGGGAAGGCTTTGATACAAAATTATCTTTTAAGACTTTTTAATTTATTTTATTGAAGTGTCCTTCAATAGATTAAAAAATTTTTTTTTTTTAAAATGACTTGTGCAAAAGGTGTCCGTACAAAACCTGATTAGTCTCGATTTAGGGGCCCACTAGATGCAGAGACCGCCTTTTGGTTTTTGAAACTCTCGATTAACAATGACCTGCAAATGGTAGGGACTAGCTCCCCTAAGAAGCTCCAATACTTACGTCAGTAAAGCAATTCATAGTAAATAGTGATTAGGGTTACAGAGTATTGTGTATTTTTGGAATAACTCATAGCTATGTATCTATAGTTGACCGGTTTCTTGGATGAGGTAGGAGAATCATGGGGCGATTCTTCCTTGATCTTCCTGATTCCATCCATATCCGATGAGATGGAAGGTAAATCATCCACCTATGGTAGTGATTTAATTGATGGAGATTGATCCCGAGGTGATCTCTTTTTGCTTATTCCATATCTTATCTTGAGTGGGTCCCCTCATTCTGTTGCCTTGGGCCAAGGAGCCGGCCCTCTAAGAAGCTAGGGCATCCTCCACGAGGCTGCTATCCGAGTAGTGGGTCACCCCCCACATGTGCTTGGGCTGGTCCCAACTTTATTAGTGGGTTGGGCCGAGCTGAATCCGTGTTGCATCAAAACCGTTAAACACAATTAACTTATACGGGTCAGAATGCGATTGTTGCAAGGTTGCCTCCCATACATTCAACAAAAAGTTGACTTGTACTAAAGGTGAATTTTGAAAAAATGTCTCTACAAAAAAATAAATAAATCTCATCAAGTATGGATTTGTTTTCACATACTTAATGGTGTACTAAAATTGATTCAATAGCTAGTTTCCCAAAGGCTTTAATGGACTCAAATCCTCCATGAAGATGCCAAAACATAATAGATCTGAAATGGACCTTAATAAATATGCAAGTTTTGGGTGTTCAAGAGGCTAGGAGCTTAACTTTACAAAAGTGAAAAAACCAAATAAAGAGATACTTATCAAAAAGTGGAGAAGCAAATAGAAATGTTGTGAGACTCTCAGACTAGATATCGACTCGGCAAAGCTAAGGGAATTGGGGTTTCATGATGTCATAAATATGCTAGGCATCAAATGTCTGAAGATTTTTCCTTTCTAAAAGGTAGATAATTGGAGATAGATTCTAATGTTCAACTCTAAACACAAAAACCATGATTTATAGACTATCAAAAAGTTTAAGTCCAAAACTCCTATCTTCACAATGCTGGACATGAGTAACAATCTTGCCTGCATCAACCCCTCTTTTACTTCCACACTCATGGGATGGAGGGTTATGGAAACAAGGTTCCATAGACACAGCACGCCGGCAAGGTGGATCAGGGACTGTTTTATTCTCAGGTTGCGTAAGAATCCACGGCTTCAGACCTCCAAGACTTTGAGCAACATTACCAAAAGTCGACCAGGCGCTTGTAACCAGCTTATCTGTGAAACTCAGCAGGTATATTTCCGCCAATGCTTTCACATTGTGCATCTTATCCTCATGAGTTTTCTGATGTTCTTCGTGGCTTGGCTGGAATAGTTCGATTCTATCCCCTGTTGCATTTCTTAATGCCTCAAAGTAAACTGATCTTAAAGATGTGATTAGCACAGCTTTTGTCTTAGGTTCTTCAGAGAATTCAATCATTTGGGGTAGCAGATTCTCCTTTCTTACACAAGCCAAAATCTGATCTGGGGCGTACTTATGAAAATGAGTTCTAATCTGGATTCCTATAATTTCATCTGCTCTTGCTAAATATGCCTCATAATACCTGGTGATAAGCTCCCAAACCGAGTTTGTTGGGTGAAAGAGGTAATGGCCCAAAAGATGGAAAACAGCTGATTTCTCTGGAAAGAGATTTCCGAGTTCTTCTTGAAAAGATTGCATCAAGAAAAGAGATGGGATGAAGTAGTTGTTTGATTTGACGATCAGCCACGGTACTTCCTGGAGAAGGGTTTGTTCTTGATCACAGAAGAAAAGCTGGTCATGATAAGTAAGGTCATGAAGAATATGTAGATACGCATATGGAGGGAATGAAGATCCTGTTGAATTTCCCAAGGCATTGTGTCTTAACATATTCCCATAAGTGTATGGAGAGCTATTATCAAAAGTATTGAACTTATCGATGATTGGAAAATCCGAGGGAAGTAACCAGGAAACCTCAGGAAACGGCTCGCAGAAAAGATCAGGGATGTATTCTCCAGGATCAACCAGAAGAACCATGTTTGTCAAGAGAGCATAAAGGAAAGCTGAGGCGATTGTAAGCATTTTGTTTCCTAATCCATTGAACGCGATCCAAACAACATAATTGCAATCTGTTATTGTTGCACCGTTGTATCGCCCTGATTTCAAATGTTCCAATGTTCTATTGTAGGATTCTGTGTATGGTCCACATTGTTTATGCCGAGCTTCATAATTTCGTAACCTGGATATGAGATAAAAAGAAGGGTGCTTACTTATCTGATTCCTATGAAACAAGAGTGCTTGATATCTGCTCAGACATGAATTTTCATCAAATCCTTGAGGAAGAAGGCCACCAAAAAGCTTATCCATAGGCTCATCTAGCAAAAAGAAAAAAAAATAAAGGAAAATTTTATGAACAAGTGTTCAGGATCTAAACAGTGACGGAGTCAGGCGCCTTAAGTTTGGTGGGGAAAAATTGCCCCACCACAAATATATGCGGCACCGCCAATGGCTCAAAACATGTATAAAGAGCAAGTAAAGTAAGTTACCTTTCTTCAAGAGTTTGTAGTCATCTGGGGCAGTCCAGAGGCCACTTCTAGAGGATGGATTTTCCTTAATTGTAGTAAACAGAAAATATCCCAATGAGTAAATAACGAAGAACAACACCATTTTGGTGAGATTCTGCGCGCGTTTGATCTTTTCGCCCCTTGAAATTGAGCCATTTCTCGGCTCCTCCGGCTTGGTTTGATGATCTTTACCATCCCTTTGAAGCCTTGAGATCTTATTCACCATGTCTTCCATCATGTGTTCATGGAAATAAATAAGAGGTTGAGAGAGAGTCAAATACTCTCAGGACAGGAAAGATTTAAGGTTAAAATATTGTGAGAAAGACCTATTATATTTAGTGTATGAATCAACATTTAATTTCTCTGTTATCATTCTCTGATGAACTCATTAATTATGGATTTGACTTTCATTAGTTGAACATTTACAGAGCAATTTTTTTTTTTAAATTTATTTACAGAGCATTTTAAGTTTCTGTTTTAGTCGCCAGTTACAAAGTTTATTATGAACCAAATTAAAAGGCTGGAGATTAATGGTTCATAGTAACAATAATAAATGTGAAGTGGAATATTATTATGATTGTTGGAACTGGATTCCATAAATCTGATGTATAGAGTGGGTCGTGCAGCCTGTTAATTTTAATGAAATGATAAAAATGTACTCCTGTTGTTTCATTCAAAAAGTCAACTTTGTATTACTATAAAGTGAACTCTTTAAATGAGACGGAGCGAGTAATTTTTTGTGAGTGGAACAAATAAGAGACTGAGATTATTGGCGATTCACACAAAAACTTGTATTCGATTCGTCTAACAGTCTAATGACACACTTATCGATTTTAACCACTGAAATATCGCAATTATGCTAAAACAAGTTTTGTGTATTGTAAAAACTCTTGTAATGTTTTGGACAGTGACGGTACCAAACAAATTTTTTGGAAAAATCCATTTTCAAATTTTTTTTTCGATTTCAATATAATAGTCAAATTTCAAAAATTTTACTCCCCCATACCCTTACAAATATAGTTATGTGTGGTACACAATTAAATCACATTTAATGCATGTGCTCTTGCTAGTTTTGAAGCCTGGTCTAAAACCAGGGTTCAAACCAAAAGAGTTTCAGACCAAAACAAAGAAACAAGGTTCTCAAAATGGTTTTCAAAATAGTTTTAAAAAATCTCAACCTCACCTCCCCTCCCCATCTCCCTCACCACCACCACCTCACCGCCACCTCCGGCCCCCTCCCCTTCCCCCTCACGACCACCACCTCACTGCCCCCTCCCCTTCACCCTCACCCTCACCACCACCACCACCCCACCGCTGTTTCGTCGTCACCGTCGGCTGCTCCACCCAAAACCATCGTAATCCCTTGCTTCTCCAAACATTTTATAGAGTACGGAGAAAGCCACGATGTACACGTTGAGAACTGCGGAGTATGTCACCTTGTTGGGCACTACCCTTGTTTTGTACATACTCTCGAACCATTCTAGAGCCTTGTCGAAATGAATCATTCTAATTCGCGAGGCTCTCGATGTGCTTAAATTGCCAACCAAATCTCAGGGATTTCATGGTGACACGGGGAACGAATCGAGGTTTTAATCCAATTGAACAAGAGAAGAATCAAAAAGCTAAAAATCCAAATCCAAATCGAAGAAGAAGAAGAATCGGACAAGGCGAAGAGGAAAAATCGTCAGTTGCTGGGGCTGCAGTGGTTACGGGCGGCGCCGATGTGGGTGGGAGTGAAGAAGATGAGTGAAGAGATTTTAGGGGAAAAATGAGTTTGAGAATGGGTTCCAAACCTAAGTGCAGAACATTGGTTTTGGGTTTCAAGCCCAAAACCCACCAAAACCATGTTTGAGTTCTTGGTAAAGAACATGCCCTTAAAAATAAGGACATAAATGGTACCAATTATGCCAAATTATCTATTTTAAGTGTAATACATTGATATCAATCAAAAGTTATACATGTGTAAGAGTGGACAAGTGGCGGAACTTCACTAGTATGTACTATTGAAGGGGCCAATCACAACAAATTATAAAATTTACAATTATATGCTAATATTTTTTTTTGTTGTAGGGGCCAAATATTAATGTTTATATATGTAGATATTTTATTTTTCCACTGAAGATACCCATGTAGTTAAAAATAAATAAAAATTGGAGGGGCCATGCATATGTAGGTCTCAAGTATCTTTCACAATTGGAGTGGACTCTTCTAATTAAATAGAGAAAGTAATATATATTTATTCACTAATAACACACACACATATATACATATAAACAATTAAGAGTTAGCTCTCACGGCTACTTCGTCACACAAAAATGATACGTGAGTTTTCTCATGGACTCATAGAGTATGACTAACTTCAACTGCTATTTCGTCAATATAATAATAATAATAAATAATAAATAATAAGAAGAGGGAGAGAGAGAGAGAGAGAGAGAGAGACGCGTGGATGACATTGTGTCACTTCCATACACTCTGTCACATGTATAAATTCGTTTCATATGAATTTATGCGAGAAATATGATCCGTTGCCAAGTTTTGTACAAAGAGAATGAGATAGAAAAGGCTAAAGAGTTCATTAATATTATTAATAGGGGGAGTTGGGTCAGAGGAAAAAATGAAAAATAAAATCAATCATTGATGTGATCTATATGTCAGTAGTCACTTAATATATATATATATATATATATATATATTTTTAATATAAACTAGTTCTAAATGCCCTTGTAACATTATCTTAAACCAACCTCCACCCCGCGTGTTATAGGTGGCATTGCTGGACTATGGACCAATCCATCAAGTAACTCTACAAATAAAATAAGAGTCCGGTAAAAAAGGTAATTGAACAAACAATGAATGAAATAGTACCCAAAGGTTCGCAAGCGGAGCTGTCTACGAAGCGATAGCTTCCCCCGACCGACTTGACATTAGTCACGATGAAAATTCACTATATAACTTTTCAATGTATGTAATGTTACTTTTCATTTATCTTTCACATTGGACATCACGGGCTTATTCTTTATGATGTTTTAAAATATGCTTTTGAAAATTAATTTTATAATGTATAAGTGTATTGAAAAAGTAAAAAATTATACCTAAATATTACAAAGTTGCATTGGAAATGATGAAAAATAAATATAATACATTAAATTTACTGTGGAAGCCAAAAACAAAACCAAAACAAAAACAATAAAGAATAGTCCCCTCATTGCTGCATCCAAAGTGGTCATCCAAGCTTCCCCTATTACTTAAATTGTTCCAAACTCTTTTGCACAAACAATTTGTATCAGAAGCAAGAAACATGGCCCTCAAATTGGAGCCATTTGTTCAACTCTCTCTTCTTCTTCCTCTTTCAACATTGTATAACAACCTGTCCATTCTATTTGTATACATATATGCATGAAATCTTCCTTGATGCAACTCAATGCCTGCTCTACAGTTTACTCTTTTTTCACTTTCTGTTCAGCTAGACGTACACATGTGCATGAAAAGGAGAAAACCAAGCTCCCAATATCCCACCTTGCAAATGGGAAGTTCGAATCCAATTTTAATGTACAGGAGTGGAAATGTGATCCATACAGCTGACCCCACGTAATGAGACAAATGCTTAGTTCTTGTTAGTTTTGTTGTTGAGTGGAAATGAGGAAATCATCAATGGTTATGGCTCACCATCTTTGCCAAACAGTTTAAGACCCCAACTCTGCATATCCTCACAATGCCTGACATAGGAAACCATTTTGCTAGTGTCAATCCACCCTTTGCTTCTGCAGTCAAGGTATGGCGGGGCCTGGAAACAAGGCTCTATCGACACCCCCCGCTGACAAACTGGATCCGAATCTTTATAATCCTCGGGCTTGTAAAGGATCCATGGCTTCATATCTCCAAGACTTTGAGCAACATAGCCGAAAGTTGACTTGGAGGTAGTCACCAACTTATCAGTCAAGCTCAGCAGGTAGATTTCTGCCCACGCTTTCATGTTGTGCATCTCGTTCTTACTGCGCTGATGTCCTTCGTTGCTTGGCTGGTACACTCTGACAATGTCTCCTGTCACGGTTGGATGTTTGCGGTACATGTCTCGCACTGCCTCAAAGTAATCAGGGGTTAGGGATGTCATCAGGACAGCTTTAGTCCTGGATTTTCCTGTGATGTTGACAGGAAGTCCCTTCAAGTTGAGAGTCTCATTGACTGGTGGTAATAGTTTCTCCTTGAAGACACAACCCAAAATCTGATGCATCACTTTCTTAAATGGAGCTTTACCAGTGTCTAATACTCTTACCTGGATTCCAATCTTTTCCTCTGCTTTAGCTAAGTAAACTTTGTAATACTTGGTGATAGCCCTCCAAACAGTGTTTTCTGGGTGAAAAAGATACCTTCCCAAGAAGTGGAAAACAGTTTCTTTATCTGGGAAGAGGTCATTTAGTTCTTGCTGAAAGGATGGCATCAGAAAAAGAGAAGGGGCAAAATACAAATCTGATCTGATGAGCAACCATGGCACTTTCTGGAGAAAAGTTTGATCCTTATCACAGAAGAAATGCTTGTCATCATCACCATAGTCACTAACTAAATGGATGTAAGCATATGATGGCACCAAGGCTTTTGAACTTCCAAAGACATTTTTTTTCAGCATATTCCCAAAACTTTTCCGCGAATACTTATCGAATCTCGTGAACTCATGACTGATTGGAAAATCAGATGGAACTAACCAGGACCCCTCAGGAAATGGTTCACAGAAAAGATCAGGGAAGTGAGCATCCAGATCAACAAGGAGCACTCTGTCAGTTAGGAGAGCATAAAGGAAAGTAGAAGCCAAGGTAATCATTCTGTTTCCTAAACCTGCGCGCGTTAACCAGATAATGTACTTACAATCTGTGGGATCAGCTGAACTGTTGTACTTGCCAGACTTGAAATGCTTCAGGCTTCGGTTGAAGCCTTCTGTGTACGGTCCACATCTTTTATGCAGAGCTTCGTAGCTTCGCAATTTAGAGAGGAGATGAGGAGAAGGAAGATGTGTTATCCCTTTCCTGTATAATGCTGCTTGATACCTACTTCTACATGATTTCTCATCTAATCCTTCAGTGAGAATGCCACCAAGAAGCTTATCCTGTAGTTTATCTGCAGGCCAGGTATAATTTTCTTCGACATCTGGAATGAACACAAAACCAGTGAAAAACTATACTTTGGAATTCCTTTTATTGAAGCCACAGTATTTCAGTTCAGGTTGATTATGTTCAACAAAAATAAGCATAAGCAAATGAAAAATACTCCCCCTACCCCAAAAAGTATGTGTGATATTGAAAAGGCAATAAAAAGAGAGGAACATGATATTAATACTCAAATCAAGATACACATTTCCCAACAAATACAAGTTTGAAACTTTATCCAACTTTTTGGGGCCAAGGGAGGAAAAAAACGCAAAAAAAAAAAATAATGTAGTCGGGTGCATAAAAGCCCCTGCATATTAGCATATATGCTATGTGACCTAAGGTCATTGGTTCAAGCCGTGAAAACAGATGTGTACATAAGGTCTTAACCATCAATTATAGCATTGCAGCAGCAAATCAAGCCTTAATGATCAATTATACTCCCTTTCTTCCAATAGAATAGTCCTATTTAAAAAATGTACAACTTCTGATGGGATTAAAGGTACAACATGATTCGCCACCATATGGACCACAAGTAATTATATTAAGAAGGGCATGGAAAAAATTCAAATCATGAATGTTCAGGACGGGGGAGTAGCATTGCAACAGCAAATCAGGCCTTAATGATCAATTATGCTCCCCTTGTTCCAATGGAACAGTCTTATTTTGAAAATGTACAACTTTCTATGGATATCAAAGGTACAACACAATTCCCTACCATATGGACCACATGTAATTATATTAGAAAGAATGAGAAAAAAATTCAAAACAGGACTCTTAAAGACGGATGGAGTAGCATTGCAACAGAAAATATGAAGAAGAAAATATAGCATTGCATGAGAAATTAACAAACAGGAACATAATGATCAATTTATTAAGAGGAATTACCTTCTTGAAAAGGTTGAAAATCAAGACCATTCCATGAGTCGTTAGATAACAGCTTCGTGAATAATACTATAAACAGAAGAGAACCCACCAAACAAACCACTGAAATGACCCATATTTTGCCAGGCTTCCATCTTCGTTGAAACGATGGACTCTTTGAGACGGCTTTATTTTGAGGATCCACAAGCTTTATCCGTTCTTCCGTATCCTCCATTGTTTTCATCTCTTCCATACCTTATTCACTGGAATTACCAAAATTAGTGAAATGTAAGAATCAAAACAATGGAAGTTTATACTATAAACCATGTGTTTTAGGATTAACTCTTCTGAGAAAATAATGATTTGAAATCTGTTTGTACTTTGGATTAGAATGTAGTTTGAATAGTTTCTGTTGTTTCTTTGCCTCGTGAAACATTTGAAAGTTAGAAGCAATGTTGAAGGCTAAAGAGAAGTGTAACTGATTCTGAAACAGTTATATACAGATAAGATTATAGATATAAATGGAGTCTTAAAGAAATAGAAAATCCACGTCTGAAAGTTTCTCAATTTTTAATTTTCACAAAATTTCGCATGGGCTTGCAAGTTTGATGGATTTTGCAATGCTAATACGTCCAATAAAATGATCCAATACAAACAACAACAACTACGCCTTCTCGTCCCACTATGTAAGGTTAACTACATGGATCATATGTCTTCATCGTGCACAGTTGACGAAAATGATGCCATACAATAAAAGAGTAAATTTGAATATAATTATAATTCTTTTTAGTTTATTTTTTTAACCATTGCATCGCTAAAGTTCGACTATGACTTTAGGGTTACAAGGCCTTCTCATTATCCATCACCTTAACCCTCCCCCGAATATAATTAGAATTGGGGATGAAAAACTCTCAATTCTCTGCCTTCTCCTAGAAAACCTCCCACATCTTCTCTTTTCTTTTCCTTCATCTTCTCACCATTGGAGGAGGAGGGAAATAGTTTTTCTTTGCTATTTTGGTTGCTTTCCGTTTGATTTGAGGTTTTAGTCTCTTACAATGGAGTCCCTTTATGTTGGGTGAAGATTCAATTTTGAAGTTGTGTTTAGAAATTAGTAGCTAGATCAAATTCATTAGTTATTTTCATAATTATATTATGTTTATATCATAATAACTCAGAAGTTAGTGATGAAATCTGCAATATGCAATTGCTTCTCAAAATAAATAAATAAATTCAATTTTGCAATTGCTTAGACTCCTTTAATGTGACGAGAGTAACTGTTTCCCTTTAGGCTTCATCCAATGGAAGATTAAAATTATATGCTCTTGAGCATGGTTAGTTGGGCTGCTCAAATAGTAATTGTTTTTATTTCTCTTTTATTACTCTATTTCTCCCAACCACAAAATATAAATTTTTGCATGTTTTGAGATACAATAATTAAAATACGTAATTTGTCCATACTTTGTAAGATTTGATTAATTGTAGATTATACATAATTATATTGGTAACAATACAAGTAGATAAAAATAAAATAAAAACACGGCTCTTCCATTCAAACAAAAAAAAACTTTAGAATTACGACTCTTCCATTGGGATGGAGGAACTATTAGAGCTACATCCATAATCATAATATTGGGCAGTTGGATTAGTTTCTTTTTACCCTTTTTTTGATAAGTGTAATTGTCAATATGTGACTTATTGTTTTATGTATGGACATGTGCCTTAATCCTTTTTTGACTTTAACAAACTTGATCTTGTTTTCTTGGTGCATTAAAACTCAAACGGTTAGTCTTCTTTTCTTCTAAAAATAGCAACAGAATGTAGTGATGAGTAAACTTATGAAGAAAAAGTGAACCTTAGACACTCCAAAACTAGATTGAAGGAGTCAAAGACCTCCTTATTTCCTTTTATTTTCTCTTCTTCCATTTACCATTTCCTGACCCTCCCTAGACTTCCAAAATAAACCATATTTTGCAGGTTAAAACCTAACTACAAAGGACTAAAGATGCAAATTAGATTCCCTAAGTATTACTCCAACCTACAAGTCTGTTTTTATCTCATAACCAACTATTCTATTGTTCCATTAGAAAAGTCTACTTCATCCTACTGTTTTCGGTATTACAAAGGGGACAAAACAGTATTATAAAATTGCCTTTTGTAATGAACTAGAGGGAGTATAAAACCCAACTCCAAAAGACTTCAAACTTTGGAAGAAATTTCAAATTCCATTCTCAACAGATGCATAATTTCACAAGTGAATCTTATATTCTGTTTCAACTTAGATTATACTGTTCCTCATTTATAAGCAGAAGTCAAAAACAAAAAAACAGAGCATAAATTAATCAGAAAGATTTATGAATGCCTCTATTGGTCAAGAAGATCAAGCACTCAAAAGATATGATCAAGAACAATAGTTGGACCACTTGCCATATAATTGGAGCCTCAGCCTCTTCTGGGAACAAAAAACATCAGTTTTCCACATAAAGAAGAAGAAGAAGAAAAAGCATCAAACTTCAAAGTTCCTCAAAAGGAATTAATGAGATTTCTTCTTTTGACCAAACAAATTGGGTACACAACAATCAAACAAAATAATCATTAACCCACATATAACTGCAGAAAGATTTAACACCAAATCAAACCAATCATCAAGTCAAGAGAATATTATCAACTATAAGCCATGAATGAAAGTACAAAAACACCATGTTTTTCAAATAAATCAAACTACAGCTCAAGATTTAGACATGGAGGAAGTTTAGGAGATCCAACCTGAAGCAAGGAAGGAGGAAGAAGAAGTCAGAATGTTCGCTTCCCAGAGAGAACTCAGTGGATTGGTTCAACTTCAAAAAAAAGAAGTCTTTGGGTTTTGTTCTGCTGTAAAAAAGAAAGAAAAGAAAAGAAAGAGGCAAATTCCGGAAGATATTGGCCATCGGGAGAAATAGAAAACAATTTCACAAAAGATGAAGAGAGTTGCCAGTTGCAAGTGGGCATTTTTTATAAAAGATTTATTACACAAAAAACGAAAGAAGCCATAGTACAAACATTAAAGCAGAACGTATCTTCCTCTCCAGTGGCGTGGCCCCACAAACAGTGGGGATGAAAAGACATAATGCATAAATGCAATGAGCTGTGAGAGAATTTAGTTTAATTAATCTGCTTATTTTATTGCTTTAATTCAGGAACTGCAGGCTGCCTAGCTCTGTTCAAAACAGCCTTGGTTTAACGTTAACAACAACAATTAGTGCCAAAGGTTGCCGGCCTTTTGGTCGCACTTTTAGTGAAGTTTTTTTTATATCTCGTGTGTGCCTACGTATTCTTATTTGTTACTGTTTGAAACTTTTGAATAATGACATTTATCTCAATTAATTTATCACAATTTTGTCACAATTTTTCATGACAAATCGTGCGACATGTATTCATTGACTACATCCCAGTGGCGGAGTCAGGCCCCGAAAGTCTGGAAGGGTAAAATTATTTGTTATACATATTTACCTATATTATTTTAATTTTTAATGGAGCAAAATACAAATATTTATTCAATTCTATATAGTAAAAAGGAAAATTTAAGATTGTTAGTGGGGCAATTGCCCCCACCAACTCAATAGGTGGCTCCGCCCATGCAACATCGTGGCATTATTGGTCGGAGCGATGATACATGCGTGTGTAATTGCACGTGGATATAGGAGTGGACAAACAACATGAGTTTCATCAAAGTTTCTAACTACGACAATCACCCCCTTTTCTTTCTTGTGATTGTTGAAATTATTTTATTTTTTGGTGCGTGTCAAAGATCGATGCTTTCAAGATATCGGCTCATGGGCGGCTTCCAGTTCCAGCTATCAGGTGTGAGAAATATGGGAGTGGATTTATCAAAATTTGTAATTTTAGTTTACAATCTTTACATAATTAATAAATATTGACTATTTTTAGTATGCTGTTCTTTCATGAGTAGCATGTTACTTTTACAAAATTATTTTTACCCTTCTTTTCAATTGAAGTAATATTGATACTCAAAAGTAATTAAAGAAAAACGTGCAGTTTACGTGAACAATACCGTTATATAACATAAACTCATTTATTATGAGAGTGGCTATTTATATATATATATATATATATTATATTAAATACATTGGCTATGTTTTTATAGAATAACAATTGATCAATGAATACCTCTCGAATCACATGCACGCTATTAAAAGGTTGTGATAATTAATTGAGATGTGTACGTATCTTTATTTTTATACTTCTTACATCTGCTATTACACCACCAGACAAACTATTTTAGACCAATAAGAACCATTGCACACACATTAGAAGTGTGATTTCAATTTTATATTCTTTCTATTTCGTTAGAGAAGTTTATTTTTCCATACTGTATTTAATATTAGAAATCAATTTTTTTTTTTTAATGAAGCAGAAAGAATAATAATTTGTTATTATAACAGCCATGTTCAAGAAGAGAGTTTAAAATTAAAATTTCAATATACTTTCTTACTATTTAATTACACATATTTTTAACATTAATTTGTTTAAAAAAGAAAATATATTTTAAAACTTGTTTTCAAAACATAATATCATACATAGGTCACTTGAAATTATTGTTTTATAGAGATATTCAAACATTTCTTCTTTAATCATTACCCCACATTAATATATTCCTTATTAGTAAATTGAAATAGTACTTTGTTGGACCCTAATTTGGCTAAAAGTTAAACCATTCCTGTTGGCTTATTGCATCATTCATGCATCTAGTAATTTTTTCCAGGTTTACATTAGGTTTTTTAGGATCCCTGTATGAAAGATACAAATTTACATCGGATAGACATAAATCCAGTGTAAGCGTCGATCATTTATACCAATTTGTAATATCAGTGACAATGATCTGTATTTCTTTAGTACTATTTTTTCTTTTAAACTATTCGACCTAAAGAGTTGGTGCTAAAGAGTCTTTTTGTTGTAGTACCAAACTATAAGGTATACATACTTTTGTTACTCACATTTATTTTGTTAATAGATGAGTGATCCTTACTATTCTGATATATAATTGATACAAAAATAGTATCATACATAAAAATTTGGATCTCATAGAGACATTAAAAATTAGGATAGCAACTCGGTCATGTCTTGGATTAGTGGATCGTTTATAAAATGTTAGGCTCGTCTAAAAAATTTATGTTATGTCATAAATCGTCTCTAACGAATAGCAATTCGGATCGTATCCGTGTTAGTGAATCCCCTTACAAAATGTTAAATTTGTGCCGAATTTTCGTATGGTGTCCAGTGGCGGATCCAGGGGGGGGGGAGATGGTTCCCGGACCCCTCAAACCTCCTCCTCCACTACCCTTATTTAATTGTGTATTTTTAAATGGTAAAACGAAATTTATATATATATTTTATCTAAAAAGAAAATTTATTCCTATGTTGCCCTCCTTAAAAATTTCGTTCTAGATTCGCCACTGATGGTGTCATAAACAACCACTCGCACTTAAAATGTGATTGCCAACCGTTTAGGCTAATGAAGTGAAGGTAACATGTCCAAACAGTTTAGGCTAAAATAAACAACTCATTAAATAAATAAAAAAATCATTTTTCTCAAGTGGGCTTCTTTTCTTCTTGTTTTTTTATTCGTTTATTAAACAATATTTTATGAGTGCTAATTTGACCGTCAAAAACCCTACAAAATTACAACAAAATTATTTTAAAAAAAGACGGGCATGTACACGTCTTCTGTCTGCAACTGCAAAGCAAGTTGACGCAGTTTATTTACTGATGTCTTTTGCGACGAAACTCCCTGCTAAAAATCTGCCACCTCCAGTAAATGGATTTCACTCTGCTAAATTTTCTTTTTGCACCATCAGTTCTAAGTTCTAGCTTAGGAAAAACCACACAAATCGGACCTGAAACTGAAGAAGAAGGAAGAAAGATCGAAGAAAACGTGTAGTCTCTGTTTCAGGTTGGTTCTTTTTTCACACCCCAGTTTTTCAATTTTGAGTTTGTTTTGGATTTATGCGTGAGGGATGGTTTTCTTTCAAATCATAGCTGCATGAACAACTAAATTTTCTCTCCAAAAAGTGCTATTTTGTGCTCAGAATTTACTTGTTTATGGAACTGAAAATCATGTTCTTGAAGGACATAGAAGCTACTTTGGGTTAGTTATATTAGGAGTTCTAGGAGGTGAGGAGATAGTGAAGCAGAAGACATGAAAGTTATGGAAGAAAGAAAATAAGGGATTCTCGAATCTTTCTCGAATTTCTTTAGGGAATTCAATTTCTTGGAGTTTTTATTTTATTTTATTTTTTGAGTTTAGGAAAAAAAAAAAAAAAATTGGAGTTATAATCCTGTTTTCCTTTCATATAGGCTTCCTTCTGCTTTCCTTTTAGCCCAAAGAGGATATTCTCTCTTGCTAAAACATGTCAAGATGCCTACAGCAGGCAAAGCAGGTCATTTGGAATACAAAGAAAGCTTTGATAATTTTCCTCCTCTGTTTAATGGCTTCTGTTCTGTTTTTCCTTCTGAAAAACCAATCTTCAGAGGGCTTTTGGAGTGATTTCGATTCCACACCTTTCGCAAGAGGTAAAATTCACTGCAATCCCTTTGTTTTTTCTCTTCAAATTTGCCAAACTCACATAGTGGACAAAGTCTTAGTTGTTGTTGTTGTTGTTTTTTCTTCAAATTAATCCTTTGGTTTTGGTAGATGAGGAAGAGAATCATCCATGGCCTGATGATAAACAGCATGATAAGCTTCTTGGTGGGCTTTTACCCGAAGGATTCGATGAGAAATCATGCCGGAGTAGGTATGAATCGGCCTGGTATTTCAAAGGGCTAAAGCATCAGCCTTCTTCTCATCTCATCTCTGCATTACGAAGCTACGAAGCTTTACATAAACGATGCGGAACAGGGACCGAAGCGTACAAAACAGCCGTGAAGAATCTCAAATCAGGCGGAAAAAACAGGTCTACAGATTGTAAGTATGTCGTCTGGACGCCCCGCGACGGGTTGGGAAACAGAATCATTACTTTAGCTTCGACTTTCCTTTATGCCCTGTTAACCAAAAGAGTCCTCCTCGTCGACAGCCGAGTTCAGATTCAGATGTCCGATCTTTTTTGCGAACCATTTCCAGGGACTTCCTGGTTAGTTCCCCCTGATTTTCCACTCATTAACAAATTAGGGAGTTTCAGAAAGGAAACCAACATGAGTTATGGAAATATCCTGAAGAAAAATGGTTCTTTGATCAAAGAACAGTATGTTTATCTCTACGTGGTTCATGATTATGACGAGGATGATCAGAGACTCTTCTGTGACGATGACCAGGTTTTTCTCCAGGACGTCCCCTGGCAGATCCTGAAATCGAATGTATATTTCGTTCCATCCCTTTTTCTGATGCCATCTTTCCAGGAGGAGCTGAATCTCCTGTTTCCTGAGAAGGAAACTATTTTCCATTTCCTGGGTCGGTACCTCTTTCATCCCACCAACAACGTTTGGAAGGCTGTCAGGAGATATTAACAACGCTTATTTATCAAGAGCGGATGAAAAGATCGGGATCCAAATAAGAACATTCAACCGAGAACCCGACCGTTTCGAGCATTACAAGGATCAGATTCTGACCTGTGTTTTCAATGAGAATCTATTACCCCGGATTGCCAACGAAACAACACCAAAATCCAACAGGACAAAAGCTGTCCTGGTGACATCCCTGAGCAAAAAGTACTATGAAACACTCAAAAGTATGTACGATGAGAATCCGACGTCAACAGGGGAAGCGATTCAGGCGTACCAGCCGAGCCACGAGGTTCATCAATACGGGACTCGGATCCACAACATGAAAGCCTGGGGAGAAATGTATCTGCTGAGCATGACAGATAAGTTGGTGACGAGTTCTAAGTCGACTTTCGGCTACGTTGCTCAGAGTCTTGGAGGGATGAAGCCATGGATTCTTGAAAGGCCTGAAGATTACGAGGTTTCGAATCCGGCTTGTTTCCGAGCTCTGTCAATGGAGCCATGTTTCCAGGCTCCTCCAAGCTATTATGATTGCAAAACCAGAACCCGGATTGATATGGGGAGAATTCTTCCTTATGTTCGGCATTGTGAGGATATGCAATGGAGATGGGGTCTTAAACTTTATGGGAAAGATGGGGAGGCATGATCATGAGTTCCATTTTTTGATTCCATTCCCTTAAGACTAGAATCAGATGTCATTTGCTTTCATCTTTGACGAGGGGAGGGGGACTAGATCTTTTGTCCATTTTTTGTCTGTCTTGTTTTGGCTATTGAAAGCAAAGTAACGTTAATTTGTCATTCATTGATATTGGAACAACAAGTGAGAATGAATGTTGAGTGACAGAGTAACCTTACTTTGCCTTCAGTGGACAAGACTAGACAGAAAAATGGGAAGAGGATCTAGACTCGAAGAGGGGGTGGTGGGGTGTTTGAGCATCCCATTTGAAGTGATTAATTCATCATAGCTGTTTAGTTCTCTTTGTTTAGTTGTATAATTAGATATGTAATTTGTCAAAAATTAGGCTTGTTCGAATTGTTTTTTAAAATATGTATTTGGAAAATAATTTTTTAATATCAAAGTTATATTGAAAATGTGAAAATAATTAAATAATAAAAATTTATGTTTAATAGAATATCATATATAAAAAAAAACAAATCATAACAAAAATAGTGAAAGCGAAATTCTAAGCCTTCAAAGCATATACTAAACTGACAGTCAAATTGATTCTATGTCACCATCTTGGCTGGTTAAGATGTGATAAATAGGACAGACACTTATCACATACACAAATTAAGGACAAAAATGAAATTTTAAATTTTCTCCCTGTATTATTCATTTTAATTCTCTTTCCTAAATTGTATTACATTTTTAATATATTTTTTACATTATAGAATTATTTTTTAAAAACATGTTTCAAAACTATGTTCTAAAGCTAGGGATGACAATCTCTGACACGACACGAACCCGACAAGATATAAGCGGGTTATGATTGAGCCTTTGCAGGTTTGCGAGTTATATGGGTCGACCTGAATAACACGAATAATTAAACGGCCAAAGTCAGGGTTAAGAATGTTGACACGTGAACCCACAACTCGAATCTGACAAGAGAAATTTATACTACACACAAAAACAAGACACGAACACGAAATGTTCACGGGTTCAATGGATCAACACGAATAACACAAATAATTAAACGAGTAAAACTAAGGTTGAGAAGTGTCGACAGAGGAACTCGCCAATCTGGACTCCATAACCCAGACGAGACGAATTGCCTGTATCATAAAGAACAAACTTCCAAGTTTGTCATGTAATACCATACGGAGTAGTAAAGTTTATGGGGGTTACCCAGCGAGTATAGAGCACAAGTGATAAGGACAAGCAGATGTGAGGGAACCTGTTCGAGAAAAATTTTAAAGAGTTTAAAACAATCCCCTTAATCAATATTTAATTTATTCTTGTCTTATATTTTCTTTTGGTTGTTCATGATGAAGAGATTTTTAATTTAGTCTATTAGTTTTATAAAATGACCTGTTAAAATCGAGACATAAAGTGCACATCACCTGTAAAAAGTAATTAATTAGAGTCAATTTTTTTTTTACAACTAAACTAGAGTTTAAGATATTATTCTAGACTTCATATATCTTTCATGGTTGAATGAAATTGGGGAGCCTCCAACCTTTGAGTGCCTCACTATACATTACAACTGTTGAAACATTAGCTCGTTCCTCCTTTTATTCATTCAGAACAACGTAAGAGTGGCTGCATACAGTCTGGAGTTGAGCTCTATACTCAAGAGTTAGAATTCGCTCGGGAACCCAGAATGCAAAATTCATGTGCATTCAGGTTTTGAGTTCTACAAATTCAGCCAACAGAAACAATTACCAGTTCTATGAATACATTGGCTATATTTTCATAAAACAACAATTAATATTACGTTATTGACCAACGAATACGTCTCGAATCATATGCTATTAAAAGGTTATGATAATTAATTGAGATGTGTACGTATCTTTATTCTTGATGCTTCTTACATCTGCTATTACACCACCAAACAAACTATTTCTGACCAATAAGAACCGTTGCACACATTATAATTGTGATTTCAATTTTATATTCTTTCTATTTCGTTAGAAAATTTTATTTTTTAATGTATTTAATATTAGAAATCAAATTTTTTTTTTAATGGAGCGGAAAGAATTATAATAGCCATGTTTTTGAAGAGAGTTTAAAACTCACTTTAACTTTACAAAGTTTTTAATATACTTTGTTATTTTGAAAACTTATTTTTAAAACATAATTCCATATAGGGTCACTTGAAACGATTGTTTTATTGAGATATTCAAATAGTATAACAGTATGTGACAGCCAACTTCTTTTCTTTTCTTTTCTTTTTTTTAATTCATCATATATTTTATAATCGAGGCTATAGGGAAAGAAAAAACGAAGTAGGGAAGTCTTCTGCAGAGTATTGTCAGTTTGCACTCTAAATAGCCAAATTTGAACATAAAATAAAGTATTAAATCACAACGTTTATTTTCTCATTTTAAAACTAAAAGGAGACATTTCTTCTTTAACCATTACCCCCCACATTAATATATTCCTTTTTAGTAAATTGAAATAGTATTTTGTTGGACCCTAATTTGGCTAAAAGTTAAACCATTCCGGTTGGCTTATTGCATCATTCATGCATCTAGCAATTTTTCCAGGTTTACACTGGGTTTTTTAGGATCCCTGTATAAAAGATACAAAATTTACATATGATAGATTGGACATGTTTAATAAAAAAATAATATTGTTTCTTTGTATAAAATTTTTGAAAAAAAAAAAAAATAATTTTTCTGAAATGAAATGAAAAAGAATATAGCCGAAGTGAAGCTAACATGTCCAAACAGTTTAGGTTAAAATAAACAACCCATTAAATAAATAAAAAATCTTTTTTCTCAAGTGGGCCTCTTTTCTTCTTGTTTTTTTATTCGTTTATTAAACAATATTTTATGCATGCTAATTTGACAGTCAAAAACCCTACAAAATTACAACAAAATTATTTTAAAAAAAGACGGGCATGTACACGACTTCTGTCTGCAACTGCAAAGCAAGTTGACGCAGTTTATTTACTGATGTCTTTTGCGACGAAACTCCCTGCTAAAAATCTGCCACCTCCAGTAAATGGATTTCACTCTGCTAAATTTTCTTTTTGCACCATCAGTTCTAAGTTCTAGCTTAGGAAAAACCACACAAATCGGACCTGAAACTGAAGAAGAAGGAAGAAGGAAGAAAGATCGAAGAAAACGTGTAGACTCTGTTTCAGGTTGGTTCTTTTTTCACACCCCAGTTTTTCAATTTTGAGTTTGTTTTGAGATTTATGCGTAAGGGATGGTTTTCTTTCAAATCATAGCTGCATGAACAACTAAATTTTCTCTCCAAAAAGTGCTATTTTGTGCTCAGAATTTACTTGTTTATGGAACTGAAAATCATGTTCTTGAAGGACATAGAAGCTACTTTGGGTTAGTTATATTAGGAGTTCTAGGAGGTGAGGGGATAGTGAAGCAGAAGACATGAAAGTTATGGAAGAAAGAAAATAAGGGATTCTCGAATCTTTCTCGAATTTCTTTAGGGAATTCAATTTCTTGGAGTTTTTATTTTATTTTATTTTTTGAGTTTAGGAAAAAAAAAAAAAAAATTGGAGTTATAATACTGTTTTCCTTTCATACAGGCTTCCTTCTGCTTTCCTTTTAGCCCAAAGAGGATATTCTCTCTTGCTAGAACATGTCAAGATGCCTACAGCAGGCAAAGCAGGTATTTGGAATCCAAAGAAAGCTTTGATAATTTTCCTCCTCTGTTTAATGGCTTCTGTTCTGTTTTCACTTCTGAAAACCCAATCTTCAGATGGCTTTTGGAGTGATTTCGATTTCACACCTTTCGCAAGAGGTAAAATTCACTGCAATCTCTTTATTTTTCCTCTTCAAATTAGCCAAACTCACATAGTGGACAAAGTCTTAGTTGTTGTTGTTGTTGTTTTTGCTTCAAATTAATCCTTTGGTTTTGGTAGATGAGGAAGAGAATCATCCATGGCCTGATGATAAACAGCATGATAAGCTTCTTGGTGGGCTTTTACCCGAAGGATTCGATGAGAAATCATGCCGGAGTAGGTATGAATCGGCCTGGTATTTCAAAGGGCTAAAGCATCGGCCTTCTTCTCATCTCATCTCTGCATTACGAAGCTACGAAGCTTTACATAAACGATGCGGACCAGGGACCGAAGCGTACAATAAAACCCTGGAGATTCTCGAATCAGACGGAAAAAACAGCTCCACAGGCTGTAAGTATGTGGTCTGGATGCCCCGCGATGGCTTGGGAAACCGAATGATTACTTCAGCTTCTACTTTCCTTTATGCTCTCCTAACTAAAAGAGTCCTCCTCGTCAGTAGCCGGGTGAGGGTTTCTGATCTGTTTTGCGAACCATTTCCAGGGACTTCTTGGTTAGTTCCCCCTCACTTTCCAATCATTGATCACTCGGAGACTAGTTTCGGGAAGCATTCCAACATGAGTTATGGAAATATGCTGAAGAATCAGATGAAGAACAACAATGGTTCTTTGATCAAAGAACCATATGTTTATCTCCATTTGGCTCATGATTATGATGCTGATGATCAGCAATTCTTCTGCGACGATGACCAGGTTTTTCTCCAGGGATTCCCCTGGCAGATCCTGAAATCGAATGTCTATATCGTTCCGTCACTTTTTCTGATGCCATCTTTCCAGGAGGAACTGAACCGCCTGTTTCCGGAGAAGGAAACTGTTTTCCATTTCTTGGGTCGGTACCTCTTTCATCCCACCAACAACGTTTGGAAGGCTGTCAGGAGATACTACAACGCTTATTTATCAAGAGCCGATGAAAAGATAGGGATCCAAATCAGAACATTCAACCAAGAACCCGACCCGTTTGAGCATTACAAGGATCAGATTATAACCTGTGTTTTCAATGAGAATCTGTTACCCCGGATCGCCAACCAAACAACACCAAAATCCAACAGGACTAAAGCTGTCCTGATGACATCCCTGAGCAATAAATACTACGAAACACTTAAAAGTATGTACGATGAAAACCCGACGTCGACAGGGGAAGCGATTCAGGTCTACCAGCCGAGCCACGAAGGTCATCAATACTGGACTCGGATCCACAGCATGAAAGCCTGGGGAGAAATGTATCTGCTGAGCATGACAGATAAGTTGGTCACAAGTTCTAAGTCGACTTTCGGGTACGTGGCTCAGAGTCTTGGAGGGATGAAGCCATGGATTCTTGAAAGGCCTGAAGATTACGATGTTTCGAATCCGGCTTGTTTCCGAGCTCGGTCAATGGAGCCATGTTTCCAGGCTCCTCCAAGCTATTATGACTGCAAAACCAGGACCCGGATTGATATGGGGAGAGTTCTTCCTTATGTTCGGCATTGTGAGGATATGCAATGGAGATGGGGTCTTAAACTTTATGGGAAAGATGGTGAGGCATGATCATGAGCTCCATTTTTTGATTCCATTCCCTTAAGACTAGAATCAGATGTCATTTGCTTTCATCTTAGACGAGGGGAGGGGGACTAGATCTTTTGTCCATTTTTTGTCTGTCTTGTTCTGGCTATTGAAAGCAAAGTAATGTTAATTTGTCATTCATTGATATTGGAACAACAAGTGAGAATGAATGCTAAGTGGCAGAGTAACCTTACTTTGCCTTCAGTGGACAAAACTAGACAGAGAAAAATGGGAAGAGGATCTAGACTCGGAGAGGGGGTGGTGGGGTGTTTGAGCATCCCATTTGAAGTGATTAATTCATAGCTGTTTAGTTCTCTTTGTTTAGTTGTATAATTAGATATGTAATTTGTAAAAAATTAGGCTTGTTCGAATTGTTTTTTAAAATATGTATTTGGAAAATAATTTTTTAATATCATAATTATATTGAAAATGTGAAAATAATTAAATAATAAAAATTTATGTTTAATATAATATCATATATAAAAAAACAAATCATAAACAAAAATAGTGAAAGCGAAATTCTAAGCCTTCAAAGCATATACTAAACTCACAATCAAATTGATAAATAGGACAGACACTTATCACATACACAAATTAAGGACAAAAATGAAATTTTAAATGAAGCATACTAAAAGCAGTAACGGTTTTACTAAACGCAGTAACATTTCCCTGTAAGAAGTCCGAATTGCCCTTTATGAATAAAAAAATTTTTTTTTTAAATTTTTTCACCTATAAGTAAGGTGTGAAGTTAAGGATATTTTTTAAACGTTCAGAGTTAGTTGTTTTCCATTTACATTAAACTGCAGACACACTTGTTTTCCATTTCATCACTGACACGTTCATTCAAATATGGTCGGTATACCTGAGTACGATCCATATTACACTGTAAGTAACATTGTATTTATTTTTTTAATTTATAATAGTTTGCATAAATTATGTATATACCGCTTCACTTTAATTTTCGAGAAAAAAAACCCATTAGGGATAATTTTTTTCCCGAATTTGCGATTATCCGGACGTTTTTTGCCTGTTCTGCAACATTTCGGACGGGGAGACTGTCTCTCCGTCCGAAATCGCCGGAATACCGCCGGCCGGCAGCGGTATTTCTGGCGAAAAACGAACGGCGGATTTTCCGCCGGGAAATACCACCGGTATTTCCCGGGGAAATATCGCCGGCGGTATTTATGGCGAAAATACCGCCGGCGAACGGCGGTATTTCTGCCAGAAATACTGCCTTCGGTAGGCGGTATTTTCGCCTGAAATATCACCGCCGGCCGGCGATATTTCCGGCCAGTATTTCCGGCGGGCGGGCGTTTTTTCAGCTATTTTTTCGGGAGAAAACCCAGGGACAGTCGCAATATCCATCCAACCTATGCTAATTATAATTGTGTCAGAACTTTGACTCTAGCCAATAATATGATTGCAAAATGTATTTGCTGAATCGAAATTTTTGTGTTTAAGTATGTTGAACGCGATTTTTTTATGTTAAAAGAATTTCCGCGTTAAGAGTGATGACATTTATGCTGACCACATCGAAGTATTTCAGACGACCAAAGAGTTCATCAGTAAGGAAGGTATGATTGCATGGGTTAAAGCACGAGCAGCTGAAAATAATATGACAGCAAAAATTACTTCTTCTTCGAAAATGTTGGGGCTGTTCCTAACAAGAGGGAGAAAATGTAGAGTTGAGATTGGGTGCGATAGATCAGGAAAAGTTAGGGAGAAGGCACCCATACCGGAAGGGAGAAGCAAACGGAGCAATACAAGCAGCAAGATGACAAACTGTCCATTTCACCTGAAGGGACGAGAAATTGATGAGGGAAAGTGGACGTTAGAAGTCAGAAACGGTACGCACAATCATGAATTAGAAGAAGTGAGAAATTGGCATTCAGCGCAGACACGTTTAACAGAAGCGGAGAAGAAGAAAATTGCAGAAATGTCCAGTATTAACATCAGGCCGAAGCATATATTGGCCCAATTGCGCGCAGATGATCCAAAAAATGTCAGCCACATAAGACAGGTTTACAACGAATTAGCAAAAAGTAAAAGGGATGCGAGGGGAGGTATGATTAACATGCAGTATTTCTTCAAACTTCTGCATGATCACGAATACTTCTATGCGTACTCAGGCGATGATGGAAGCAATGCAGTGGCCCACATCTTCTTTGCGCACAAGAAGGCGCGTCGTCTACTTGTTCTGTTTCCGTACGTTTTGTTTATGGATACAATATATAAGACAAACAGGTATGACATGCCTCTGTTGCAAATTGTAGCTCATGTACTTACAGTTCAGTATGTTCATATCGCGTTCATTTTCCTGAGGGATGAGACTACTCCGAGTTATTACTGGAGATTGGCTCAATTGAGCACTTTATTCGAGAAAAACAGATTCCCCCACGTGGTCATGACTGATCAAGAGACCGCATTACTAAATGCTGTGGAACTAGTTTTTCCACATGCTACCCAGCTACTTTGTAGGAGACACATTGAAATGGATGTCAAGAAACATATAGTGTCAGGTGGGAATGACAAAACTACGACGGATGCCTTTCTATATCGTTGGGGGCAAGTGCTGAAAGCCCTGACATATGAACAGTTCACGGAAGTTGTGAATTATATTGATACTAAATATGGGAATAAATCCAGATTCAGAAATGTTATTCCTTACTTGAAGAAGACATGGTTGGATCCTCACAAGGAGAAGTTTGTGTCGTGCTGGACAAAAAGTATAAAGCATTACGGCGGGCGCACAACGGACATGTAAATTATTTATTGATTTCATTTATGATTTGTACGTTGTATAATTACGCGATGTTTTATATAAGGATTTATGTTCTATGAAGAATGTTAATGTCAATTGTCTTTCAGGGTTGAGAGTGCTCATGCACAGGTGAAGAAGGCTATTGGTACGGATAGAAAGGCGTTCCCAAGCATTTTTCACGACATTCATATAATGATAGGGTTGCACCTCGATGAAATTCGGACTAAAATGAAAGTTTCGCGCAGCAAAACATACCGGAAGAGCGACTACCTACTGTATAGTCGTTTGAACGGTAGAATGTCGTTCGCTGGTATTACAATGGTGGAGGACGAATATACAAAAAGAGTTGGCCTTATCGGGGACGACGGTGCGCTTTGTAGTTGCGAACTCCGAACAAGTTGCGATCTGCCATGTGTATGTGAGATGCAACATTTGGTGTGCGCGTACCAACCAATTGATCCTATCGACGTAGACGCCTTCTGGAAGACGCTGCACTTGGGAGATACTGATATTCCAGAAACTCAGGAGGAGAGGCAAACCGCTGAAGGGCGACTGCATGAAATGTTTTTGGATGTCATGTCGCATTCGAGCGCTGAGATATACAGGGTCATGGGTGTTGTGCATTTGACGCTTTATCCGGAAACTGTTGATGTAGCTGAGCCGGTTAGTAGGCCACACAGGGGACGTCCCAGACACAATTCAACGCAACGAGATCTATCAGGGTTCGAGCACGCCGAAAGGAATGCGCTACAACGATGTACGAATATATGTATTTACTTTTAATATGTCATTGTTGTTAAATACATATACACATACTGAATTTAATATGCTTTACATTGGCAGGTCGGTGATCCACAGGCGGGCAGAGAAGACGAAGGGTTGTGAGGCCCCACGCTTCTGAGTGGCCTTACGACCTTCCCGTATTTCTGAAACAGTTCGTGTTTGAATATATTATTGGGCACGTTAATGTAGTGCCCGATGGACATTGTGGTTTTAGGGTAATTGCCTATTTCGTACACGATGCAGATCAGGCGCAGTGGCACCAAGTGCGTAGAGACCTGCCCCAAGAACTCCGGGATGAAACTACTTTTGGCGATTCGTTCTTTGGACAGTCGATTACGATTTAGTATTCAGGCTGCTAGATTGTTATGTAGTTTCGGCAGAAGAGGATTTCTGGTTTGATTCTCATCTTCTGGGAATACTAGTCGCAACGAAGTACCAGAGGGTGGTTACATTATATGCCCAGCAGAGTAATACTTTCCTTCCGCTCCCGTGGCGGGGGGCCGGCGTCTATACTGATCCGAGCAGTTTCGTCAATATGGAGTTAATAAGACAAAATCATTTCATTGCTTTGTTAACGACAGGGGAGGTATTGCTACCCCCAATCTATTGGACGTGGAGTAGCCGGGCCTCAGAACAAATGCAGTTTTGGAAATCTCATTTGGATGAAAAATTAGGTGCATTCCGGAATAAAGCGACTGCTGAGTGTTAGTATACGATATTTTTTCAATATGTACAGCTTAACGTTAACATCAATTTATTTTTTGATTTTAAGCTCGAAAGATAAGATCCGCATCTTCAGAATTTTGGTGTAATACATTTTATCATTTCTGAATTTAAATAAAATATCTATACATCATTCCGATTGCGGTATCTCCCTAGACAGTGCATTAAAAAAGAGATTAAAAACAATAATTACAACAGATGGGACTCGGGCTAAATGTACTACAGTGCCGGCATCAAATCCTCCAAATGACGAGCCACCTCTTCTATAGCACTCTCCCTCACTTCACTTGGGACGGTATCCCGGTTTTGAGGATGAGCATAATACATTTTACTTGCTATATATTGCAAGCGCTGCGTTTGGAATAAATATCGACTGAATGTTAAAAAGATTGACGCAATTATATAATTAATGAGCGAAAAAAAACATAAATTTGTAGTTCTTACCGCAACCGCAGATAGCTGTTTCGGGTCCAGTGGCTCAACCGCAGGTATGTCGTCGGGACTAACATGAACGTGCGTCCGCGGAAGAAAGTACTCGAGATACTCAGGGCACGTCTGATCGGCCCAATGAGCCCTCCCCATCCCCCTTAACACCTTATTCTTGGGGTACATTTGCGGGATCTTAAGATTCGTATCAAACACGCAGGAGTACCTTTTTATTTCAGGGCCTCTATAACAGCTCTTTGGCTGTAAAACTGTGTGAGGGATCGACTGAATAAATCCAAATTGCCGCAGGAACAGATCAGGCATGTATGGCTCTGCGACCCCAGGGCAATGAATAAAACCCCTATACAAGGTTATTGCGTGCACTCATACGGGATTCGGCCCAAAAGGAAGCCAATTGACCTAGTGCGTCTGAAACATAGTAAGTGGATAATCGACTAGGTCAGCTATTACAATAATAAACATAAGAAAATTTAAATGACATAGAAATATTACCTCTTCAGATTTCATTCCGTCCAGGGCACGTCTGTATTTCAACAGATCCCAGTTAGGCTCTCGCTTCCTTCCGGTTCCGATGTGCCACTTAGCCGATGCTGACCAATCGGCATCCCAGGATCTCTGCTTTGCAGGACTAAACGAGGGTTTTTTTTCTTATCCACGAACAGGGTGTTCCCAACTAACCACAGCAAATAACCTGCGACAGCATTGGAGGCATCTACCTATCCACTGAGACATTGCTCGCGGAGGAGGGACATTTTGACATTGGCAAAATCTCGATCCCCGATCTGGTCTTCATGAATCCTCAACGTCTCTAACAGCAGTTCCTTCATCTCTGCCGGCTTAATTTTCCACCAAATTGACGAACCCCCAATCGGAACCCACAATATGTACGCAACGTCGTGGAGACTGATACTCATCTCTCCGAATGGCATGTGGAATGAATTAGTTTCCGGCTGCCATATCTCAACAATGGCACTTAGGAGTGCAGAGTCTAGCTCTGGATGCATAGACCAACACAATTGTTTCCGCATTTTCTCTAGCTTCCTCCTCCTCCGCATTTCCAATGTATGGCGGAGTAAATGGAATTTCGCGGTAATCAATGTTACTTTCCCTCGTCGCATTTGATAAGCGAGAAGATCCATGCGCTCTTCCTGCCACTTTCCTCTTCCGCTCGGATACAGTGGGATGTATTCGGCCACCTACTTCCTCAGACGAGGACTGTGTCGCCTCAGTGCTTCTATCAACCAATAGCATATTGTCATCCTCTCTGCTTTTGTTTTTGGTTAATTTCAATTTCAATTTCTTCAATGCTTCTGCCATCTGCAATCATATAAACGCACATGTATCAATACGAAATTAATTGTTAACATACAAAGAACGAGAACACATTTACAGTTAAAGAAATTTTAAAGTATTGGCGCAAAAGTCACCCCGTTCGAGCATAAAACATCCGGATATATCCCGCCGCCCTGCAAAAAATACTACCGTCCGCCGGCCAGTTTTTTTTTCCGTCGAAATACCGCCGCCAGACGGCGGTATTTTCAGGCGAAAATACCGCCATCCGGCGGCAGTATTCTTTCGGGAAAATACCGCCTGAAGCCGGCGGTATTTTCCCAAAAAAAATACCGCCGGCCACCGGCGGTATTCCTTAAAAAAATTCCGCCGGTCGCCAGTGGTATTTCTTTGAAATTTCGCCGGCTACCGCCGGTATTTCATTCCATTCCGGCGACAATCTGTCGGATCTACGACGATCAGGGGAAAAAAATAATATTTTCGGGTTCAATACTAATAAATTCGGATATATTATAACCTCTAACTAAATTTCGGTATGCCTCTAACTAAATTAATCAAACAAATAAATAATCTCACAAATAAAACAGTGTCGAAACAAATATTAAATTGAGGCACTAACCTTTAGTCGATCGTACTCGCAGTAATCGTTTTATCCGATTTAGCTAATTTAGGGTTTCCTTAGGCTCACTTGCATTTCATTTCCTCTGGTTGAGCCTATTTATAGACGCAACCAGGGGAAAATGTTCCCCTTTTTTTTTTTTTTTTTTTTTCCCCGTGGGTTACTGTTCACCCGTGGGTGAACAGTATTCCACAATTTTTGTACCAGGAGCATTTTAGTATTTTTACAGGAGAATGTTACTGCGTTTAGTAAAACCGTTACTGCGTTTAACAATTTCGGTTTAAATTTTCTCCCTGTATTATTCATTTTAATTCTCTTTCCTAAATTGTATTACAATTTTAATATATTTTTTACATTATAGAATTATTTTCTAAAAACATGTTTCAAAACTATGTTCTAAAGTTAGGGATGGCAATCTTTGACACGACACGAACCCGAGAAGATATAAGCGGGTTATGATTGAGCCTTTGCAGGTTTGCGAGTTATATGGGTAGACCTGAATAACACGAATAATTAAACAGCCAAAGTCAGGGTTAAGAATGTTGACACGTGAACCCACAAACTCGAATCTGACACGAGAAATTTATACTACACAAAAACAAGACACGAACACGAAATGTTCACGGGTTCAATGGATCAACACGAATAACACAAATAATTAAACGAGTAAAACTAAGATTGAGAAGTGTCGACAGAGAAACTCGCAAATCTGGACTCGATAACCCAGACGAGACGAATTGCCTGTATCATAAAGAACAAACTTCCAAGTTTGTCATGTAATACCATACGGAGTAGTAAAGTTTATGGGGGTTACCCAGCGAGTATAGAGCACAGCTGCACAAGTGATAAGGACAAGCAGATGTGAGGGAACCTGTTTGAGAAAAATTTTAAAGAGTTTAAAACAATCCCCTTAATCAATATTTAATTTATTCTTGTCTTATATTTTCTTTTGGTTGTTCATGATGAAGAGATTTTTAATTTAGTCTATTAATTTTATAAAATGACCTGTTAAAATCGAGACATAAAGTGCACATCACGTGTGTAAAAAGTAATTAATTTCATTTTTAAAAAGATTGTACTACTATATCCCATATAAAGATTACAGTCAATTTTTCTTTACCGCTAAACTACACTTTAGAACATTATCTCAGACTTCATATCTCTTTCATGGTTGGATGATTTCTAGCAAATTTAATGCAATTTCACTTTGGTTTCAAAAAAAAAAAAAAAATTGTTTACCTAAGCAATTCATGTGTCATGCATTCATTGGTTACATTTTTATTAATATCACATAATTAGCCAATAAATATATGACACATGAGTTGCTGTCAAAAAGTTGCTATGATTTGTTGTTGAGTCTATAATTACTCGTAAATAAAAGACATGATATCAAATTACTTATTTTAAGTGGATGAGAACGAACATGAATAAGTTCGGGATCGACTTAATAATAAACGAACACAAATAAGATTTTAAGTATCGATTAATAAATAAACAAGAACATAAAAACTCATTGACACTCATGAACATGTTCGATTAAAATATTAAAAACTCCTTATGTTGTATAAGGAGAATATTCAACATAAAACTCTTCAACAGTAAAAATAATTTAAATATTTTACACATTTTTAAGGTACATAAATCTCGATAGATATATTTGAATTGAATTGAAAATATTTATTTACCTTGATACAATATATTAAATTTATTAAATATTACTCTCTCTGATCCAAAATAAGTGTCATTTTAGAGGGAGTAAAAATTTTCAAAATAAGTGACGTTTTAGAAAAAAACATAAAATATTTTCTAATTTGTTATTGTCTTAAGGGTGAATTACATTACCTCCCCGAGATTTGCCTAAATAACAAATAGATCCCTCAAGTTTTAAAAAATAACATCACAGTCCCTTAACCACCCAAATTTGGAATCCAGCACTGTTCATCGTCTTATTCCTTCGTCTTCTTCCTTTTTTTTTTTTTTCTTTTTTCTTTATCGTCTCCCCCGCCACCAGTTGCCATTTTACCCTATAAAAAGCAATAAAGCAACCGAAAGAACACTTGCTTCTCACAACATACATCTACTTTACAAATAAAAGAAAAGAAACAGGGGGGATACACAGCAGAAAGAAAGAGGATTAATTTTCTTTTGACTAAGAGACCCCAGGAAGCAAGTAAACAAAAAATAATAGGAAGATAAGTTTGACAGTCTTTAGAAGCCTTTGGCAAAGATTGGTTTAATTTTCCATATGCACCAATACTGTAATCTGTAAATGCCATTCAAACTAAGGAGAACCTCAATGCAGAGCATTTCACAATACCGACCCCACTTAAATCACACTGTCAGTCTAATGTTACACATGTCATATGTCCATAAGTATAAAAAATTGCAACCGCTGGCGGGGGAGACGACAAAGAAACGAGAGAAAAAAAAGAAGGAAGAAAACGAAGGAAGAAGACGATTAACAGTGCTGGACTCCAAGTTTGGGTAGTTAAGGGATTGAGATGTTATTTTTTGAAACCTAAGGGATCTATTTGTTATTTAGGTAAACCTTGGGGGAGGTTATGTAATTCACCATCGTCTTAATTTATCTCCCTAGAGTTTGTGATTATCTTAAATATTAAATATTAGTACAATTGGATTACAACTTCTAGACTCCTTGTAGTATCATATTACAATAACTAGGAGTTTACTTTTCATTTAAATAAATTTTTAATGAATTCTTAATTTGTCTTAAAACCTCTAAAATGACACTTATTCTGGATTCGAGGAAGTACAAATTTATATTTGCTAGTGTAGCAATAGAGTGTACACGATATCCACGAACAAATTCGAATTTGGTTCAATTAATAAATAAACTAATACAAATAAATTACTCAATTAATAAACGAACAGAGAATTTGAACACTTCAAAACTCGGCTCGCTCTAGTTGTAACTTAAAGAAACGTGCCTTCCACATGGGAACTGGACGAGGGCCAAACTTTCCCAATGCCAAACTTTTTCTCCCAACTTCTAGTAGCTTCGTTTTCTCGATTGTTACAGAGAAAGAAAGCATATGCAATGGTTTGACAAGTTTGACCCTCATTTCCCAGGTCAAAGGCACGTTTTGAAAATTTCCGTTTATGCTAACCATCAAATTGGACAGAATGCCCATAAGTATGCTACTTTAATACTTGAGTGATCTATTTGTCCATAAAAATAGTTGGGTGACTAAACATGCTATTGATGATAGTTTACTGACCTATAGGATTTTCGCCCCCTATTTAAAGAACACAAAATATTGTATTCCGACGCGTTCGAGTTTAACCTTTTTATTAAAACTAAGATATAGAGTGTATTCACAGTTATGTTATAAAAAATACGTGTATTGAATTTAACTTCTGATATATCGTGTAATAAGTTTAGCATCTAACATATCGAGTTTAACTGCTGATGTAGCGTGGTTATGAATTTAGGTCATGTTTGGTATCTTGGTTCAAACCAATGTTTGAACATCATTTTGCATTTTATAATAATTTTTCTTCATTTCCTATAAGCATTTTTACATTTTTAATAAAATCTTTTACATTTTCAATACAATTTTTTACATTTCTAATACAATTTAAAATTTTGAAATTACAATCCAAACCAAGATTTGAACTAAACCTTCATACTAAACAATACCATGTTGTTGAAGTATAGCGTGTCGAGTTTAGTGTCTAATGTATCGCGTATTGAATTTTGTTGTCTTAGATATAAGTTTAACTGCTGAAATATTGTATATTAAGTTTAACTTCTGATGTATATTGTATTGAGTGTAACCTTTAGTGTGTGAGTTCAACTTATGCAAGAGTTACTTTAAAATTATTTACTAATATTCTTTAACATTATAAAAAATATTTTTGTTACCATGTTATCAAAAAACATGTTTTTGTAGTTTTAAATATTATATTAATTTTTCATAATTCTTCACACACTTTTTACCTTTTAACCACGCCTTGAGATCCATTGTAACGGATGCGATAGTGAACCTTCTAATAGGGTTAATGGGGCCCAAAGTGCGTCCTACTAACCCTATTAGTCGGCTCACTTTCACAGGATCCGCTCTCTTCGCATACACCTTTTTATTTCAATTACAATTTTGACATTTAAAAATTATTTTTGAAACCAAAATTTGGAAACATATTTTCAAAACTCATGAAAACGAAAATGCCAACAATACTTTAACAACACTTATTGAAAAGCATTGTTATATTTCTTGTACAAACACATTTTTCATTTTCTATTTTTCACTTATTAAACATTAGCAAATAAAAAACGTTTCTGTTGTGCCAATTTACTGCTGGATCAGCAAAGCATATGCAATTTCTACAATTCAATTAAGCAAACACAACTAAATTGCAAAGGCATCAATCCAGATGGCTTAGTTCAAAACAAAGAACTGAAATCTGATTCTATTCTAAACTGATCTAAAGGAAATGGAATCAAAAAATGGAGCTCATGATTCATGCCTCACCATTTTTTCCAAAAAGTTTAAGACCCCATCTCCATTGCATATCCTCACAATGCCGAACATAAGGAACAATTTTCCCCAAGTCGATCCGGGTTCGGGTTTTGCAGTCATGATAGCCCGGAGGAGCCTGGAAACAGGGCTCCATTGACAGAGCTCGGAAACAAGCTGGATTCGAAACCTTGTAATCTTCAGGCCTTTCAAGAATCCACGGCTTCATTCCTCCAAGACTTTGAGCAACGTACCCGAATGTCGACTTAGAACTCGTCACCAGCTTATCTGTCAAGCTCAGCAGATATATTTCTTCCCATGCTTTCCTATCGTGGATCTTCTTACCAAAACGCTGGCGTTCTTCATGGCTAGGCTGGTATACTCGAACTGTTTCCCCCGTCGCGGTTGAATTTTCGTCGTACATACTTTTAAGCGTTTCATAGTACTTATTGCTCAAAGATGTCACCAGCACAGCTTTAGTGCTGTTATATTTTCTTGTCGTAGTCTGATTGACGATGATTCGGGGTAAAAGATTCTCCTGGAATACACAGCTCAGGATCTGATCCTTGTAATGCTCGAACAGATCGGGTTTCGTCTTGAAGATTCTTACTTGGATCCCGATCTTTTCACCCGATGTTGCTAAATAATCATTGTAATAAGTGGTGATCGCCTTCCAAACGTTGTTGGTGGGATGAAAGAGATACCGACCCAAGAAATGGAAAACAGTTTCCTTCTCTGGAAACAGGCGATTCAGCTCCTCCTGGAAAGATGGCATCAGAAAAAGGGACGGAGCGAAATAGACATTTGATTTCAGGATCTGCCAAGGAAATCCCTGGAGAAAAACCTGGTCATTGTCGCAGAAGAATCGCTGATCATCACCATCATAATCATGAGCCAAATGGAGATAAACATATGGTTCTTTGATCAAAGAACCATTCTTGTTCTTCATCTGATTCTTCAGCATATTTCCATAACTCATGTTGGAATGCTTACCAAAACTTGTCACCAAGTGATCAACGATTGGAAAATCAGGGGGAACTAACCAAGAAGTCCCTGGAAACGGTTCGCAAAACAGATCAGAAACCCGAACCCGGCTACCGACGAGGAGGACTCTTTTAGTTAGGAGAGAATAAAGGAAAGTAGAAGCTAGAGTAATCATTTGGTTTCCCAAACCATCGCGGGGCATCCAGACCGCATACTTACAGCCTGTGGAGCTGTTTGTTCCGCCAGATTTGAGAATCTCCAGGGTTTTATTGTAGGCTTCGGTCCCTGGTCCGCATCGTTTATGTAAAGCTTCGTAGCTTCGTAATGCAGAGATGAGATGAGAAGAAGGCTGATGCTTTTGCCCTTTGAAATACCCGGCCGATTCATACCTACTCCGGCATGATTTCTCATCGAATCCTTCGGGTAAAAGCCCGCCAAGAAGCTTATCCGGATGATTTTCTTTCTCATCTGCCAAAAGTAAAGGATTGAAGAGAGAAACCATGTAAAAGTCGGAGAAAAACCGAAGGGAAATTTGAATTTTACCTTCTGCAAAAAGTTTGGAATTGAAAGCACTCCAAAAGGCCTCTGGAGATTGGTTTTTCAGAATGAAAAACAGAGCAGAGGCCATTAAACACAGGAGGAAGAATATCAATACTTTCTTTGGATTCCATGTGAGCTGCGGCTGTGGACATCTTGACATGGTTTTGGCAAGAGAATCCTTAACCTGTGACTGATATATCTCTTGAATAAATAATTCAAATTCTTTGGTAAACTTCAAAATACTTATTTCTTCGTTTCACAATATGCGTCGTTTTCAAAATAAATGTTATTATACGTATAATTACATTTTATTTTATTTTTTCAAATTTAACTTTAGTACAACATAGTCAATGGAAACTAGCCTAGCCATCTTCCTCTTCTATTATTCTCCCCTTGACCTATTGCGAGGATGAAAAACAATTTTCCATGTAGTTTCTTAAAATATCTTTAATTAGGAATTTTCTTCTCTCCTTTTATAGGAATTCATATGTTTCTAAATAAGTGTGAGTCTTTTCTCCCCATAAACAAGTTCAAGTTGGACTTCCTTTCATTTCCAGTCAAGATTCAGTTATTTTGGCCTTTAATCTTATGATTAGTAATAAATTTGAGATAAAAGACAATAAAGTTTTTTCATCATATTATTTAGATTTTTATTAATCGAGTTATTAGATCTGTATAAGTTTAGTTTAGTTGATTTACTAGTGTTTATGTTTGATTATAATTGTTTAATTCATATTATCACAGTTGTACATACAGTTATTTTCTTCAAAGTAACGAAATTTGACTTTGATTTAAACTTTTTTTAAAAAAAAAGTATCATTAAAATATCTTTTTGTTTCTTTTACAGATTTTTTAGATTTTTTTTTTCCCAAAGTTTTTTTCCCATTTCTTATTCACTATTTTTTTTGGGTGAAGTACACTTATCCCTTGTGGTTTTGCTGTAAGGACGGTTACCCCCTTGTGGTTTAAAAATACCCAATTTCCCCCTATGTTATTGGACTAAAGTGTCCGTTTATCGGTAACGTTTCAGACTAATAGACTTAGTGTCAAATACCATACATGCCCGTCAATGTTATAATGCTGGAAACTCCAAAAAGTTGTGTTCTCTACTAATCTGTTGTCTATTCACGCCGTCCACGACGCCGGCACCGAGGGCAGATAAAAAATTTTTAAAATTGAACTATATATATATATATATATATATATAGTCAGTTTTAGGTTAATTAGAAAGAAGGGTGGTTTCGTCCATGAAAAATATTACAGCAGTTGCACTCTTAATTTTAGGCGCATGAGGTCAACCATCCATTACCATCAAATGGACATTTTAGTCCAATAACATAGGGGGAATTGGGTATTTTTAAACCACAATGGGTAAATGTCATGACAGTAAAATCACAAGGGGTAAAGTGTATTTCACCCTTCTTTTTTTTCTTTTCATTTTTTTTTTTTCTCAAGGGGACGCAAGAAGGAGAGTTATGTTTGTACCTCTCAAATGGGATCACCCGTCGAGCGGTCGACATAATCCTTCCGGGCCCATCTCACATGGAAAGGGGTTAAAAATAAAAATTTCATTTTATTCCTGTAAATTTTTACTTAACTGGACCTATGAGACATGATCCTCAGTCGATAGAGGATATTGTCTCATACCATCTCCAGTAAGTTACTTGTTTTTCAAATTCAAAAGTGTTCTGCGAGAGCAGAGCAAATGAGATGCCAGCCAAGCATAAGAAGCATCCGGATGAGATATTAAACTTTTGTTTTGATATAAATAGATTTGAGGCGAATTATCCCTAATTGAATTGATAAAACACTTGATGTACATACTATGAGATTAAATGTTTAAATTGCATCATTGACAAGAGTTACAAATTTTAAAGCAACATTTTGTCGGTTCTTGAGGGGCTATTCTCGGAACAACCTTTTAAAGAACCGGTATTACTAAACGTAGGACGAAAAAATATTAAACGCAGGATGGAGAGATAGTATTTTGTTATTCTTTCCAAATTTACCCTCACTATGCTTTTTCCCACCCATCACCGGACCACCATCGCACTGCGGCCAAAATGAAGTAAACCATTTGAAAAAAAGAAAAAGAAAAAAAAGGAGTCACTGCAAATGGGTTTCATTTGCAGCAGCCATGTCAAATGGGTTTTTATTTTTATTTTTTATATATATATTTTATAAAGATTGGGGTAAGGTGCCTTACCGGGTAGGAAGCCTTGCCCCAAGCTTTTGGGTAAGGCGCCTAACCCGAAGCTTGGGGTAAGGCTCCTTACCCAGGTACCCTTACCCCAAGCTTTCGGGTAAGGCGCCGTACCCGAAACCTTGGGGTAAGGCTCCTTACCCAGGTACCCTTACCCCAAGCTTTCGGGTAAGGCGCCGTACCCGAAACCTTGGGGTAAGGCTCCTTACCGCCTTACCCCCCAATCTTTATAAAAAAAAAAAAAAAAAAAAAAAAAAAAAAAAAAAAAAAAAGGGGGGAAGGAAGAGTGGGTGGTGGGTAAGGGTAATATTAAAAAGAAATAAAAAATATTATCTCTCTATTCTGCGTTTAGTAGACAATAAGATTTAATCTTAAAAAAAAAAAAAAAAGTAGACAATAAGATTTATGGCTATGAAACGGGGTACCACCGGTATACAATTACTGACATTTTTTTTAACAAAAAAAAAAAAAAAAAAGCCCTACAATTATTGACTATTAATATATAACAATTATGGTTCTGGGTGACCATTACATAGTCAAAACCAAGCCGTGCACGTCTACCCCTTGACGAAGGTTGGTCCTGTCCTGACTTTTTCAAATAAATGGGTAATTAAATCCATAAGTCAAAGTCACCTCTCTATAGCCACTGGAAAAACTAGTCCCCACAACCTATATCATTATTATTAAATTGGGGCTGTGATACAACTATTGTTGAATGAAATCGAGTTTGAATAACCGTATAAATAACAAAGAATTTATCTAATTTTTTTAATAACAAATTGGAGCATCAAGTAAACTCAAAAATAGGAAAAGTTTTTGTTAGGAACAGTATAACTTTTAAAATTATTATTAGAGGGGATAATTTTTACATAATATCTAATAAGGGCAATGAACTATTTGTTAAAAAATAAAAATTAAAAGTATATAGATTTGGACATATGTACCCTCAAACAGATTAAACGAATAAAATATATGTAAAAAAAAAAAAAAATCATGTAATCCTTTAGTCTTGCTCCTCACAGCTAACTGCTAAATCAAAACCCTTGCTTTAACCAAGAGCGTCTGTTGATTCTCAACTGTTGTAGCTCTAAATTGCTCACGGCAAACGCTCCGTACTGGGCAACATCAATTCTACTGTTCTAAAGCCTCCGCCTGTTATCTTTATACTGAAAAACTACTAGTTAATTATGGAATTTATGGTATTTTGATTTTGTAAGTTCCATAATAGCATAGCAAGAATATTCTGTTCGTCATCTCAAAGCCGGATGTTTTCAAGAGCCCAACTTCGAACACTTATGTTATATTTGGGGAAGCCAAGATTGAGGATTTGAGCTCACAGTTGCAAACTCAGGCTGCAGAGCAGTTCAAAGCTCCGAATATGAGTAATGTGATATCCAAGCCTGAACCATCAGCTGGGGTTTCGAGAGCAAAGGCAACAGATGGAGATATTGTCTATGCTAGTATGGAACTTACAAACTAGGAAGCCCTTGCAGGTTTACATGTAGTCTTTTAAAAGATCTTTATTTCTCCAGAGTAGATTGTTGATATTCTGTTCTCTTTTCTTGTTATGCCTGGTTTCCTTCTTGGTGCTGTTATCCATTTTGTAGGTACATTATAAACTGTATCAGAGGTTTTAAAGGGTGGCAGGCATACATTCTATTTTTTTTAAAGGAAGAACACAAAGAAGCTTTAATGGAATAAAAAGGAGAAAACCAGAGAGGGAAATTTCTGTGTGTGAGTTATTTGATTAAAGTCTAAAAGCAATTTACAAGTACATGTCCTATTTATACACAAAGGTTAGCTACTCATTCACGGATCTAAAAACCTGAACTCTATTCACACTACAAATTACAACTGGGATTGTCCATGCTCTAAGCATTACTAACTTAACTAATTAAAGTAATGATACACTACTCAACTAATCTGAAGATTAGTTGAGTAGTGTATCATTACTCAACTAATTAATACTGGAAGTTTCTTCCACTTGCTGGATGTCCTTATGCAATGTTGTGAAGCCATAACTGTGGATCCCTATTTGCTCAACAAGTTTAGCCAACTGCATCATGCTTCCATTAACTTTGCTTCTTTAGCTTCTGCATCTCTCTGTAATGCATTCAACTGATCCCTGTACTCACTTTCCATCCTTCCAAGATGGGCCATTTCTTTTTCCCTCAAGCACCTTATCTTGGCCTCAATTTCCTCCATTTTTTCCTTTCGTTTTCGGGCTTTCTCTGATTGCACCTATCTGTTCAGTCTCCACGTGGCTTCCCTTTTGTGCTGAACCCAGTTCTGATCATCATAAGAACAAAAATAAAAGGGGATCACCTCCTCAGATAAGCATACTCATGCTTTAGTAATCGAAGAGCTACAAAAAGGCTCCAACTATATTGTCTTTGCTCACTACATTTCATAATAATTGACAATTCTCTCATTTCATGGTTCATTCTAAACAGATATTAAGTAAGACCTTTCCAGTATAAGCACATATTCACACAACACCTAGCTAGCAATAACATAGAAATGCCAACTTTCACTAGGAAAGGAAATCCACAACAATTGCAACCACAATTTTCACTTAATTTCCTAACAGTTTATCTGTACCAACAATAGAACAAAACAGAAAAAGAAAAAAGAAACAAAAATTCACCCATTAACAATCAAAACCAATCGCCATTACGATTACGAAGCACAAAAATTTACTCCAACCAATCAAGAAAGATTATACAAAACTTAAGAGCTGAACCTTTTTATTACATTAGAACTTGCAAGACAATAATCAAACACACAAATACTTGTTGAAGATTCTTTGTAGTTTATAGTATAGAAAAGGCATTTGGAAAAGTTCATGAATAACTGAGTGATTCATCATCCGATCGGACGCCAAGTCTGACAGAAGGCCAAAGCTAGCTGAAAGCTAACTTCAGAATCAGTAAGACGTCCGATAAGTCGTCCGAGTAGGACGGATTGACACACTCCAGTGGTACTAAAGAGATGCAACTCTTTGATTTCTTCCTTTGGATGCATCTTTTGGTTGAAGTGTTGCGTCCTAACTCATGAATGGGTGCTTGCATCCATTCATAGGCTGATTGTATCCCATGAACACAACATTTCAACTCTATAAATAGAGGGTGATTTCCATAAATTGAGATCAACTAATTTCGATATTCTTTCTTGTCTAAACAATCTAAGCACTGTTTACTTAGTTGTTTATGATCAATCTATTTTATCCTAGAAGTGATCTTTCTATATTCCCAGTTAGACAAATAGTGGGGGCATTAAACACTTTAAGGAAAGTGTGTCTTACACGACTTAGATTACTTTTGTGACTTGTAACAAGTCTTTCTCCCTTCTACATTTCTTTCTTAATTTGTTGGTGAAATTTCTACAGAATTTCTTCATACTTTGTGTTCCTATTATTTTCTTAAGTCTTGAAGAACCCGTTATATTCTTCAATCTTAAAGTGTTTAAATTTACATTCATCGTGGAGACCACTCAAGAGACAACCATGATGTTTATGAATCAAGACTTCGTGAAATTGAGCAAACTCGACAGAATAGAGAGAAGTATCAAGAAGGATGAAGTCTGGTGCATTGTTGCAGGAATATGCAAATCAGAATCAAAAGAAAGATACGTTCTTATTTCTTTCATTTTTATATACTGGAAATTCTTCTTCTATGAACCAAATTCATAATCTTCAAGTGATGATATTTTAAACTAAAGTGTTTAGAATATGTAAATATTGAAGATGGTAATATGATCTTTCACATAATTAGAAGTGATCATTCGATGAATTTGACTATAAGAGGAATGAAATGGAAAATTCAGAAAAATGCCATTTCTAGTGACAAGGAGAAATAATTGAGGTGTTACAATTTTAAGTAAAAAGCCAATTAAAGGCTGAATTCATATACAACAAGAAGCAAAAGGAGAAAATACTCCTTAGTGCTAATTTTGTTGAAATGAATGGTAAATTGTAACATGAAATGAAATAGATCAAAATACTTGAAGTGTATTTGGTTTGATCATTGGTGCTCAAATTATTGAGTTGTATTAGAATTTTATAAATTCTATAATTTTGTCTAGAATTAAAGCATTTGTATTATCAAATAATGATAATTATGGATTCAAATTTTCTTGTTCAACTTTTACATGAATAGTGATTAATATTGTTTGTGTATTAAACTTTCATTCACAAGATGATTAATGTTATGTTTACTTAAATTGTGAAACATGCATCTAATTGAAAGTTTGAACAAATAAGATTCATAATTTGTTTATGAAATCTTGTAAGTAATAAAATATGAATAAAGACCAAAAGTGCTGCAGTTTGATCTTTGATGCTATATGTAATTTAGCAAATTTCTGTATTCATAAGTGCTATATTCTTGTCTAGAATAAGTGTATTTTATGATATGTTATTTGTGATAATACAGTTAAATTATCTAGTAGTAAAATCAACCTTGTTCACATTTTATCAAGTTAAGTTTGCTTGATATATTATTATAAATAAAGTGATGTATAACTATTTATTTATATAATATGTGCTACTACTTGATTGATTATTTGATTAGATTAAAAGAGTGTGCTTGTTATTAATGTATTCCTAGAACTTTGAAGTTGTGTTCTATGACTATAAAACTCAAAGTGTGTGCAATATACATGTGTTAACAAAGTAATCTATTAATCATGAAGTTCTGGTTTTGACTAAGAACTTGTGGGGTAAAACCTTGTTCACTGTTTGCAATGTTCAAAACAAAATTCCTTTAAAGAGGACTAAAGTGTCTTCTTGTGAGATTTGGAATGGCAGAAAAAATCAAACCTTTATTACTTGAAGGTTTGGGGCTGCATTGCATACCAAGTTAGAACCTAGAGCACTAAAATGTGTATTCATGGGGTATGCTGAAAATTCCAAGTTTTATAGGCTACTTGAAGTTGATTCAATGTAATTGTTGGAATCAAGAGAAGTTTACTTCTTAGAAGATCTGTTTCTAAAGAATTCATATGAGAATGATGTTCTATCACAGGAACTTAGTTCTTTCGAAAATACAACAAGCAATGAATTTGACTCTTTTATTGATCCTAGAAGAAGTCAAAGGCAAAGGAAGGAGAATCACCTACCTTCTGATTTTATTCTCTCCCAATCTATTGTCTTCCTAGTCAATGGAAGTAGGGAGACTCAACTTAATAAAATTTTTATTTTATTAAGTATAGAGTATGATCCAAAAGGTATAGAGTGAGGCAATGAAATCAAGAGTTACAGCATTTTGGAAAGAAGTTGTAAATGATAAAATGAATTCAATATTATCTAATAATACTTGGATCCTAGTTGATTTACCAAAAGTTCAGAACCAATTGGTTGCAAGTGGATTATCCGAAGGAAGCAAACAATGGATGGAACTATTTTCACCAATGAAGCCAGGTTAGTAGCCAAATGTCATGGACAAAGTGAAGGAATTAATTATTTTGATGCATATGCTCCTGTTGCTAGAATTGCATCTATTAGGATTGTAATTGTTTTAGCTTCAGTTCTAATCTTTATGTTCATCAAATTGATATAAAGCTGCATATTTGAATGATAATTTGCATGTAAAAGATGTACATGGAACAATCAGAAGGTTATGTCCTTACTGAATATGAACACAAAGTATGCAAATTAGTCAAGATATATGGACTTAAAGAAGCTCCTAAACAATGGCATGGGAAATTTGAGAGTATTATACTTTATGGTAGTTTTAGATACAATATTGCTGACAAGTGCATTTATTCTAAAACAACAAAAGAGTATCATGTCTTAATTTGCTTATATATGGATAATATGCTAATAGTAAGTAATACCTTGAAATGTATTGCTGAAACTAAGAAATATCTGGCTTCTAATTTCAAATGAAAGATCTTGGTGAAGTTGATATTATCTTAGGGATAAAATAAAAAGCATAGTGGGGGTTATGCTCTTTCTTAAATTCATTATGTTGATAAACTCATAAAGAAATATCAATATTTGAAATTGAAAGAAGCAAGTGCAGCCATGGATCCAAGTGTTAAGGTTATTAAAATCAAGGTGAACCAATAGCACAACTTGATTATTCAAGTGTTATTGGAAATCTCATGTATGCCATGAGTTGTACAAGGCCAGACATTGCATATGAAATTTGCAGGTTGGTAAGGTACACAAAGAATCCAAACAATGATCATTGGAAGGATGTAACTAGAGTTTTGGGTTATCTCTTGATATTAAACAAAGAGATTTTGTACTCTATTACAACAATTTCCAAGTGTAATTGAAAGATTCTCAGATGCAAGATAAATTATAAACTTTAGTGATCAAAAACCTACAAGTGGTTTTATCTTTATGTTTAGTAAAAGTGTTGTATCTAGGGTATCAAAGAAACAAACAATAGTAACTCATTCCACAATTGAATTTGAGTTTGTTGATTTGTGTTCAACTTCAAAGAAAGTTGAGTGGTTAAAGAAATCTATTGTTGGATATAGATTTCTGATCAAGGCAAATGCCACCAATGACTATCTATTGTATTGTGATAGTGAAACTAATATGTCTAGTGCTTTAAACAAAGTGCACAAGGGAAAGACTAGACATATAAAGTTTGAAAAATACCTACATGAGAAAGGTATTGAAGAACAATGTTGTCACCATTGTGTTTGTTAGAACACACAAAAATCTAGCGGATCCGTTGACCAAATCTCTTACAAGAGAGTTGGTGAATTCGACAACATTGGGTATGGGATTGAACTCTGATCTAAAATTGCTAGATGATGGAAACTCAACCTCCTTTTAGTATCCCTAGTATGAGAGGTTGAAAGGGTAACAACAAGTCACTAGAACAATTGTGTACACCAAATTTGTGTAAACGTACCAAGAAAATGTGTTAATAAAAAGTGACTCTTAAGTGAGAGGATGACTTAAGTGTCTTAATGAAATTTCTCTGTAGTGTTTATTTGGTGAAGAACAAAAAAACTAGAGTAAATTTTACCTATGTAGTCTTAAAGGGTGGTGCCGCCTTCGGCTAGAGTTTAGAGTTATCTCTAGTACATGATTACAGAACTAGGATGAGCACACGGCCAGATGAGTGCTACAACCAGTTGTGATTGTAATATGGAAAATGAGGTTCTCATGTGTGCTAAGTTTTAATTGAAATCAGAGTTTGGTTCAAAGCTTCGCGCCACCAACTTTTGCTCAGTTTAGTGACTTAGTTGCACTAAAGGAAAGTTCAAGACTACAGTCACTTTTTCCTAAGTGTGATTTCATATAAGTGTTGATAGCTTATACTATAAACTAAGTGGGGGATTGTTGAAGATTCTCTTCTAGTTTATAGTGTAGAAAAGACATTTGGAAAAGTTCATGAAGATCTGAGTGATTCATCGACCGAGTCGGACGCTAGGTCGGACGCCAAGTCTGACAGAAGGCCAAAGCTAGCTGAAAGCTAACCTCAGAATCAGCAAGATGTCCAATAAGTCGTCCGAGTCGGACGGATTATCGGACACGCTCCAGTGGAACTAAAGAGATGCAACTCTTTGATTTCTTCCTTTGGATGCGTCTTTTGGTTGAAGTGTTGCGTCCTAACTCATGAATGGGTAATTGCATCCATTCATAGGCTGATTATATCCCATGAACACAACCTTTCAACTCTATAAATAGAGGGTGATTTCCACAGATTGAGATCAACTAATTTCCATCTTTTTTCTTGTCTAAACAATATAAGCACTGTCTACTTAGTTGTTTATGATCAATCTATTTTATCCTAGAAGTGATCTTGCCATATTCCCAGTTAGACAAATAGTGGGGGCATTAAACACTTTAAGGAAAGTGTGTCTTACACGAATTAGATTGCTTTTGTGAACAAGTGTTTCTCCCTTCCACATTTCTTTCTTAATTTGTTGGTAAAATTTCTATAGAATTTCTTCATACTTTGTGTTCCTATTATTTTCTTAAGTCTTGAAGAACCCCTTATATTCTTCAATACTCAACCCAAAAAGACTCACCAAGAAAATATGATTGGGAAGTTTTTTTGGTAGTTGGAAAGGAGACCAATCCACTGCTGATGCATTGTTCCAATTTCACAAGTGAAAGAGCTACAATTCTTAAAAGAGAACTTAACTGTTCCTTACAATTTGACTGCATAACGCTTCAAATGAAACACACAGAGACTGGTATCCACAAGTGGGAAATTTAAGAATCAGTTGCCTCATTGAGATAATTCTCAAAACAAAAATCATCCAAAGTTCAGTTCATAGCTTCCAACCCCAAGAAATATGACAGAATTGCTCCAGAAGGGCTTTGGAATCACCCCGAGAGGAGTTTTGGCCTAACTCCATTTTCAAGGGCATAGCGGATTCATAAATGTTAGCCAACATTTGCCTCTTTATATGCTCCAGTTCCGATATAACCAAGTGAACTGCAGTTTCAAGGGGACATGTTCCAACATTGGAGTCCCAATCGAAGCGTATAGAATTTGAGTTCCCCAACATTGGACGTTAGTTTTCACCTCATACATTTCTTTCCTTCACTCTACGAAACGCTCCCCAACTATTGCGATTTGCGGACCGGTGGTGATGGGAACTTCGTCTGTGCCGAGAGAGTGGTAATAATGGGTATTGAAAATTTTGTATTCAAAGAGGGATCAAACCAAAAAAGACGAACAATTTAGAATTTAAGGTTTCTGTTTGTGGGGAAGAAACAATTTCATGAATAAGAGGAAAGTAGCAGTTTAAGCAGATATGGTTTTTGTTTGACGAGAATTAGGAACAATTACATGATTTTTATTTATTTAATTCATTTAATCTATTTGAGGGTATATATGTCCACATCTATATATTTTATATTTTATTTTTTAAAAGATAATTCACTGCCCTTATTAGATATTATGCAAAAATTGCATCCCTAATAATAATTTTAAAAGTTCCAATGTCCCTAATGAATATTTTTCCAAAAATATATATATCAACAAAAAACATGAGATAGGTAAATTTAAGGTAGCAAAAACTTGATTGAAGAGGGTACATACATACATACAATGCAGTCTATACATGCGACACCGCTTTATCCACGCGTGCGTCTATCCAACAACTATTTTTTCCTATTTTTGTTGCAAAATCAACTATCACTTTGTTGTTGAAAGATAGTAGTTAGAGGTAACTACTATTCCTTGAGGACAAATTCGGGTATCAATTTGCTGTTGAATAAGTAACCATTAACTCTTGAAAAACATAGTTGGAGTATTAGTGTATTCTTGTTAGAGTAGTGGCATTTTTAAAAATTTCTTACCTTTATTAATTTTTTACTACTACTTAAGAGTACAAGTGCCATTTTGAAGAGTAGCAGTTGCACTTTTTTTAAGAGTGGCACCGTGCTCTACTCTTAAGGAGTAGCAGTTCCTTTTCTTTACACTAACAGTGTTGTAACTAAAAAAATTAAGATACCTAAAATACCCTCGGCTAAAAAAGAAGAAGAAAATCCCTTCTCCTTTTCCTACGCCAGCAACGCCTTCATCTTCACATCATGAACAACAGAATATCTCTCTAATCAACATAATCAAATTGCAGCAAAACAATTATCCGGCAACCTATTATAGATTAAGTAGCGCATAACCATCCTACCACAATTAATTCCAGAAAAAAAAAAAAAAACCAATAAAAGATTTTGCCCAGTCAACAATCAATTCAAAACCTTCAATCTGAAGCAAACGTTGGCAAATCGCAAAGCAAACATTGACATTAATTTTGTGTAAATTCATCACTAAAAACCAGCCAATAATTCCTTGCCACAAGTTCAATGCATAAAAACAGATGTTTTCCGATAGATTCAAAAAAAAAATTTCTCATAATTTTCTCCCAAATCACAAGACAAAAGGGTTGTTGGGTTTCAATACATAAAGTTCACAACAGTACTAGGTTGTCGTCGTCTCTCTTTGGCTACCATGTTCAAGGTCTTTAAGTTCCGGTTATCTGGCTGAAAAGTGTTTCAGCTGTCTTCTTTCTTCAAATTATGGTCTTCAATTGCTTTAGTCGAGTGACATAAACTACGTTTTGCAGTTTTTAATCGAGAGATATGGACTGTGTTTTACAGGTTGAGGGCACGCTTTCATCGACGAACATGTATGGAGGTGATGGGGTTAATTTTGGAATAAAAATATAATGTGATCTATTGTTGGTAGTTCACGATTTTTTTTAAAGGGTTTAGCACACATACAGTTAGTGTTAAACTTTTCCATCCAAATGACATTTTACTCCAATAATACAAGGGGGTAATCTTGTATTTAAGAAATACAAGAGGGTAATTGTCACTAGCCCTATAACATAAAGGGGTAACTGTCATTTGCCCTTAAATAAATTGTTAGGTGAAACATTAAGTGATAAACAATAAGATCACTTTTATTACTTCAATTTTTTAAAAGAAAATAAGCACGGCTGGATCAATTGAGATGTTGAGATTCCACTATCAAAGAGTTTAAAATCATTATCTTTTAATAAAATAATTTTAAATACTAAATTGTGTTATCAAACATACCCTTAGTGAAAATTCAATATTGGAGGTTTTTCCTGTAAAAATTATGCATATCTTTTGTTTGATTGTTTATTACTCTTATCTTAATTATCCTCATGTATATTGTTCACTTTTTTTCTTTATTTTTTTTATTTTTATTTTTATAGTTTACTGGATGCCCCAATTTTTTATAAATAAAAGAAACATTTTTTTATATTTCTTGTTAAAACACATTTTAAATTTATATTTCACTTATAAAACATAAAGAACGTTTTTGTTGTGCCAACAGAGCCGTTTCTACAATTTACTGCTGGATCAGCAATATGCAATTTCTACAATTCATTTAAACAACACACAGCAAATGCATCACTGCATATGGATGGTGTAGCTCCAATCCAAAGAAAACTGAAATCTGATTTTGGTCTCAACTGATCTAAATAAAATGGAATGGAAAAATTGTCATGACCAGTACGTGGCGTTGGATTTTGGGCGAGCAAATGTGATACCCGGCCCGACCCGACCCGACCCGTCAGTTTCAGGTCGGGTTCTGGCCCATTTTTTTTTTTTTTTTTTTGCCTTAATGAAAATGATTCAAAATATATTATTTTTGTTTAAGATGAGATTTGAACACGTGACCTAAGTTCAATAATTATCTTTAGGGTATACTGATTAGCCACTTCTTCTACTTTTTGTTTTGTTATATTATTTTATTATCTTTATATATTATATGTTTATTTATATATTAATTTCATATATCAATTCTTTATACTATATTATATTATAATTAATTTTTTTTAAAAAAATATACATTATAATACTATATAAACTAATGGTAAAATTTACATTTTGTGTTATTTTTCTTTTTACTGTTTGCACATTTATATTACTATTTTAAAAAAAATACTGTAATAAAAAAATAATAGAGTATAATTTTACTTATTTTAGATATCAATTTTCAATTGATAAGCATAGTATTTAAATTTGAAATAATATATAAATTTATGAAATAAAATATTATTTATTTTTTTGTATAAAAATTAATTTTGTTTAGATTGTGAAATACATGTTTGATGTAATTAAATCATTCATATAATTGAAAAAGATATTAAATAATTTATAGTTTAATGTTGTATAATATATTAATAAGAAGAAAAAATAACAAAACAAAGAGTTGCTGGAGTGGTTAATCAATTTTTCTTAAGATTGGTGTACCAACCTTTCTATGCAAATGAGCATTATAATTTTACATGTTTTAAATTTAAAAAATTCAAAATTGGATGGAGAACCGAACTGGATCCTCGGGTTCGAACCGGAACAGACCCAAAAAAACCCGACCCGCGATCGGACCAGCAATTATAAAAAAAAAATTGAGAAAGAATCGACCCGACCAGCGAGTTTGACCTGAAACCGAACCGGAAAAAACCCAACCCACAGGTCGGGTTTTTCCGGGTTGGTTCCGGGTCAAACCCGTGGATTTTTTGACCACCCCTAGTTGGAAGGAAAAAATTCAAACGGTTGAATAGTAACTTTGTTACCGTTCAGATTGCCTTTTTCCTGCCCACCATTTTTTAATCTTAAGTTGGTTTTGATATTCGTGCTATAACATAAATTTATATTATTTTTTCATAGTTAATGACAATGCGTTCAGTTATTCAATTAATTGAAAAATATTTAATGTACAGTAATATCAGGATAATAAATGCTTTCATATAAATTCAATCAGTAATTACATCTAACACCAATGTACCCGTTACGAATTTGATATTTTAAATGCTAGTACTCATGAATATAGAGTTTTGGAGTCATGAACTTACTTATAAAAGTCCAAAATTAAAGATAAATTTCAAACTCATTACAATATGATAAATTTTTGCATTTGTGTATCTGGGGTTGAGAGTTTACCCTCTCTATTTAAGGCTTAGTTTAGGACAAATTTTCGTCACTTTGACAAGAAAATAGTTAGGAATTGGAACTTTTTTGCAATTTTCTGCCGAGGTTGCAGTTAAAAGCACAATCAAAGGTTGAAAAGCTGTCCAATCAAACTGAATTTTGACGGGGACATCGAATTCCGATGGTTAGATTTAGGTACAAATTTTATAAGTTTTGCTGATTTTCTGTTGAAGTTTTTCAAAATTTTGTTACATGTTTCGGGATTTGATGTTTTTGTTGATTGTTTTTAAAATCACATCACAATTATATGCATTAATTTTTATTTTGTGAAAGACAAGTTTTGGAGTTAAAAAAGAAATATGCAATATTGAAAGCGTTTACTTGTAAAAATTGTGGGTTCTTTAGTTTGATTGTTTCCTATTTTTGTTTTAGCTTATCTTCCATTGATTGTTAATTTTTTTTTATAAAGTTTACTTGATGCTACAATTTGTTCTAAGAAATTGTGGATTATTTATTTATTAATTATATTATTATTGAAAAAGTATAAATTTGTGTCATGATTATCAATAATTTCCTTTTAAATAAATAACATAGTAAATCTTGATTCACTCGTTAATTAAAATCAGTTTATATAGGGAGAGTTTAAGTTTGATTTCATTGATATATTATTATATTTAATTATAAGGGAAGTTTGATATTTTTAGTCAGTTTGACACTTTAGTTCTAAATCACATGGTGATAACAGTCACCTTTGAAACCACAGTTAGTAAATTGACTGTGGTACAAAATCACATAGGGGTAAACCGTATGATATTCAGAAGGGGTGATGTTATTGCAAGAGCAATAATTCACCATTCAAAGCAAATTGCATATAACAACATGCATATTTGCTCTAGCAATAAAACATTTGACAAATAATTACTCTGACAATAATATTAGCCGATGTAATGATACAGATTCTTTTGTGAATTTGACTTCTTTCCATGTTATTTTAGACTTTACCCAAGAATATGCATTATTTACTCAAGAAATAAAGTGCTAATATTGCTTCCCTAATCCTTCTGCTTGACTTAGAGAGTCCAGATATAAGTCAAGGATCAAGGATCCTCTGGCTAAAGTGATGTCAAGACGCCCACAGCTGAAGCTCGCTTGGAATCCAAAGAGACTATTGAAATTCTTCCTTCTATTTTTAATGGCCTCTGCTCTGTTCCTCATTCGGAAAAACCAATATCCAAAGGCCTCCTGGAGTGATTTCGATTTCAAATCTTCTGAAGAAGGTAAAATTCAAGTTTCCCTTTAGGTTTTTCTCTGAATTTAACATGGTTTTCTTTCCAAATTAATTCTTTGATTTTCCAGATGAGGAAGACCATCATCCATGGCTTGCTGATAAACAATATGATAAGCTTCTTGGTGGGCTTTTACCCCGAGAATTTGATGAAAAATCATGTTGGAGTAGGTATGAATCACCCTGGTTTGACAAAGGGCTAAAGTATCAGCCTTCTTCTCAGCTCATCTCTGCATTACGAAGCTATGAAGCTTTACATAAACAATGCGGACCAGGGACCGAAGCCTACGATAAAACCGTGGAGATTCTCAAATCAGGCGAAAAAAACAGCTCCACAGGCTGTAAGTATGTCGTCTGGACGACCCGCGATGGACTGGGAAACAAAATCATCAGTTTAGCTTCAACGTTCCTTTATGCTCTGTTAACCAAAAGAGTCCTCCTCGTCGATTCCAGGGACTTCTTGGCTGGTTCCCTCTGATTTTCCACTCATTGATCAGTTCGAGAGTTTTCACAAGGAATCCGACATGAGTTATGGAAATATCCTGAAGAGAAATGGTTCTTTGGTCAAACCTTATGTTTATCTCCATGTGGTTCATGATTATGATGACGATGACCAGCGATTCTTCTGTGACGATGACCAGGTTTTTCTCCAGGAAGTGCCCTGGCACATCCTGAGATCGAATATATATTTCGTTCCGTCGTTTTTTCTGATGCCATCTTTCCGAGGAAGCTGAATCGCCTGTTTCCGGAGAAGGAAACTGTTTTCCATTTCTTGGGTCGGTATCTCTTACATCCCACCAACACGTTTGGAAGGTGATCACCAGTTATTACAACACTTATTTAGCAACAGCGGATGAAAAGATCGGGATCCAAGTAAGAATCTTTAAGACAGAACCGACCCGTTTGAGCATTACAAGGATGAGATTCTGACCTGTGTATTCCAGGAGAATCTATTACCCCGAATCGTCAATGAAACTAGAGCAAAATCAAACAAGACTAAAGCTGTGCTGGTGACAAGTACTATGAAACACTGAAAAGTATGTACGACGAACATTCAACCGTGACAGGGGAAAAAGTACAAGTTTTCCTACCAAGCCATGAAGAAGAACAACTTTATTATGAGATGATTCACCATAAGAAAGCGTGGACGAAAATGTATCTGCTGAGCTTGACAGATAAGTTGGTGACGAGTTCTAAGTCGACATTCGGGTACGTTGCTCAGAGTCTTGGAGGATTGAAGCCATGTATTCTTGAAAGACCTAAAGATTACAAGGTTTCAAATCCAGCTTGTTTCCAAGCTCTGTCAATGGAGCCCTGTTTCCATGTTCCTCCCAGGTTATCATGACTACAAAACCCGAGCCCGGATCGACATGAGGAAAATTTTTCCTTATGTTCGGCATTGTGAGCAATGGACCTTGGGGCTCAAACTTTATGGCAAAGATGGCGAGGCATGATCCATTTGCAATTTACCTTATCCTGTGGTAAAATGGAGAGAAACAATTAATCATGTTCAAAGCTTGAGAGCCTACTTTGTCTGAAGGTTACAGTGTAGCAAGGGAGAAAATGAAGAGGAACATATATATTATTGTGTGAGGGAAATAATTTTTAACAATCACAACAAAATCGCAATTTGAAACTCAGCTCCTATTCTTCTTTCTTAAGGCTCTGTTCTCTTGTGGCTTTGGTAGATGAAATTTATTAGAGGGAAGTTTTTTGATAGAAATTTTTTGGAGGGAAGTTTTTTTTGAAAATTGTGTAGGTGAGAGATAAAAAAGTGTAATGATTATGTTATTTTTTGAATTTATGTGAGTAGGTATTTAGAGGAATTTTAAAATTTTAATTTTAAATTGTTGAAAAAGTGAAGTTGTTTCTTTGTGTAAAGTTTTGAAAAAAAAAGAAGTGATGATTCTCTACCAAAGCCACAAGAGAACAGAGCCTTATGCTTATGAAATAGATATTATAGGAATAACAAAAAAAAAAAAGAAAAAAAGAAAAAAAGAAGCACAATAAAATACAAATAATAAGCAAAGGCACCAGAATTTTAATTTTGTAAACCCAAATTTGGAAAAAAATTATGGGACATTGTTCAGTCAACATTTCTACTAAGTAATGGTGGGGATACAAGACTGTCCATCAGCAAGGGGATATCCAACACTATTATCAACAAAATACATTTCAAAACTTACTTTAAACCGAAGTAAATAAGAAGGATGTCACTAGGGGTGGTAACGTATTGTGTTCGCGGGTTAGCATGTTTGGATTTGTGGGTTGGGGTTTGAGATACCTCAATCCTAACCTGAACCTGTTTATTTTTGAGTGTGTCATGCCTAACTCATTTATTTTCGTCGTGTCGTGTCAACCTTATTTTAACCCGAATTGACCTATTTATTGTAAAGTTCAACATTTCAACTCGAATTCGATCTAAATATAACTCAAACAGCACATTTACCCTATAAAAATAATTTTATTGACATTAAAAAGTATATCACACACCGTTCAATAATATTTTAAAATTAATTAATAATAATTTTTAAACTTTTATATTCATGAAATATGTTCATAAGGGTTTACAAATTTATTAAACAAGTTAAATAGGTCATTCGGATTGACCTGACCTAACCTGTTTAATTTTCGTGTTATTCGGGTTCGACCCAATCTTAACCAAATTCTTTCATAGATCATGTCTAACCTGCTAAATGCGTGTTAGATCCGTGTCGGATTTTCGTGCTAGGGTCACAAATTGCCACCCTAGATGTCACCATAATAGACTAAACAACAAATTGTTTCACCCCTCTCGGAACAGGAGATCTCCACTCCCAATATAGAATTAAAAAAAGCCAGCTAAGAAGAATTTGGGCGCAGCGGATTTCCTATGCCACCATCCTGTTCCACTTCCAAGTTACACCTGTTCATCTCTCTAATTCCTCACAATCTAACAACAAACGGCTGTTGGCTTAGAAATATAGTTTTACGGCTCTGAAAAAACAAGTAAAAGATGGGCAGTAAAATCCAAGAAAGATCAGAACTTTGGAGCGGGCTTCTCGCATAATTTTGAACTCTTATTTGCAGAGTCAATTTACTTTTACTCATTTCTCCCACATCCGAAATTTGCAGAAGCACAACCGCAGACCCAGTTCCATTATTTGCAGGAATCGGGATGCTTTATTTTGCGTACAGAGCCCTTGCCCTTGGTGCAAATCATGGATGGGCAGTTTAGAGATTAAAATTAAGGAAAATGGCACTTTTAGTCCCTTATGTTTAGGTCTACGACATATTTAGTCCATTTTGTTTGTCTGGAGCGATTTTGGTCCTTTTTGTTTCTTATTGTGGCAGTTTTAGTTTCATTTACCTGTAATTGAAGGTTGAATAAGTCACTTGGGGGCTTTTTTACAAAATTTATAAATTTTGCCTTAAGACATGAATTGTAAAATTAAAATTGCATTTTTATCAAAATCTCAATTTTTTAGTTTTACCGTTCATGTCTTAACCGAAAATTTATAAATTTTGTAAAAATGCCCCAAGTGACTTGTACGGCCTTCAATTACAGGTAACGAGACTAAAATGTCACAGTGAGAAACAAAAGGGACCAAAATTGGGCTCAGGATCCCCTGTTACACTTTCCTGTTACACTATGTGTTACACATCTTAATAACTCAACGCTAATATTCTTTTTTAAATTAATTTTTTTACCAATGCTATTCATTGGCATTCTACATATTTTAATATAATTATTTTATTTTTTTACTAATCTTGTATTTTAATATAATTTTTTATGTATTTTTTGATTTTTTTAATCTCAATAAATTAAAATAAATATACCCTAAACCAAAATGGATGAACCCTTAGTCCAAAAATTTATTATAATTCTAATTAATATCATTGGTGAAAAAATTAATTTAAAAAGAATATTAACGTTGAGTTATTAAGATGTGTAATATATAGTGTAACAGGAAAGTGTAACAGGGGATCCTGAGCCCCAAAATTGCCACACACAAACAAAATGACTAAAACTGCCATAGGAGAAAACGTAAGGACTAAAAATGTCATTTTTCCTTAAATTAACACCGTGGTTTGCTGAGAGGGAATGGTGAATATCCCAGTAATGTTCCGGAAGTCCTTTATTTTGAGTCAATTGTTGCTGGCCGGATTGAATTATACATGTGGGTTGGTCTCTGGGAATTTTTCAGTGATTTGTTGGCCTAGATGGCCTAGTAATTTGCTTCCTGTGACCTTCCTCTGTAGAGGACTCTTCAGGACCATGAGTTCAGAGTGCTTGTAGATGTGGTGTGTATCCTTAATCTCAAACCTTATGTTTTGGTAATGGTAATATTGTAGGCCGTGTGATTTTTGCCACCTCCATCACAACCGCCCATTCAGCCTCCGCCTCCGGTGTCCTTGTCATCGACTCGCCGTCGAGAGGGCTTAGGAGGGGTTTATTAGCCTTCGCCATGGTTGGCTCAGTGGGGTGTTCCGCAGGAATTTGCACAATAATGTATTTTGTGTGGGCAAGTGTACTTTGAGTTTGGGAAAAGAAAATTCATAATTCTGTTCAACCTATGATTACAATTAATGATAATGTTACTCCGCGCAATCAAACTGTAGTCCACCATCAAGGTCATCCACTCTCAGACACTCGGCTGATAAGTCGACAGAGGAGCGGAACTTCATCAACCAAACATCTAATTCACTGTGTCCCAGGCTCTACTTCTGCGAATAAGGGAACTGCGTCTTCGTCTTCGGTGGTGCTTATGAATTAAGGAGTTTTCTATTGCCGGAGAAGTATATTGATTATGCAAATAAGAGTTAAAAATTGTGAGAGAAGTCTGCTCCAAAGTTCTAATCTTCCTTGGATTTTGCTGCCCATCCTTTAGTTTTTTCAGAGCCGTACGTAAAACTATTTTTTAGCACCAAACAACCGTTCATTGTTTTTTTTTTTTTTTTGAGGCGAACAACCGTTTATTGTTTTTTTTTTTGGAGGGGGAAAAAAATGCCATGTATTAATGATGCTGGAAAACGTCTAGCTGTGTTGTGGATATAAATGGTGGGGCCGTAGCCCAATAGTATGTTCGAAAAGCCAGTGGCCCCTTGCTTGGCCAGTAGATGTGCAATGGTGTTTTACGTCCGGTCCACCCAAAAGATACCCTTGATGTCAACCCCGCCCATATGCTCTATGAGCCGAGTCAAAAGGGGCTGAGCACCCAGGGGAGGCACGAGTTCCCCCAGAATCACCGTCGCGGCATCCCCGATCAACGAGGCTGATCTCCATCCCTGCCAACGATGAGCCCCACTGCCTCCAAAGCGGCTACGGTCTCTGCCTATTATGGGGAGTGGGCATTTACCATCCGCTTAGCATAGCCTACCAGCCAATTGCCTTCCACGTCGCAGGTAAACACACCAACTACGGTTGCCTTGTTCGAGGATGAAACACCGCATCAAAGTAGACTCGGATCCCTGGGGGAGCCTTCTCCAAAAGAATTCCAAACGCGAAGGATGAGTCCTCCAGCTCCAGGCACCCTTTCGCCGTCTTATAGTTTCTTAATGAGGTTGCCACCATTTGCACCACCCTCAGGGTCCTTGCCAGCTTCCCCTTGGGCTCTTTTGTTTAGCTAGAACCAGATCTGATCCAAGGCCATTCTAATGTACTCCATCTGCCCTCCTGATATGGCTATATCATGTCGCGGGCCCATAGGTGACCCTGGGCCTAGCGGTGTGCATAGATAGCCGGTGCACAGCCCGGCCGACCCCATACCATTTGGGAGAAGTCTCACTTAAAGAAGTGATGGGCCAAATTGTCTGAGCCCACACCACACAGGTGACACTTGGATGGCCCTTCTGCCACATGGCTCCCCTGCAAGGTCTCAAACGTAGGTAAGGCAGCCAGGCAGACCCTCCACAGGAACTACTGAACTCGTGCTGGGATGTTGAGACTCCATAGCCGTCGCCAGAGCGGGTCCGGCTCCAGGCCCCCAGATCTCCAGACCCAACCTCTTCTTCGGAGGAGAAGATCGTATGATGTGCGCTTCGAACCTGGTGCCGACCTCGCTTGTCTGGATGCCAGATCCACATGTCCAACCTGGCAACATTCCGAAGAGGGAGGGAGAACCGCTACCCGCTCGGTGAATACCTCCCGCACCCGCTCCTGCTTCCAGCATCCCTCTGCTTCATCAATCAGGTCAAACACGAGGTAGGGCAGGGTCCTTTGTTGTGACTGGGGTGCCAGCTGCTCCTCTCCTGGTACTCACAGATCATGCCAAATGGTGCTGGAGCCATTCCCAACTTGCCGCCTAAGCCCCAACCGAAGTGTGTTTCGACCTTCCAAGAGATTATGCCACGTGAGCAACAGCCGGTGTCCCAACCCCTCTTCGAGGAATGTAGTATTTGGGTAGTACTTTGCCTTTAATACGCCGGCTCATAAAGAGTGTGGCTTGACAAGTAAAGACCAAGCCTGCCTACTCAGCATTGCTACATTGAACGCCTTTATTTGTCAGAATCCCAGGCCACCATCCCTTTTGCTCCATGACATCTTATTTTAAGCCACCAATGCATACCAGACTCGTTTGGCCCCCACCCCCAGAAGAAGCGAGCCGCCAGCGTCTGGATCTTGCCGATCACACCATCCGGGATCCTTAAGTATAACATGGCGTAGGTCGGGATGGCCTTTCCTACGGACTTCACCAGCACTTCCCGTCCCGCTCTACTCAACGACTCCGCCTTCCAGCCTTTTCGCCACCCTGGCCTTTATCGATTGAAAGACCGCTGTTTTATTCCTTTCGATCATACAAGGGAGCCCCATGTACTTCTCATGGTGGTCCACTTCCCACATTCCTAATTGGGCACGGATCTCCTTGAGAATGGTAGGGTCCGTGGCTGGGCTGAACGCCACTGCCGACTTGTCGAAGTTGATCCGCTGGCCCTAGAATCTAGAGTATGCCTCAATGGTTGTCTAGATGAAACCTGCCTCCGCCACAGTGGCCTTCCCAAAGAGCATGGTGTCATCTGTAAAAAAACATATGCGAGATCTTCGGAGCCCTACGGCCACTCTAATTCCGCTCAGCCTTCCACTGTATTGGAGATCATGCAACATACTTGAGAAGACCTTGCTACAAAGATGAAGAGGTAGGGGGAGAGTGGGTCACCCTGCCTAATTCCCTATTCTGGAATGAGTTCCAAAGCATCTGCCATTCAGAAGGAATGAGAACGCTACCAAGGAGACGCATGTCGGGATGAGCTGCACCAACCGTGGAGGGTAGCCTAGCCTGGTGAGCAGGGGCATGATGAGCTGCCACTCCACCCGATCAAAAGCCTTGCTCATATCTAGCTTTAAGGACATGAGCTACCGACCCCGTACCCCCTAAATTTTCATGTAGTGGTGCGTCTCGAAAAGGTGTCACGGACCCATAGCGCAACCACCTTGGAGGCGACCCGGTATACCACATTGCACAGGCTAATTGGCCTAAACTCAGAGACTCTATTCGGCGAGTTCACCTTTAGGATCAGGACAACATGAGTATGGTTCACCCCTCGTGGCAGCCGGCCCGTGTTTAAGATGCTTAACACATACAACACCACACAAGGCCCCACGATGTGCCAGAACCGCTTGAAGAACACAGGCTCATTCCATCCGGGCCCGACGACTTATAGGGGTGCATGGACTTCAGTGCTTTCACCACCTTTTGCTCCTCATACCACAAGTCTAGCCGCCCCCTGGCAGCAGTTATGACCCGAGGCTTAATGCGCGCTAGTGCCCACTCAATGTCGCCCACCTTCGGGCTCGACGATATGAATATACCCCGGAAGTGCTCTGAGATGAGCCACTCAATCACCTCTGGGTCCTCTTGTTTGACACCAAACTCATCCTACAGTCCGTCAACTATGTTTACCGCCCTTCGCCTAGAGGCATAACTGTGAAAGTACGTCGTGTTCCTGTCCCCCTCCTTATACCAATGCTGCTTGGTACGCTGCTTCCAGCGGATGTCCTCCTGGTCCAAAAGCAGCTCTAATTGCCACTGAAGGGTTGCCATCCGATCTTGGCTCCAGCGTGATAACCCCCTGCTCCAGCGCAAAGATTTGCTGCCGAGTGACGGTAATATGTTCAGTAAGCTGCTTGTCCTGGCCCTTCCCCTAGGAAACTAAATTGATTAGGCACGGTCTAGCTTTTTCGGGAAAGATTATAGACCCGTGTCCCAGCTATCATTTACCATCTGTTCACAATCCGCCGATTTCACCCACATCGCCTCAAATTTGGGTCCCAGTCTTCGAGGAGGGCCCGAAGCATAAGGGGCCTGCTTTAACAGCTGAATGTGCAAGGTTTTATGGTCCAACCAAAAGGTGTCACAGTGGACAACCCTACTGCAGGGATAAAGATCTTGCAGGGGTGTGTACCAGACGGCCCTGTCCAGCCTTTCCCATTGTGTGTTTGGAGCCGTGATGCTATGACACCACGTGAACGGGTACCCTCGATATCCCATATCGCTTAGCCCATAGCATTCCAGTGCTTCCCTGAAGCACACCATCTGGCTTGAAGGGCGCCGAGTGCGACCCATATACTCAGAATGGGTGAGCACCTCGTTGAAGTCCCCCCCACGCAGCCAAGGTAAACCTTGGCCCACTACCATCAAGCCCCGAAACAAATCCCACGACTGCCCTTTGCTAGCTACAGCCGGTTCCTCATACCATCCTGTGAATCTAAACAGAGACCCCGCAAACGACACATTAACATCAATAAATTGTGAATGAAAAGCAATCAATGACACAGAGACCTCAGGCTTCCAGAGGAGAAGTTACCTCCCTGATCGACCTCGTGCTGGCACAGACAAGCCAAAATAATGGAACTTCGATTTTATTACTCCAGCTTCAATATAGCATAGCTTTGTATCTGATAAAAAACTAGATCTGGTTTCCTAGAGCGGTTGAGACGGCCCAATTCCCAAACTATCGGGATGTTTCCCAACCCTCGATAGTTACAGCACACGATACTCATTCCGTGGGAAGGACTCATGGCCAGTCCTAGCCCCTTGATTCTCCTTACTATATCCACTGCGCCTTGGTTCCAGCTTTCCCACCTCCAGAGCATCGCCCTTATTACCGGCGCCACCCACCAGCCCACCCACCCCTAGACAAAACTCCAGCCACTGAAGGTACTCCCCGAGCGCTATCGGGGCCCCTGGCTCACTCTAGCGAGGCCCAGACAGACGTCCCTTCTTGGGCATGGCCTCCACAGCAGGTCATTCAGCTTTGCTATTCTCCACATTCACCAACACAAGTTGGCGCTGGACACCCAGCTTTGGGG